>JARQOD010000001.1:361496322-361568659 GCA_033576555.1 Oophaga sylvatica | reverse complement strand
GGGTGAACGGACACACTGATGTCACAGTGATGCACAACACTGATGACACCACACCAGTACCATTTTCACGTACGTGTTTAAGCACGGATCTGTGAATGACACCTTAGACAAATTTACTTGCAATGTTAGAAGAGTGTTGTCTGTACTCTCTACTGTACTTCTCTCATTATTATAAGGCTGAGTTCAAAAGAGCGTATTAAAACTCGTCCAGGTTTCAACCAGAAAAAAAACGGTGATTTTCATCTCAGTTGTCATCTATGTGCTATCCGTATGCGATCTGTTCTTATACATCAGCAGTTCTTAAAATTTACAAGACCAAATACAGTTTCCTGTTAAAGATTTGCAATCTATCCATGAAAATTGGAAGTTATCATTTGATTTGTAAAGGATCCTTTTTTCTTGCACACCCATAGATTTGAATTGGGCAGCAGAGTGGCTCAGTGGTTAGCACTGTTGCTTGCAGTGCTGGGGTCAGGGCCCTCTGCCAAGGGGCCCCGTAGCCCCAAGGGGCCCCCAGCCAGTGGCCGCTATGGGGGCACCGCCACCACCCTCCACCCCGCATTCAACTTATCTGCATCTTCGATGCTGATATAGTTGAAAGCAATGATGGAGGAGAGAGCGCCACATCGTGCATCACACTGTGTCAGCAGTGGAACTGATGGAGACGTGCTGCAGAGGCCACAGCAGCGGGGGAACAAGGAGAGGTAAGTATTGTATTTATTTTTTATAATACTGTGGGGGGGTTGCATTATACTGTGTGTGGGAGGCTGCATTACACTGTGTGTGTGGGGGGCTGCATTATACTGTGTATGGCATCTGCATTATACTCTATTGAGGACTATGAGTTGCATTATATTATATGTACTATGCGTTATATTATATGAAGGACTATGGGGCGCATTGTACTATGAGGAGTGCATTGTACTTTATGGAGGACTATGGGGGGTTCATTATGCAGTATGGAGGACTATGGGAAGTGCATTATACTGTAGGGAGGATATGGAGGAGTGTATTATGCTATATGGAGACCTATGGGGGTGTATTATACTATATCGAGGACTATGGGGAGTGCATTAAAGTATATGGAGGGATATGGGACACATTATACTATATGGAAGACAATGGGTCACATTATACTATATGGAGGACTACAGGGTGTGCATTATACAATATAGAGTACTATGGTGTGCATTATACTATGTGGATGACTATGGGGTGTCGAGTGAAGTAAAAAAGGATCCAGCTCCAGAAATCCCATAAAATGAATGTTTATCGAAAATTCTTAAAATCCATTATAACAGCATAGTAACCGCTAAACCTATATGGCAGATGCGTATCAGACTCAAAGGTCTTTAGTCTGCCAGTATGAACTCCCCCTATAGGGTTAATGGCTACTATGCTGTTAACATGGATTTTAAGAATTTTCAATTAACATTCGTTTCATAGGATTTCTGGAACTGGATCCTTTTTTCTTCATTAGATTGATATTCCTGCTGCACTGCTGACCTGTCTGTGCCTTGGATCCTTGGCCTCAGTTGGGTGAGCTGACTTTCTTCATTTTTCTTGCTAGACTATGGAGGTGCATTATACTATGTGGAGGACTATGGGGTGTATTATACTAAGTCAGCAATATGCTGCCTATAGCCTATTCATCGAGTGATTAGATTGTTTATGCCGGAACAAAAATCATTGTTCTCTGCAGCACATCACCTGGTGAAAACTGAAGATATGCTAGTGATTACATGAAACTGTATGGGGACAGACTGATCTACTAGTGATCATTCTGTGCCTGTCATTCTTCCTCAGTCGGTGTGTAAAGAGGCCTGGAAACAAGCGTTGAACGACTTCAGTATTGTCGATCACGCTCATTTAACAGCCTCAAGTCAGGGCATGTAAATACAACCGAAATGTTTTTGTGTGATGGTGCAATATGTCAGCATTTGGGGACCCACTTTAAACTTTTTCCCAGGATCCCACTTTGTCTGGGTTCCTAACAAGGATAACATATGCAAGGAGTTTGTATCTTCTCCCCGTGTTTGTGTGGATTTCCTCTCACATTCCATACTGATAGGAAATTTATATTGTGAACCCCAATGGGGACAGTGATGATGAGATCTGTAAAGCACTGTGGAATTAATGGCGCTATATAAGTGATTAAAATAAATAATAAATAAATAGGTGTATCTCATCCAAAATATGGTTGGATGAGAAAATACAGTATGGTCATGTGTACTTGATCTAATCATGGACATTAATCTGATTGATTTTTCCCATGTCTCTCCAGGCCACCATCTCCTATTATCAGAGCATGCACATGGAAACAGCACCATTGCCAGTTGGGTTCCAAACTCTATGTGAGAGCAGTAAATTATATGACCTGGGACAACAGTACGCATCATATGTTAGACAACTTGGAGCTGGAGCAGAACCTGAAATGTCCTATGATTTCCAGCCATACACACCACAGATGTCAGTTTATGAAATTGTATTGTATCTTCTCTGATTGTACATTATTATGTTATACATAATGATATCAATAACTGTTAAATATTGGTTTGCTATCTGTAGGTCACCATGTATTCGAAACAGGAAGTCAAGTTTGAGTTCAAAGGATTTTCTGACTGGAGAAACTAAAGATACTCAAGGAGAGGACCGATCTGTGGAGAGGAGAGGTGAGATGGCAGATAAGGTCACTCATAAAGAATTCTTTACAAGTGTTTAAGGCACATGAGGGCTGAGCAAAGGTTTTCATGACTATGGGAGAGAGGGCTGTAGGCTAAATGAGCAGTCAAACCAGTGGGGTTTAAGAGGCACATTGATAAAGTTCAGTGACAGACAGAAATTGTCATATAAATGCAACTTATTCTAGAAGATTCAACTTATAGGTGAAAAATACTACCATAAAGAAGGGAAACAATTCTGACCAAAATGAAATATCCTTCTGGTCGGGAGATGAATTGAAGTACAGTATGTTTCTGTATCTCACATGAGTATGGTGCATAAAAATGGAGGAATCATGAGTAGGCTGTTCATGTTTTCACTGAAGATGGTATAGAATAACTGTTCACCAGTTGCTTTGCCATTACGGCAAGGAAAAATTAACAGTTGTCATAAAAATCTAATCTAACTTTATACCACATTTCGGCCAGCTAGAAGGTCGCTAAAAAAAAGTGGAAAAAGTTTTGTGGCAAGAAAAAGTTGGCAAATGATAAATACTGCCCAACATAAGCCCACCATAAGGGAAAGGGAATGTGTCTAATACAGCTCTGGCAAAAATTAAGAGACCACTGAACAATTTTATAAAAATAAGCTTCTCTACATGTCTGACAGCCATTCCTTTCCAGTGTCAGTTGAATTCCAACCAGAGTACACCTCATTCTACTTAATGTGCTTCTGATTAGGTGATCACCTGAACCAAATCTTATTTAACAAAGGAAAGTATAAAAAAAACACTGCTGTGGCGTTCACAATCCTCTTGCAATAGGACAAGCTGGATGACTAGTAATATCCCAAAAGTAATAGGAATGAAAAAATAAATTTTAACCATGCCAAAGGAGTTGAAAAGAAAAGTCTTGAGTGAGGAAAAGAAGGGCTCAATTCTGGCTTTACAAGCAGAGGGATACAGTGAGCGTCATGTTGCCTCCATCCTTAAAATTTATAAGATGGCAGTCCATTACAACAAGGTCAAGCAGCAGACATTGGGGACAACAAAGCTACAGACTGGCAGAGAGCGAAAACAACTCTCCACTGACTGGGATGACCATCATCTTATTCGAATGTAACTCCGCAACCGCAGGATGACATCAAGTGACCTACAAAAGGAATGGCAAATGGCAGCTGGGGTGAAGTGCACGGCAAGAACAGTTCGTAACAGGCTCCTAGAGGCAGGGCTCAAGTCATGTAAAGCTAGAAAACAGCCTTTCATCAGTGAGAAGCAAAGGAGAGCCAGGCTGAAGTTTGCCACAGACCATAAGGATTGGACCATAGAGGACTGGAGTAAGGTAATCTTCTCTGATGAGTCTAATTTTCAGCTTTGCCCAACACCTGGTCGTCTAATGGTTAGACGGAGGCCTGGAGAGGTGTACAAGCCACAGTGTCTTGCACCCACTGTGAAATTTGGTGGAGGATCGGTGATGATCTGGGGATGCTCAGGCAATGTTCCTCAAATCTGATTACTGTTTTTTCCAGCAGGACAATGCGCCATGCCACACAGCTAGGTCAATGAATGTATGGATGAAAAAGCACCACATCAAATCCCTGTCATGGCCAGCCCAATCTCCTGACCTGAACCCCATTGAAAACCTCTGGAATGTAATCAAGAGGAAGATGGATAGTCACAAGCATTCAAACAAAGAACTGCTTACATTTTTGTACCAGGAGTAGCATAAGGTCACCCAAAAGCAGTATGAAAGACTGGTGGAAAGCATGCCAAGACGTATGAAAGCTGTGATTAAAAATGATGGTTATTCTACAAAATATTGATTTCTGAACTCTTCCTGAGTTAAAACATTAGTATTTTTGTTTCTAAATGATTATGAACTTGTTTTCTTAACATTATTTGAGGTCTACAAGAACTGTATTTTTTTGTCATATTGACCATTTCTCATTTTCTGAAAATAAATACAAAATGTATTGCTTGGAAATTCGGAGACATGTTGTCAGTAGTTTATAGAATAAAAGAGCAATTTACATTTTACTCAAAAATATACCTATAAAGAGAAAAATCAGACAAATTGAAAATTTTGCAGAGGTCTCTTAATTTTTGCTAGAGCTGTATGTGACACAATGCACCAAAGTTTTGGCTCAAATTTTAAGCAAACGGTAAGATAACTGTTATGTGTTGTAAGCATAGACTAGACCGTCTAATGGTGCACCAGATCTATCCTACACCATGAACCTCTTAGCTAAATCTGGCACCTGTTAAGACTGTCCAACCTAAATAGTGGGAGATGTCACTCTAGTCCAACAACCCAGACTCAAAGGGGTTGTCCTGTGAACAAAAGTGCTGTGTAATTGTTAGATAAAGGAACATTAATCACTGTCAAATTCGGATGTGTTTAAAAAAATATTGGTGTGCAGAGATAAAGTTGTTTTAGTGGCTGGATGATACGTGAGGTTTGTATTAATCACACATGAGAGATGAGAAGTGAATAATCTCTTCTGATGCCCTGGCAGGGGCTAATCCACTCTATGCGACTGCAGACTGTTGAATCATGACACAAACCCCCAGTATTAGTGGTGCTATAGGGCGGCCACATGACTGCCCACTCACAATGGCAACACTGTGGAATCAAGACAGAGTGTGCACTGCATTAAACTCAAGGATCAGGACAAACACCTGAGGTTGTTTTGCATGATTTCCTGATTTAACAATGCGTCATTATGGACAATGCAGTGGAATGGATCTTAAAATTGTCCCGAGTGAATCCTAAGAATTCCTGACCTTTTTTCCAAGGACACATTCTGTAAGTCATCATGTTTCAATTATTACAGTGGAAACCTTAGTAAACCACTACCAAACTAGGATGTATGTAGGAATAGTTGGCATAGCGTTTGAGTCTATGGTGTACATTGCATTGAAAAGTGGGAAATTTTTTCACAATGTGGAGTTGTGGAAAAATGTTGCCACTTTTTGCATTTTCACAACAATTTCATCCAGTTCCGTCAAAATGAGAGGAGCTGGGGTGGGATAGGAGTGTGACACTACAGCTTGTCTAATTCATATCAAGCTTCCTCCAGAAATCTTACTCTAGTCACTGACTGGAGTCAGATTTGTGTGTGTGGTGCCCCTAAGGGTCCAGTCACCACAGAGGTACTGCACCTCAGCCAAAGGTGTGGTACTCCGCTCACGGGTAAGGAGGGGACACTACCTGGTACCCACATACTAGCACAACACCGGACCTCTTCAGGCCAGGGAGGGACTGGGTAGAGGGTGTGAGTGGAGAAAGTGGATAAAGGGTTGTAGCTTAAGAGAGTGACAGTTAGAGGAAAGAGCAGTTAGTTGGTGCTGGGGACTGGAGTAGTGAGGAGCTCGGTACTAGACCGGTGTACAGGACAGAGAGAGAGAAGAAAGACAGAGAGAGAGAAGCTTCAGTGGGAGAGCAGAAGAAGGAGTCCTAGGGGCACGGGAAGTGAGGATTCCACCCGTGGCGCCCGAATCCATGCCGACCGTAGTTGGGTGGAGGGACCAGGTCGCAGTAGGGGACCGGCCCCAGCCTAGTGGCTAAACTAAAGACTCAGCTAGCAAACCAGAGGCTGTAGTGACTGTACGTACTCCAACCACATCCGCACACATTCGCTGAAAAGGCAGCCGGATAGGATCAAGGGGACCTAGAGTATGTCGCCCGACAAGATCCGAGGCTGCTGGCTTGGGAAACTGTGTGTGAGGCGCAGGGCAGGAGAGAAGAGAGCCAGTGCAGTGAGATGGCCAGAGAAAGGACACAAGAAGGGGGTCTCGGGAAACTGTTCCTTAAATTACCAGAGAGCTGGCTGGACCACCGACCCGGAGGACACAGCACCCGGTTGGGGATTGTAACCAAGAACTGTGAGTAAACTGAAAAGACTGCACCCTGCTGTGTCCTCTGATAAATTTACTGTGTCATCTGCCCTGCACTACAACCGTTACCATCCACCATCTTCATTAACTCTTTAACTGCCCTGGGGCCTAGCTCTACCCGTGGAGAGCTGTAACAACTCTGCTGCATCACCAACTGCCCCAGTGGATCTGTACTGCAGCGCCAGCCATCTTATTGCCAAATAACACGGGTGGCATCATGAACTATTTCCCCTTTTCCCCTTTTCATCATCTTTATTCTTAACATCTTATTGGACGCCGGTCACCGCTGCCGTGACACTTCCCCTTTAAGAACCGTACGACTCGGGTCCGAATATCCCCTGGCCCTTGGGGGCGCTCCATGTGCAGGCTCACATAGGTGAACGACACTTGTCAGACACCTCTTATTGTTTCCACCATGCCCCCTCATCAAGATTGGCATTATTCACACCGATGTGGATGAATAAAGGGCCATTATGTAAGCATATTCTTCACCTGAAGAGAAAGAATTGTTAGGTAAGAAGGTTCATATTAACTAGAAAAGGATTTTTCATAGAATATACAGTTCGGGCCTATCTACAGAACAACTCCAGTACTGTACTTTATTCTGATGGTTGTCAGAGAGGTGAACTGCCACTTATTCAATGCTGATGGCCTATCCTAATATCATAGACCATAGACATGAGATATTTGTATGCAGATCATGTCTTATGACCACCACAGACATTAGACTTGCAAGCAATTCTCACCAAGTTTGGTTTGCTTTCTTACAACCTCCCCCTCTTATGTGCACGCTTGATAAAGCATAGGTTCTCAATGGTTGGGAGGAATAAAGACGTGTTTGGCGGCGTCTTATATTCCTTGACAACAAATGTCCAACATGCCTGATCCGTCCATCCTCTGACATCTGCTGTCAGGAGAGAGTGGGTATTTTCTGGTACATATGATGTAGAGTTTTGACTGGTCCATTATAATTGTCAGGCTCGGCCTACAGTCATCTAATGTGTATAGACACCGTAATGGTGATGAACATTCGTACTCATGAAGAGTATAAAGGTGTCTTTTATTGTGTGTTTTAAGTGAACAGGTTTTCTCCTTTTATCATTTTATCAGGAGGAAAAGGCCATCAAGTACATAAGTCCTGGCCCAGCGCTCTGACTGAAGGGGACCTGACTGGAAGCAAGGAATCGACAGGTACTAAACAGTAGCACGTGATTAAGTAATACCCACAATATGTATATACAATCGTGCCATGCAATCAGAATCATCCAGCAGGCATTCTTTTTAAGTAATGATAAATGTGTTTTATTGGTACAGGTTTCCCAGAAAAACCGATCCAACCTATTTCACCCAGAGGAGATGATGAAAATAAAAGACTTTCTTCACTAGACCAAGGTTATCAATACTTTACTAGTAAAAAAATAGGATTATCGGTAACTAAGCACTGAATCATAAACTAAAGCAGGTTTCCACCGAAAATGTTAAGTTCATATTTTATGATATCAGAAATTACATATTGTTGTTTTAGTTGGGACAGCCATTTTTGCAAAGATAACTGTGACCACTAGGCTAGGCCGTGAATCAGCACAGTCAGACGTTCCGGTGTCAATACCTAAAGAACACGTAGTAAACAAAGGGAAAATATGAAGTCGTAAGTCAGGTCACATGCCAGTGTCAGAATACCTGCGTAATAGCGGATAAACAAAGGGGCAATAACAAACAGGTAGTCTGAACACAGTCCAAAGGTCAGCAGCAAAATATCAGATGCAAAGGGGCAATAACAAACGGGTAGTCTGAACACAGTCCAAAGGTCAGCAGCAAAATATCAGATGCAAAGGGGCAATAACAAACGGGTAGTCTGAACACAGTCCAAAGGTCAGCAGCAGAATATCAGATGCAAAGAAGCAATAACAAACGGGTAGTCTGAACACGGTTCAAACAGCAGAAGAAGATCAGAACTTACAGCACAGGGTAAAGGCGAACACACCAGAGAGCACAAGCTTAGAACAAGCTTTTGACTGGCAATAATCGAGGCCAGTCAGCTCACCTAAATAGCGAGGCAATTACCAAGAACATGGAACACCTGTGGAAATCCCTGCACCTTCCAGTCAGATAGGTCAACCGAGCTGTCAATCACAGCACCGACAGCTCAGCACGCCCCAGCACAGGATAGGATGACAGAGCTGTCCATCACAGAGTCCTAGACACTCTGAGCAGCAGAGGAATCGTGACAGTAACAACATAAAGGCCAGCTACATTGGTTGTCATCTCTGGATCCATATGTGTTCCCACTGGAAATATACATCTTTTCAGCTGCTCTTTATTGGTGCAAGTAGGTATGACCTAGTATAAGATCCCTACATTTAGATCGACAATTACCAGAACATATGCATACTTACAAATATTATATCACAAACCCCAGGATTTTTCAGGCAGCACTACTGTTCTGCATAGGACAGGATTTAAAGAGCACAAAAACAACCCCCTTTTTGACAATTTATTTAAAAATGTTGCACAAATATAAAAACATTGATTAAAAACATACAAATCTTCGAGGCCTTAATGATATCAGCACTTAACAAGAAAAACATTTTTTTTAAATTCTGCAGACATTAATGGGCTGCCTTCTTCTTTGGAGGTTCCTATCTCTAGTGGTCCTTTCCGTAATGTTGGCTTATCCCGAGCAGCTCGGACACACAGGCTGCGCAAATTGCGGACACCAAGCAAATGCCGTGAATGTAACAGTTATGTGTACTTCCAAGGAGCTGAATGTGAGGAGGTAAGAAAAGAGATTTGAAAATAGATTTGTCTCGCTCCATCCACCAACGTCACGTTGCACCACAGACTGTCCAGGAGTTGGCGGATGCTTTAGTCCAGGTCTGGGAGGAGATCCCTCAGGAGAACATCCGCAACCTCATCAGGTGCATGCCCAGGCATTGTAGGGAGGTCATACAGGCACGTTGAGGCCACACACACTACTGAGCATCATTTTGACTTGTTTCCACTTTAATTTTGTCTTGTTTTGATTTTCATTTCGACTTGTTTCCACTTTCATTTTGGGGGTCTCTCCAAATCCAGGCCTCCATTGGTTCAAAAATTTGATTTCCATTGATGATTTTTGTGTGATTATGTTGACAGCACATTTAACTTTGTACAGAATAAAGTATTCAATGAGAATATTGCATTCATTTAGATCTAGGATGTGTTATTTGAGTGTTCCCTTTATTTTTTTGAGCAGTGTAGTAACTAATTTGCAGTGGAGGAACATTAGGCCACTGTAAAATTTTAGTAGCTCAATTTTCAATGAAGATTTTGATCTCTGCATGCAAATGAGATTTCATGGCACTTCATCCATATCACTGCTACTATAATACTCAGTGGATTTCCCAGAAGTAAATTGACAGTGTATCTAAAGTGTAGGAACCCACCCTTAGGACTTATTCAGATGTCCAATATTCTCGTACGAGTGCTATCCGTGGAATAAGCCCTAAGTCTGGAATCACCTGCTCTTTTTCGACAATTTTTTTACACAACACACAGGAGAGGACATAAAAAGTGCAAAGTTTGTAATTTTTTTGTAGAACAGAAAATTTGACAAAAAACTGCCAATAAAATGATGTGCAATTCCAGCCATAACAGCTGATCATAGATAGATCCCTTCTTGATCATGTGGTTGGCAGAGGAACTTTTCAGTAAAACAGGCTGCGCTCTGCTTCCTTAATCTTGCCTTAGCAGAAGATTATCAACAGTTGGAGATAATGTCTAAACATTTGTTTCATGTTAAAAGAGTAAAGTATATGGAAAAGGCACAAATGCTAGTCTTTTTCATTGCAAACACCCCATGTTTCTCTTTTTTTGCTCAGTGTTCCCTTGCTTGCCACAAGAAGTGTTTGGAAACTCTGGCAATACAGTGTGGTCACAAGAAATTGCAAGGACGATTACTATTGTTTGGCAGGAACTTCTCAGAGGCAGCGATGAGATCTCCAGATCACGTGCCTTTTCTCGTTCGGAAGTGTGTTTCGGAGATAGAAGCTCGAGCATTAACCATGAAGGTGACGATAATCAGATGATTTTTTTTACGTTTTACATCTAAAAGACATACATATACCTTCCTTATTTAGCTGTTGTAACATACAATATTAGTAGAAATGTCTGTTTCATCTGTTGCTGGTTTTCAAATAAATACTAAAATGTACTGATGTGATGATCATCTTCGATTGTCCATTAGGGTATATATCGTGTAAACGGGGTAAAGACTCGGGTGGAGAAGCTATGTCAAGCATTTGAAAATGGGAAGGAGTTAGTTGAACTTTCTCAGGCCTCACCACATGATCTGAGCAATGTCCTGAAGCTCTATCTTCGCCAGGTGATGTATATTTAGACATCCTATTTTCATTATTCAGGGTCCTGTTTTTCATTTTCCACTATTACAAAGCCAAGTCTAGTTCAACCAATCTTACACTAGAGACTTCAAGGAGAGCTAGAGGGAAAAAGTCGAGCTTCAGATTCAGAGAGTCTTTGTAGATTAAGGACTCTCTCAAATGAGTTACATTATTGTTATTTCTCCTGCTAGTTGCCTCAGTACAAAGCTTTGTTCATGACAAGCAGGTTCACTAACTTTTAATAACCCAATTCAATATATTGACTTCTTAAGCTACCTGAGCCTCTGATGCCATTCCGTCTTTAAACGGTTTAATGGGCCTTGCAAAAGAAAGTCTTCGTGATTGCGAAAGCGGCAAAGCATCCAGACTTGAGGACAAAGGGGCAGAAACAGTGCCAGACGCCCTGGCCATGGTGGAGAGACTGAAGGAACTGCTACAGGACCTGCCCTTTGAGAACAGGGTCACACTGCAGTATTTAATAAAGCATTTGTGCAGGTATGTCTTGGTACAGGAGTAAAATAAAAAGTCCAGAATATTTTCATCGCAGATCTTAATGCATTTCCACCCAAGGCCACCTTCAGTATTTGATCAGTATTTTACCTCAGTATGTGTAAGCCAAAACCAGTAGTGGGTGATAAATCCAGAAGTGGTGACGTGTTTCTATTATACTTTCCCCTGATTGTTCCTCTCCTGGTTTTGGCTTACAAATACTGAGGGAAAATACTGAACATGTGAAGGTGAAAGACCACAGAAAAAAACAGTGCAAAAAGTCCATATTCAGAAAAATACAACTTTATTAATTTAAAAATGATACTATCAATGGTAGCGAAGGAGCTGAATAAAGTGACGTGATTAAGTCACCACATGAATTTGAACATAGCAGGGATACCAAAGCAACGTCCATATACACGTATAGGTATAATCGCAGATATAATACCAAGCATAGTCAATATATGTATCACCCATAATTACATATTTTAGATAAATTCCACATGTGAAGTATATTGATGTCATCAATTCACATAACGGGCAAGTGCCATTACATAAGGTGAACACACAGAAAAAAAAAAAAAATCAAAAAATAAATATATAAAAAAAAATCAATCACATGTGTAGATATATAAACGGTCTATATATAGGACAACATGGTGCTACCAATAATTATAATGGGGCAATGCCACTCTTATAGAGAAGACACACATGTAAGCACAGATTACATATAAACACATGTGGGAGCAGACATACCCACTGGCAAATACCAGGACTGATATATGGGCACAGATTATAATGAGACACATATGGAAGCGAACATACCAGCTGACAATTTCCTGGACGAGACCTTAGACCCCTGCCTGCCCAACGCGCGTTTCGGCATACAATGCCTTCCTCAGGGGGCCCATATATCAGTCCTGGTATTTGCCAGTGGATATGTCTGCTCCCACATGTGTTTATATGTAATCTGTGCTTACATGTGTGTCTTCTCTATAAGAGTGGCATTGCCCCATTATAATTATTGGTAGCACCATGTTGTCCTATATATAGACCGTTTATATATCTACACATGTGATTGATTTTTTTTTTTTTTTTCTGTGTGTTCACCTTATGTAATGGCACTTGCCCGTTATGTGAATTGATGACATCAATATACTTCACATGTGGAATTTATCTAAAATATGTAATTATGGGTGATACATATATTGACTATGCTTGGTATTATATCTGCGATTATACCTATACGTGTATATGGACGTTGCTTTGGTATCCCTGCTATGTTCAAATTCATGTGGTGACTTAATCACGTCACTTTATTCAGCTCCTTTGCTACCATTGATAGTATCATTTTTAAATTAATAAAGTTGCATTTTTCTGAATATGGACTTTTTGCACTGTTTTTTTCTGTGGTCTTTCTAATGCTATGTATGCAGTGTGTCCTATATAGTCCAGTGAGATTGAGTTGTCCCTATTAGACTATATTTATACACTTGTGTTGTTATTATGTCATTCTGGGGTCACCTTAAGTGTCATCCTTTTCTCCTACATGTGAAGGTGGCCTAATGATGATGTTTTGGTTTAGAATGTATATCTGTTTCCCTTAAGGGTATGCCACACTAAACAGCGTCGCTAACGAGATTGCTAAAAAACTTCACTATTTAGCGATCTCGTTAGTGACGCTGTTGTGTGTGGCATGTACTAACGATGTGGCCCCTGCTGTGATCTCGCTGATCGTTCACTAGAGTTCTGGACCGTATTTAGATCGTTGGCGTCCCGCTGGTGAGCCTATATCGCTGTGTCTGGCACCTTTTGTAAGCGATGTGCGCTGTTTTTTACATCGCAAAGTCGTTAAGGAGATCGCTAGCCGCTTATGCGACGTTAACGAGATCGCTAAGTGTGGCAGCTACTAGCGACATTAAAACGATCACAAAAACGATCGCATTAGTATGCGTCGTTATTGTGATCGTTAGCGGGAGCGTTTAGTGTGGCAGTACCTTTAGACTTGTCAGCCGCATACATATGGGAAATTTCTTTGCCCTGTGAACTGATAGGACGGGAGAACACTTACCTGATTCATTAAGTTGCAATCTTTGGTCTAAATTGTGGAAGAAATCTAAGAGAAACTTTGTTTGCAAAAACAGAAATAAAGGGATCACGAGAACCTAAAGGTTGGCGCTCACCAACCATTCCGGCTGACATTAAAGACAGTATCTTTTTGAGATAGATGCTGTAAAGAACAGCTTTCTAGATGTTCAAATGGGGGACCACAAATGTTTTTGAGCATTAGGAAGGCCTCACAGACTACCAGACTTACAACTTTAGGTCAAAGTCTAGACGTAGCCGTAAACACATTTTAACCAAATAATCTGATGAAAAACATACCCCGAAACTGACTGGGAGGACTGCAAGCTGCACCCCAAGAATTGAAGGCGTAAGACATTTTTCAAACCAGCTTGCAAAAATTCCAGGACAATTTTTCAAGAAGGAGGATCAGTGAAAAAATTGTGAGAATTACACCATTCCAGAAATATCTTCTTAATCCCTGAAGAAATTCTGTTTGTAGCAGGACATCTGGAATGGTTCAAGATGTTCAACAAGGCTTTAGAAAATCCTTTGGAGGCTAAAAAGGTCCCCATCAACCTACAGGCCATCAGTCTGAGTCTTTGGGCATTTTTGCAGAGCTTGTTGCCTTGAGACACTAAATCCAGACTAATGAAGACCATCTGCATCAACTCATCAGCATTAACTGTGAAAACAAGACTCTTCTTGGCCAGTAAGGAATTATTGCAGTTGTTGATGTTTGGGCCTGTTGAATCTTGGGCAACAATCTCAGAACCTTGGTAATTGGAGGGAACGCATATGCCACACTGAATTTCCAAGGAATAGACACTGCATCCACACTCAGAGGATTTTCCTTTAGGGAGCAGAACACTATACATCTGGCATTGACCCTGGTTGCAATTAAAGGGAATCTGTCACCCCATTTTTCGACTATGAGATGCTGGCCACCGCCACCAGGGACTTATCTACAGCATTCTGTAATGCTGTAGATAAGCCCCCGATGTCACCTGAAAGAGAAGAAAAACGAGTTATATTATACTCACACAGGGGCGGTCCGCCGTCCGGTCCGGTCCAATGGGCGTCGCGGTCCGGCGCCTCCCATCTTCTAGCGAAGCCTTCCTCTTCTTAGGCTCGCGGCTCCGGCGCAGGCGCACTGATCTGCCCTGGTGAGGGCAGAGCAGAATACTGCAGTGCGTAGGTGCCGGACCTCTCTGACCTTTCCCAGCACCTGCGCACTGCAGTATTCTGCTCTGCCCTCACCAGGGCAGATCAGTGCGCCTGCGCCGGAGTCGCGACGGGAAGCTAAGAAGAGGAGGGCTTCGCTAGAAGATGGGAGGCGCCGACCGGACCACGACGCCCATTGGACCGGACCGGACGGCGGACCGCCCCTGGGTGAGTATAATATAACTCGTTTTTCTTTCTTTCAGGTGACATCGGCTACTTATCTACAACATTACAGAATGGTTTTGCGAGAACTTGCACTTTGTGCAAAAGCTTTCACTCGGTGGATATTAGAGCTGAGAAGGAGTCATCCATTTTGAAGACCATAGGTCCCATAGAAGTAGAGATTTGTTCCTCTGACTGGATTGCCTGAATAACTGTAGAAGAGCTTTTTCCATATTGGATATTTTTAGCTTCTTTGAGTCCTTATCTTCAGAAGAATCATATCGTGAATCATCCAGAACACTAATTTCTCTATTTGTGGACATCTCTGCACAATGTCAACTTCTGGATAAACTGATCTAAGGTTTATTTTGGCTCATCCTTTCATTCTTTACAGAGGCATGTAGTTAGCCTTTTACTGTCATCACTATGATCACCAAATCTCTGGTTAACGGAGGGCTGTCAGAAGGATTTCTTGGCATACAATTCATGCAAGATAGATACCTACACTTCCCAGAGTTTTTCTTGGGAGCTGAGTCCATGGACATCTGCTCCGGAGGGGGGGGGGGGGGTGGGAGGGAAGAAGCAAAACATAAAACATTATGTGAGGGTGTGGATAAAACTATTTACAATGCAATATCACAGAATGGCCACCAGATGTCAGCGGGAGTAGAAACTAAAGTAACTGCAAAAAACAGCAACAAAGTAGTTCACAGTTGTAGAATCCCACAACAAACTGCAACAGCGACAAGGCAAGGAGGAGAGACCAGAGACCAGTCTAAAGGAACTGTCACACTTAGCGATCGCACCAGCGATCACGACAACGACACGACCTGGTGAGATCTTTGGTGCGATCGCTATGTGATCGCTAGTTAGATTCCAAACACATCTCATCAGCGATCTGTGTTTCCAAACACAACTCATCAGCAATCTGTATATCGACCTCTGCGGTCGTTGGGAAAACCTAGTCCCACCTGCGACGCTGGTAAAGTCTTCATAAAGGGTGTCACACTCAGCGATTCAGGCTCACCAGCGGGACACCAAAGACAAAAAACGACTCAGAACGTTCATAAGCGATCAGCGACATCTCAGCGGGGCCACATCGCTGCTACATGTCACACACAGCTAAGTCCTAACGAGATCGCTGCTGCGTCATAAATGGTGACTCATTAGCGATCTCGCTTAGTGTGACAGTACACCTTAAAGGGTATGCCACACTAAACAGCGTCGCTAACGAGATCGCTAAAAAACGTCACTATTTAGCGATCTCGTTAGGAACTCGTTGTGTGTGGCATGTAGCAACGACGTGGCCCCTGCTGTGATCTCGCTGATCGTTCACTAGAGTTCTGGACCGTATTTAGATCGTTGGCGTCCCGCTGGTGAGCCTATATCGCTGTGTCTGGCACGTTTTGTGAACGATGTGCGCTGTTTTTTACATCGCAAAGTCGTTAAGGAGATCGCTAACCGCTTATGCGTCGTTAACGAGATCGCTAAGTGTGGCAGCTACTAGCGACATTAAAACGATCACAAAAACGATCGCATTAGTATGCGTCGTTATTGTGATCGTTAGCGGGGACGTTTAGTGTGGCAGTACCTTAAGGCTATGCTCACACACAGTATTTTGCTGCCTTTTTTTAACAGAACCTGCTCACTTACCAGTAAAAACACTGCATTTAAAACGTAGGTGATTTTGGCTGTTTTTTTGGGTGCAAATTACTGTACATATTTATTTTGTCCACAGTTCATATTTAATAAAGTTAGTTTTATTCAGCAAAAATGTTGCAAAAATGCAGCCAGTTTGCTGCATTTTCCGCATTTTTGCATTTTCTCATTGCTTTCCATGGGTTTAAAAAAGCTGCAGATTACAAAAACTGCAATTTTCAAACTCAGTCAGGTAAAGAAATTACAAGCATGTGTATGACATTTCTCAAATTTCATAGCTTTTGCAGGTACTGAAAATGCAGCTTATTTGCATAAAAAATTGCAGAAAAAGCTGCAAGAATGCTGCATGTGAACAAACCCAATGTCTATGTTCACCAGCAGCATTTTTGCAGCATTTTTTTCTGTAGTCAAAACCTGCTTTCTTGTCAGTAAAAAGCTTTGTTCAAAATGCAGGTCTTATTGTGTTTTTGTAACATTTTTAGCTGTGTTTTTACATGTGTGATTTTTCTACAGTACATGTTTAATAAAATTAGTTTTATTCACCAAAAATGCATAATTTTTGCACTATTTCATTGCTATCTATGGGTGAAAAAACACTGCAAAAATGCTGACAGAATTGACATGCTGCAGATTTAACCCCTTAACGACCGCCGATACGCCTTTTAACGGCGGCAATTAAGGGTACTTATTCTTTAGGCTACTTTCACACTTGCGTTTTTTTGTGCTGCGTTTCGAGGCACATGAAGCGCATTAAAAAAACGCATGCAAACGCTTGTAAAAGCTGCGATTTTTAGTCGCATCAGCATGCGCATTTCGACAAAAAAACCAGCATTTGTCTGCGATTTCATGCGTTTTTGATGCGTTTGCGTTTTTTTGGCGCATGCGTTGTCTATGTGTCACATTTATATAATCTCTGTCACCATCATCTCTGTCTCCATCATCTCTGTCTGTCTCCATCATCCTCTGCCCCCATCCTATCCATCATCTCTGTTCCATCCATCCATCATCTCCTCATCACGTCTCCATCATCTCTGTCTCCCATTCATCATCTCTGTCTCCATTCATCTCTGGCATCCACTCCATCATCTCTGTCCTCACCCCATCATCTCTGCCCCTGTCTCCCACTTCCATCATCTCTGTCTCCATCCATCATCTCTGTCTCCATCATCTCTGTCTCCATCCATCATCTCTGTCTGTCTCCATCATCTCTGTCTCCATCATCTCTGTCTCCATCATCTCTGTCTCCATCCATCATCTCTGTCTCCATCATCTCTGTCTGTCTCCATCATCTCTGTCTCCATCATCTCTGTCTGTCTCCATCATCTCTGTCTGTCTCCATCATCTCTGTCTCCATCATCTCTGTCTGTCTCCATCATCTCTGTCTCCATCCATCATCTCTGTCTCCATCCATCATCTCTGTCTCCATCATCTCTGTCTGTCTCCATCATCTCTGTCTCCATCCATCATCTCTGTCTCCATCATCCCTGTCTCCATCCATCATCTCTGTCTCCATCATCTCTGTCTGTCTCCATCATCTCTGTCTCCATCCATCATCTCTGTCTGTCTCCATCATCTCTGTCTCCATCATCTCTGTCTGTCTCCATCATCTCTGTCTCCATCATCTCTGTCTGTCTCCATCATCTCTGTCTCCATCATCTCTGTCTCCATAATCTCTGTCTGTCTCCATCATCTCTGGCTCCATTATTTACAGAAAAATTGCGTGCGTGCAAAAGCGCTGACGAGCGCAAAGCCATACGCACGCCAGCGCCCCCATAAACTGCAATGTTATTTTTTGTGCATAGCATGCGCACACGTGCGCACGCGTTTTTTTAAAGCGGTTGACCGAAAAAAAAAATGCAACATGTAGCGTCTAGCGCGTATGGGCGCACACCGGGAAAATGCGCAGCGCACGACAAACGCACATGAACGCGTGCAAGTGCTAGACCCTGCGCCCGCCATGTTAAAGATAGAGGAACATTGCGCATGCGTCCGATAGCGCACGATGCGCTGTGCGATAAAACGCAAGTGTGAAAGTAGCCTTACCGCCGCTTTTTAACAGTGCTGAGAAATAAGTGTATAGTGCCCCCAGAGTCAGAAAATCTCGGGGGTCTGTTGAAATTTCATTGTTGAGGAGTGTATAAAACAGGTTACAATTATCTTTACTGGGGCTACACGGTGACATTCAGCACAATTGGAAAGAGATCTGACCCTGTGTGGCAGTATGTTGCAGGTATCAATGTGACACCATAGGAAATCATTGCATTTAATATTGCAATCTGTCACTGCGATTTCAGTGTCACACAACACGTCATCGTGTAGCCCTAACCTCATTCTAAGAAACGTTGATTTCTATAGAAGTTACACAGTCCACTAAACGGTAAAGTAACTTGCATACCTCTTAGATTATGAGAACTGTTTCCCCAAGTTTACCAGATAGAAGTATATATTGGTAACTTAAAAACTAGAATATCACATAGCTTACAAATTTTATCATTATAACTATATGATATATTAACTGTCACCAAACAAATACAGTGCCTTGCGAAAGTATTCGTCCCCCTGGAACTTTTCAACCTTTTCCCACATATCATGCTTCAAACATAAAGATACCAAATGTAAATTTTTGGAGAAGAATCAACAACAAGTGGGACACAATTGTGAAGTTGAACGAAATTTATTGGTTATTTTAAATTTTTGTGGAAATACAAAAACTGAAAAGTGGGGCGTGCAATATTATTCAGCCCCTTTACTTTCAGTGCAGCAAACTCACTCCAGAAGTTTATTTTGGATCTCTGAATGATCCAATGTTGCCCTAAATGACTAATGATGATAAATATAATCCACCTGTGTGTAATCAAGTCTCCGTATAAGTGCACCTGCTCTGTGATAGTCCCAGGGTTCTGTTTGAAGCACAGGGAGCATCATGAAGACCAAGGAACACAACAGGCAGGTCCGTGATACTGTTGTGGAGAAGTTTAAAGCCGGATTTGATACAAAATGATTTCCAAAACTTTAAACATCCCAAGGAGCACTGTGCAAGCGATCACATTGAAATGGAAGGAGTATCATACCACTGCAAATCTACCAATACCCGGCCATCCCTCTAAACTTTCATCTCAAACAAGGAGAAGACTGATCAGAGATGCAGCCAAGAGGCCCATGATCACTCTGGATGAAATGCTGACACAGTCAGTTGGTACAACATGCACAAATCTGGCCTTTATGGAAGATGGCAAAAGAAAGCCCTTTTACAAAGATTTCCATAAAAAGTGTCGTTTAAAGTTGCAACAAGCCACCTGGGAGACACACCAAACATGTGGAAGAAGGTGCTCTGGTCATATGAAACCAAAATCAAACTTTTTGGCAACAATGCCAAACGATATGTTTGGCGTAAAGACAACACAGCTCATCACCCTGAACACACCATCTCCACTGTCAAACATTGTGGTGGCAGCATCATGGTTTGGGCCTGCTTTTCTTCAGCAGGGACAGGGAAGATGGTAAAATTGATGGGAAGATGGATGGAGCCAAATACAGGACCATTCTTGAAAAAAACCTGTTGGAGTCTGCAAAAGACCTGAGATGGGACGGAGATTTGTCTTCCAACAAGACAAAGATCCCAAACTAAAGCAAAATCTACAATGGAATGGTTCACAAATAAATGTATCCAGGTGTTAGAATGGCCAAGTCAAGTCCAGACCTGAATCCAATCGAGAATCTGTGGAAAGAGCTGAAAACTGCTGTTCATAAAATCTCCATCCAACCCTCACTGAGCTCGAACTGTTTGCCAAGGAAGAATGGGCAAGAATTTCAGTCTCTCGATGTACAAAACTGATAGAGACATACCCCAAGCGACTTGCAGCTGTAATCGCAGCAAAAGGTGGCGCAACAAAGTATTAAGTTAAAGGGGCCGAATAATATTGCACGCCACACTCTTCAGTTTTTGTATTTCCACGACAATTTAAAATAAGCAATAAATTTTATTCAACTTCACAATTGTGTCCCACTTGTTGTTGATTCTTCATCAAAAATTTACATTTGGTATCTTTATGTTTGAAGCATGATATGTGGGAAAAGGTTGAAAAGTTCCAGGGGCTGAATACTTTCACAAGGCACTGTAGTTCTTCTGATTCGCTATGTCGCTTACCCCTTGTTCAGGGCATTACAGTAGCTTAGTTATCCATGGTTATGACCACTAAGAACTAACTGTAACTTCTTGAGTGGTCGTAACCATGGATCCCTAAGCTACTGTCATGTCCTGGACATGGAGTTAGAACTACGGTATATATAGAACTATACTACATTTGTAATTAGAGGTGTCTGCTAATATAATTATCATTACACCTACTACATATTGGGATATGATCTTGGAGATGGGGATACCCCTTTAACCTTGTTTCACTTCTAGAGTTTCAGATCTAGAGCAAATCAATAAGATGAGCCCCAGCAACCTTGGTATCGTTTTTGGGCCTGCACTGATGCGACCGCGTCCCACCGATGCTACTGTTTCTTTGTCATCTCTGGTGGATTATCCTCACCAAGCTCGAATTGTGGAAGCACTAATTGTTTTCTTTGATAAGATCTTCGAGGAAAATCCTATAACAATGGATAAGTTATCAAGGAGCAATGACGTAAGCTTTTTCCAGAAACCTGTTGGATTTCTTTGATGTATAACTGTTGGACCAAGTTTATATTGCATTTGCTGTGCATATTCAGAGTACGCAAAGGGAAGGCTCCATGGGTGACATATGCCAATGTATACTTATACAATGAGATAAATTGGAGCCATGCTTCTGAGGTGTATACAGTGGCAGGTAAAAGTTTGGGCACCCCTGAACAGTTAAGCTAGTGTAAGATGAAGTAATCTCTAAAAGGGCTAAAAAGTTAAAGATGGCACATTTCCTTTGCATTTTAGGCAATATATACAATATATATATATATATATATATATATATATAGTCATCTTTTACATTTTAAAAATTACAAAAAGGAAAACTGGGCAATGCAATAGTTTGGGAAGCTTGCATGGTTAGTACCTAGCAACATCCACTTTGGAAAGTATCACAGCTTGTAGATGCTTTTTGTAGCCAGACAACAGTCTTTCAATTCTTGTTTGAAGATACATTCTTCCTTGGAAAATTCTTCCAGTTCTGTGAGATTCCTGAGTCGTCTTGCATGCACTGCTATTTTGAGGTCTAACCACAGATTTTCAATGATATTTAGATCAGGGGACTGTGAGGGCCATTTTAAAACCTTCAGCTTGAGCCTTTTGAGGTAGTCAATTGTGGATTTTGATGTGTGTTAGGATCATTACCCATTTGTAGAAGCCTTCCTCTTTTCAACTTCAGATTTTATACAGATGGTGTTAAATTTGCATCAAGAATATGTTAAAATTTCATTAAATCCATCTTTCCCTCTACCCGTGAAACAGTCCTCGTACCATTGGCTACAACACAACCCCAAAGCATGATTGATCCACGCCTGCTTAATGGTTGGCGAGATTTTTTTTCCTGAAATTCTGTGCCCTTTTTTCTCCACACATACCTTTGATCATTAAGGCCAGAGTTTTATTTTATCCTTATTGATTCACAGGACTTTTTTCCAAAATGTGTCAGGCTTGTTTAGATGTTCTTTTGCATACTTCTGATGCTGAATTTTATGGTGAGGATGCAGGAGAGGTTTTCTTATGATGACTGTTCCATGAAGGGCATATTTGTGCAGGTGTCTCTGAACAGTAGAACAATGTACCACAACTCCACAACTTCAGAGTCTGCTAAATCTTTCTGAAGGTCTTTTGCAGTCATGCATAGGTTCTGGTTTGCCTCTCTAGCAATCCTATGAGCAGCTTCCACTGACATTTTGCTTGGTCTTCCAGACCCTATCTTGACCTCCACTGCTAACTGCCATTTCTTAATTAACTGCCATTTCTTAATTACATTTCAAACTGAGGAAAGGGCAACTTGAAAATGCTTTGCTATCTCTTCTTATAGCCTTCTCCTGCTTTGTAGGCCTCCACCATTTTTATTTTCAGAGAGCTAGGCAGCTGCTTAGAAGAACCCATGTCAGCTGTTTTTTTGGCACAATATTAGAGAATGGCTGGGTTTTTATAAAGCTGGGAAATTTGCATCACCTGGCCTTTCCTAACAATTATGGTGAAGAAGCCATAACCCTAACAGGCTAATTAAGGTCTGAAACCTTGGTCCAAGTTTTCTGAGCACACAAATCTCCAAGGGTGCCCAAACTTTTGCATAGGACCATTTTCCTGTTTGTAATTTTTAAAATATAAAAGATGACAATATTTTTTTTTGCCTAAAATACAAAGGAAATGGGTTATCTTTAATTTTAGGCCTTTTAGAGATCATTTCATCTTCAATTTGCTTAACTGTTCACAATAAGAGTCATTTTGACCAGGAGTGCCTAAACCTTTGCATGCCACTGTATATGGCGTTTATGGTTTATGCTCCCAGAGTTTGACTAGAGGACAAGAAACTAAACCATAGCTTCCGTTTTAGAGGCTATGGAAAACTCCAGGTGAAGCAGTAGATATTAAGATATCTGATCACTGGATCATTTTTTAGGTGTTCAATTGTTCATGTTTATTGGTCCATTTATTCAGTCTGATCCAGGCTATTTAATGACCAAAATAGGCTATAGTTGTATATAGATCTTGGGGGTCAGCCCTGTGCACACAGCCTTACTGCAGAATATAAGTGTAAGCAATCTGTTCTTTACCATATGGTGACCTAACACAGCACTTTATTTACCCCGTAAAAACAACAGCTCCATAATACAGCATGTCAATCCCATAAAAAGAACTCAAAGTGTGTCCCATTTATGACTTCTAAAAATTCAGTTTGTAGGAAGGAGTAATGCTGTCGAATTTATAACGTCTAATGGTTTTGAATTATAGTGAAAAAATACAGATGTACATGGTTGATGCATCACAGGCAACATGATGTACTAGTAAAGAATTTAACAATGCTATAGGTTGTCAAAACCTTAAGCATGAATGAAAAAGAAATAAATTTAAAAAAGAAACCGATGGATATGGAATGGAGAAAAGAAGGAATAAAGGAACCAATTAAGGCAATATACAGTAGTGTTCAAAATAATATCAGTGTGTTCAAAAACATGAGTTGATCACAAAATCTTTATACTAATTTTGGTTTCCATGCATTGGGAACATCGCACACTGTTTTCTAATTCAAAACATGGAGAGAAATGTATATAATTTTTAACTATTTTACAGAAAATAACAAAAAATGAACATTGGGCTGTTTTAAAAAAAAAAAACAGCAGTGTGTGCATTTGTCTTTACAAACTCACAATACAGTATGTACCTTTTTTAGTAGATTTACCATTCCTGTGAATTACTCGCCTAATATTTAGTTGTATACTCACAGTTTTTAGAACTGCTTCACATCTATGGTGCATAGAGTCAACCAACTTCTGGCACCTGTCACCTGTTATTCCAGCCCAGGAGGCTTGGACTACATCCCACAATTTTTTGACATTTGTTGGCTTTGCCTCAGAAACGGCATTTTTAATGTCATCCCACAAGTGTTCTATCGGATTAAGGTCCGGGAATTGGGTTGGCCACTCCATAGGGCTTACCAAAAATTGTAAAGGTGGGATTAATAGAAACAGAACCCATTACAAAACTAATTCCCCTAAAAATTAGCTTTTATTGAACATATTAAAAATCCAAAAGACTGAAAGTATAATAAATTTTCCAGCCAGGCACAAGCAACACTGTGACTGAAGGACAATAGGAAAAGTTTAACCCAATAGTCTTATATTGTTGAACCTGTGCTGATGAGACAGGGAACAAATAATAATCATGAAGGAAAAATTCTCACTCGCCCTAATCTCACGCTGAGGACAACCCTGCCTAACTGTGGAGGTTGGCACCCAAGTTTGAACGTAATGTGGCGCCCCCACTCCTCAAAGGCTCACCCTGTGTGGCCCTTGCAAACCCCTAGTCTGCACAGATAAAGAATTTTAACAGTTATAGAGGGAAAAACACACCTGGCCACTCCATAACCTCAGTTTTGTTGGACTGGAACCAAGATTTTGTTCATTTACTGGTGTGTTTGGGGTCATTGTCTTGTTGCAACACTCATTTCAAGGGCATATCCTCTTCAGTGTAAGGTAACATGACCTCTTCATGTATTTTAATATATGCAACTGGTCCATGATCCCTGGTATGCAGTAAATAGGTCAAACACCATAGGCCCATATCATGATGCTTGCACCACCATGCTTCACTGTCTTCAGAGTGTACTCTGGCTTGAATGCAGAGTTTATTGTCGTCTGACGAACAGTCTGTGACCCTTGGACCCAAAAAGAACAATTTTTCTTTCATCAGTAGACAAAATGTTTCTCCATTTCTCTTTAGGCCAGTTGATGTGTTCTTTGGCAAATTGTATCTGCTTCAGTACAATACTTTTTTTTTAACAGTGGGACTTTGTGGAGTCTTCTTGCTAAAAGATTAGCTTCACAGGGGTCTTTTAAGGCTGGTTTCACATTAGCGTTGCACTGACCTGCGTTGGTCAGCGCACGGCCGCCGCTAAGCTCCGCCCCCTCCGCGCCTCCTCCCGATAGCTCGGCCTATGGGCGCATGACGCTGCATGCAACCTGCGCACCCTATTCTGGCTATTCTTCCATCCATTTGAATGGTAGTCTTCCATTTTCTTCCACGTCTCTCTGCTGTCGATTTCCATTGTAAAGCATTGGAGATCATTTTAGCTGAACAGCCTATCATTGTCTGCACTTCTTTATAAGTTTTACCCTCTCCAATTAACTTTTCAATCAAAGTAAACTGTTCTTCTGAACAATGTCTCGAAAGACCCATATTTCTCAGGATTTCAAGGAGAAATGCATGTACATGTACAACATGTCCTGGCTTCACCTTAAATAAGGGCCACCTGATTCACACCTGTTTCTTCACAGAATGATTGACCTCACTAACCCCACACTGCCTTTATTTTGAGCACAACCCCCCTTTCAAATAATTATTCTAATACACAGACTCAAAACATGCAGATGATGAATGCTGAGTCTGTTGGTTTTCTTAGAATCTACTGCACCAACTGGTAAATTGTTTGACGCGTGGTAATATAATTTATATCAAAACCAGTGATTAATCTGGTTAGTCATATTGGACTGCTATTATTTTGAACACTACTGTAGATGAGTAAAGAGACAGCATAGACAAATAGCCATGGTGAAGTAAAATCAACAGTCTGACCACCAACTAAAAACCCATTGGTCATCATTGCCTAGGATAGCAGCTAATAATCACAAAGAGGCCTCATTCAGACATCTGTTTTTCAAGTACATGTTCTATCCATGTTTTCAAGTAATAGAATGAGTACCCACTGTAAGCTGTTCACATCTGTGTTTTTTGCCTGCGAGTGTTTCTGAAAATGAAAATAAAAATGGAGAGATGTCAGCTTTTGATCTACTGTAAGTTATGGATACAAGTCTATTGGTCCGTGAAAATCATGGACTTCACATTGCCATCTGGGTGCTGTCAAGTTTTAACACTGTAGTGGATAGGAGAAGCTTTGCATTTTTTTTTTCATATGAGAAAGTTACTTATGAAATTCAGGTCCAAAATTCTCATGATAAATTGGCCTGAGGGAGGCCATAATAAAATATATGATCTTGTAGCCCATAGCACTATAACAAAGTCCAGCATTGATATTGTAATTTCTCACTGAGGTACCTCTGATCCATGAGGCTTGAAAGGTTTCAAACAGGAAGGATCTACAAGAATAAACTAGAAGTTTGCTTCAATGTGGATTTTGTTGTGTGTTTTATCTGCAGGACTCCTCTTCCCAGGAAAATGTACCTGAACTTCACGTCATGGCTGAAGAGGAGGTGGTTGAAGTTGCTAGCGATTTCCAGTCTACAGTGTTCAGATGTGAGTTACATATCTTCCCTTAACACTGTCATAGAGGGAAATGATAACAGCCACTATAATTAGGAGCTTGGTACTAGTGATGACTAGTGATTATAACTTTCCTGTTGCCTGTACCTGTAATTAGTAGGAACTTTTTACATGTCTTTCTACTGCACTGCTTCTATATCAATAGGATCATGACTGTATATGTACCAAGTATTGCTGAGCGAACGTGCTCGGATAACGTTTTATCCGAGCATCTGGGCACGCTCGTATATTATGTTTGAGTACCTGCGGCTGCATGATTTGCGGCTGTTAGACAGCCTGAATACATGCAGGGATTGCCTGTTTGGCCGGTGTCACACTTGCGTGTATGGTGTGAGAAACTCGCACGAGTCTCTCGCATCAACACCCAACACTGCCGCCGGCACTCGGACCGGAGTGTGCGGCTGCATAGAAATACATGTAGCCGCACACTCCGGTCTGAGTGCCGTCGGCAGTGCCGGGTGTTGATGCGAGAGAGAGACTCGTGCGAGTTTCTTGCATCACACACGCAAGTGTGACAGCGGCCTTTGTTAGGGAATGTGTTTTGGCTGTCTAACAGCCGCAAATCTTGCAGCCGCGGGTACAAGAACATAATTACGAGCATGCCCAGATGCTCGGATAACACCCGAGCATGCTCAGATAATACATTGACCGTGCACGTTAGTTGATCACTACTTGGTACATGTACAGTCATGATCCTATTGATATAGAAGCAGTGCAGTAGACATGTAATAAGTTACTACTAATTACAGGTACAGGCAACAGGAATGTTATAATCGATCACTTCAGCTTTTTGATGGAAGCAAGGGATGTGAGTATGAGGCCTGAATCAAGAGGAATAACTTCCTAGAATTGAGCATAGTTCAAATGCTTGGCCATTACTTTAAATTTTTTATTAAATTGTTGCGCAATAGTATTAGTTCCAGCTACAAGGTATAAGTGAATCGTTATCGCTCTAATTAAGCTTATTGGAACAAAGTAAGCCAACCAATAATCACCTCTACATTTTTAAGCAATTCTAGCTCTGTATCACATTTCATTTTAAAACACATCGTAAATGTGCATAGTACATACAACAGTTTATTGGCAAACTTACAGCTAAAAGTCCGGTGCCTTCAAGTTTTTTGTTTTTTTGTTTTTTTTAAAGAATTACTAACACTACACATGTACATGTGCTTCTCACAATATTAGAATATCATCAAGAAGTTAATTTATTTCAGTTCTTCAATACAAAAAGTGAAACTCAAGTTATATAGAGACATTACAAACAGAGTGATCTATTTCAAGTGTTTCTTTCTGTTAATGTTGATGATTATGGCTTCCAGCCAATGAAAACCCAAAGTCATTATATCAGTAAATTAGAATATTTAACAAAAAACACCTGCAGGGGCTTCCTAAGCGTTTAAAAAGGTCCCTTAGTCTATTTCTATAGGCTCCACAATCATGGGGAAGACTGCTGACTTGACAGATGTCCAGAAGGCAGTCATCGACACACTCCACAAGGAGGGTAAGCCACAAAAGGTCATTGCTAAAGAAGCTGGCTGTTCACAGAGTGCTGCATCCAAGCATATTAATGGAAAGTTGAGTGGAAGGAAAAAGTGTGGTAGAAAAAGGTGCACAAGCAACCGGGATAACCGCAGCCTTGAAATGATTGTTAAGAAAAGGCCATTCAAAAATTTGAGGGGAGATTCACAAGGAGTGGACTGCTGCTGCAGTCATTGCTTCAAGAGCCACCAGACACAGATGTATCTGGGCCAAGGAGAAAAAGAACTGGACTGTTGCTAAGTGGTCCAGGGTGAAAGTAAATGTTGCATTGCATTTGGAAATCAAGGTCCGAGAGTCTGGAGGAAGAGTGGAGAGGCACACAGTCCAAGCTGCTTGAGGTCTAGTGTGAAGTTTTCACAATCATTGATGGTGTGGGGAGCCATGTCATCTGCTGGTGTAGGTCCACTGTATTTTATCAAGACCAAGGTCAGCGCAAACATCTACCAGGAAATTTTAGAGCACTTCATGCTTCTCTCTGCCAACAAGCTTTCTGGAGATGGAAATGTCATTCTCCAGCAGGACTTGGCACCCTCCACATTGCCAAAAGTACCAATACCTGGTTTAAAACACTGTGCTTGATTGGCCAGCAAACTCTCCTGACCTTAACCCCATAGATAATCTATGGGGTATTGCCAAGAGGAAGGTGAGAGACATCAGACCCAACAATGCAGACGAGTTGAATGCTGCTATCAAAGCAACCTGGGCTTCCATAACACCTCAGCAGTGCCACAGGCTGATCGCCTCCATGCCACGCCGCATTGATGGAGTAATTCATGTAACTGAAGCAAAAGGAGCCCCGACCAAGTACTGAGTGCATTTACTGAACATACATTTCAGTAGGCCAACATTTCGGATTTTAAAATAATTTTTCAAGCTGGTGTTATAAAGTATTCTAATTTATGGAGATAATGACTTTTGGGTTTTCATTGGCTGTAAGCCATAATCATCAACATTAACAGAAATAAACACTTGAAGCACCTCACTCTGTTTGTAATTAATCTATATAATATATAAGTTTCACTTTTTGTATTGAAGAACTGAAATAAATTAACTTTTTGATGATATTCTAATTTTGTGAGAAGCACCTTTATATTTTAGCTCCTACCGGCTTCACAGACATGTCACAAATATAAAGGATCTATGTATACCTAATATTACTATCAAAGAGGAGATCCATGCACTGGGTTGTTTTGCAGTTCTAAACTGTTATTTTATTACTTTTAGCATCACTTGGCTCATCTGTAGATTCGGAATCAGAGTCAGATGGTGGAGAAGACATCCAACATACATGGGAAAGTTTATCCACACGTGCCCAATTTTCAAAACAGCACAGTGAGACTAGCACAGATGACATCCCTTACATTGGAGCTGATGCTCAATCCGGGTCTGAAGAAGATAATGCTCCGAGTCAAGGAAACCTAGCGGAAAATAACACAAACCAGTCTAACAATGTACAATTGGCCTCTCCATTTCTGAGGACTCCTCTGCACTTCCATCGTCCTCTCCCTAATATCCGTGTGCTACAAGGAAAAATTGTATTGAGCTCTCGAACTGAACACTGTCCACAGTTTGTATAAGAGACTGCAACCTCCTTATGGGATTTTTCTATCCATAGTGCCTAGCAAAGCAAATATTTATCATTTAAAGTGATAGATTTATAATAAAAGCAGCAGCTTTCAGCTTTGTGTGTACTGAAAATCCATGTATCCTTACTAGTGATGGTACAAGGGAACTGACTGACCTCGAGCAGCAGCTCTGCAGAGACTGAAAGGGATTGTGTATTTGTGTGTGGAAATTATAAATCTTGTAATGTGTAATTGCTTATAATAAAAAAAAACTTTTCCTTAACTGTTGGCAGCGGATTACTCACGATACTCTCCAAGCGTGTGACAACAGAAATTGTTTATTCAGGAACAATCAGGAACAATATATGATAAGCTTAATCAGGAGTAAATCATTTGTGTGTCTCTATCTGTGCAGCACCTACAGCAGGCTGCTTCTCTCATACACAGACACAGGAAAAACAGGAAACACCAGTCACATGCTTCTCCTGTGTGAGCCTCCGGAGTTTTTCTTTTCTTTTGTTCTAACTTTATGAACAGTATACAAATCTAGCAACCAAACACTCATAGACAGGAATGGAGTTGTTGACCAAACATATTCCAACACCCCCATTCAACAACTACTTATCCTGTTAGTCCCATTGTTGTTCTGAAGTCCACAATCTTTGGCTCTTGTACAACTCTTCTTCAATGTCACCATGTAGGAAGGCTATTTTGATGTCAAAATGTCTCACTGTCATCTGATGAACTGCAGCAACGGACATTAAAGTTCTGAATGTGGTTTGCTTCGCAACTGGAGAAAATGTATCATCATAATCTTCACCATACTTTTGCGAGTACGCTTTTGCGACCAATCTTACCTTAAACTGGTGAACTTTACCTTCTGAGTCATAATTGATTTTGAAGACCCACTTACACCTGATATCCCTTTTTCCTTGTTGTGACTCATTAAGCTCCCATATGTGGAGTTGGTGAAGGGACTCCATCTCTTCATTAGCAGCATTTATCCACTTCTGTTCCTCATGGACAGGCACTTTTTGCATCTCTAGCCATGACTGTGGCTCTGGTTCAGGAAGTGTTCTGACCATATAAGAAAGGTGTATAGCTTGGATACCTTTGTTTGGCCTTTCTAATCTCCTGACTGGAGGTTTACTTGGTTCTTCTGTGTCTTCCTTGGTGGCTTCAGAACTTATCCACACTTCAGTCTTTTCCTTTTCGGTGTGTGGGTTTGGTGATTGAGATTCTTGTTCTTGCTTCTTAGATTGAGTAACTTCATGGAATTTGAGCGATACAGAGTTTCCATCAATCACTACATCTCTGCTGATTGTTATTGTGTTGGTCTCTGGGTGCAGGATTCTCTATCCCTTTTGAGTTTCGCTATAGCCCACCAGGACTCCTTGCTTTGCGTGTGATTCCCACTTGCAACATTTTGCTTCCAAATATCCTGAGATGCTTCAGTTTAGGCTTCTCGCAGTTCCATAGCTCATATGGAGTTTTATTTGTGGCTTTACCTGGCACTCTGTTTTGAAGATAGCAAGCTGTCATGATGGCTTCTCCCCAATACGTTGTAGGTAGATTCGCATCAAACAACATACTTCTTCCACTTTCACAGGGGTACGGTTCTTTCTCTCTGCAATGCCATTTTGTTCTGGGTTGTATGGAATGGTAGTCTGGAACACGATTCCATCCTTTTTCAAAATGGTTTGCACCTTACCACTTGTGTTATGTTTCGGTAGCTGAGGAGTGCAGGTAAAAAAAAAGGCAATACACCAGAGAAGTTGGAATCTATGGGATTGCAGTACCCTGACTAACCACCACAACTAGAGGCAGCCGTGGAGCGTTCCTACGTTGGTCCTAGACGCCTCGTCACAGCCTGAGAAACTAACTACACCTAAAGATAGAAATAGGAAAGCTATCTGCCCCGGAGCAGAACCCCAAAGATAATAGAAAGCCCCCAAACATGTAATGGCGGTTAGACAAGAGGAAATACTGACACAGAAAGAAAATAGAATGAGCAAACGCTGGGGCCAAAACTATCTAAAAAGAAAAGGACAGGAAGGGTACTTACTGCAATCCCAGAAAACCCTGAAAAACACCAACTCTACTAATTTCAAAATCACCTGAGATCACACGACCTCTACCACCTAAATTAGCTCTCTGGTGTAACAAAATCAAAACAGCAGCCACTGAAAAAACTGGAAAAAGCAAAAGAACAAAACTCAGTGGCTGAACTAAACTGAGAAGGCAGAAGCCCCCGGAGGGGACCCAGAAGACCCCCAAAGAAGTGCAAGACAAAATGCAAAAATATAGCAATAACACAAAAGAAGAAAAAATCTTATCTGGTAGCAGGAGATGCAGACACGACACAGCAGGCTACAAGGGAAACTGGAATGAAGGATTCAGACCAGAACAATTGATCACCGGCAACCCTGATGGGAAAATGACTCCCTTATATAAGACCAGTCAGTAACACCTGATTCCCAGTCCTCACAATCTTCACTAGTACCGCTTGTAACCACCAGAGGGAGCCTCTGCTCAGAACTCATCTCAAACACATTCACAACAGTACCCCCCCCTTGAGGAGGGGTCACTGAACCCTCATTTGAGCAACCAGGTCGGTCAGGATGAGTTCTATGATACGCACGGATAAGTCTCCTAGCATGGATGTCCGAAGCAAACACCCAAGAATTGTCTTCCTGACCATAACCTCTCCATTTAACCAAATACTGGAGTTTCCGTCTAGAAAAACGAGAATCCAATATTTTCTCAACCACATACTCCAGATTGCCCTCAACCAAAACAGGGTCAGGAGGCACAGCAGCAGGAACCACTGGCTCAACAAACCTCTTCAATAAGGACTTGTGGAACACGTTATGGATCTTAAATGTCCCTGGAAGAAGCAAACGAAAAGAAACAGGATTAATAATCTCCATGATCTTATAAGGTCCAATGAACCTAGGCTTAAATTTAGGAGATGCTACTCTCATAGGAATATTCTTTGAGGACAACCAGACCAAGTCCCCCACTTTAAACCGAGGACCATCAGTCCTATGCCGGTTAGCAAACCGCTGGGCCTTCTCCTGAGAGAGGGACAACCTCTCCACTACCTGGTCCCAAATCTGTTGCATACGCTCCACAACAGAGTCAACACCTGGACAGACAGAAGCCTCCGTCTGTCCTGAAGAAAATCGAGGGTGAAACCCAGAATTACAGAAAAACGGAGACATCAAAGTGGCAGAGCTAGCCCTATTATTAAGAGCAAACTCAGCCAAAGGCAAAAAAGAGACCCAGTCATCCTGATCAGCAGACACAAAGCATCTAAGATAAGTCTCCAATGTCTGGTTTGTTCTCTCAGTTTGACCATTGGTCTGAGGATGAAATGCCGAGGAGAAAGACAATTGAACACCCAGTTTAGAACAAAAAGTCCTCCAAAATTTGGAAACAAACTGGACTCCTCTGTCAGACACAATGTTCTCAGGAATGCCGTGTAAACGAACCACGTGCTGAAGGAACAACGGCACCAATTCAGAGGAGGAAGGCAACTTAGGTAATGGCACAAGATGTATCATTTTGGAAAACCTATCACAAATTACCCAGATGGTGGTCATTCTCTGAGAAACAGGAAGATCGGAAATGAAATCCATAGAGATATGGGTACATGGTCTCTTGGGCACAGGCAATGGCATCAACAAACCACTAGAGCGAGAGCAAGGCTTGGAGCGAGAGCAGGTCCCGCAGGACTGCACAAATTCCCTGACATCACGAGACAAGGTAGGCCACCAAAAGGACCGACTAACCAAGTCTCTGGTACCAAAAATTCCGGGATGCCCAGCCAATGCGGAACAATGAATCTCAGACATCACACTCTTTTTCCATTGGTCCGGGACAAACAATTTTCCAACAGGGCAGCGCTCGGGCCTATCCTCCTGACACCCCTCCAGAGCAAGTCTCAATTGGGCGAGATGGCGGAAAGAACTACACCCTCTTTCAAAATAACAGAAGGATCAGATAACTCAGGAGAGTCCGCAAGGAAACTCCTCGAGAGGGCATCCGCCTTAACATTCTTAGTGCCAGGAAGAAAGGAAACCACAAAATTAAAACGTGTGAAAAACAAGGCCCACCTGGCCTGTCTAGGATTGAGTCGCTTGGCAGATTCCAGATAGACCAGATTCTTATGGTCCGTAAGGACCACCACCTGATGTTTGGCTCCCTCCAGCCAATGTCTCCACTCTTCAAAAGCCCACTTCATGGCCAATAACTCCCGATTACCCACGTCATAATTACGTTCAGTAGGAGAAAATTTTCGAGAGAAAAAGGCACAAGGGTTACTTTCAGAGGTCTCTGGATCTTTTTGGGACAAAACGGCACCTGCCCCAATTTCAGAGGCATCAACCGCCACCTGAAATGGCAGAGAAACATCAGGCTGCCGTAGAACAGGAGCAGAAGTGAATCTCTGCTTAAGTTCCTGAAATGCAGAGACTGCCTCAGGAGGCCAATTCACCACATCAGAACCCTTTCTGGTCAAATCAGTTAATGTTTAACAATAACCGAGAAATTACCAATAAATTTACGATAAAAATTGGCAAAACCCAAAAATCTCTGAAGAGCCTTTAATGAAGTAGGTTGGACCCAATCACAGATGGCTTGAACCTTGACCGGGTCCATTTCAATAACAGATGGGGACAAAATGAATCCCAGAAATGAGATCCTCTGTACGCCAAAAAGACACTTTGATCCCTTCACATACAGAGCATTCTCTCTCAAAATCTGGAACACAGTTCGAACATGTTTCACATGAGAGTCCCAGTCATTAGAAAAAATCAAGATATCATCCAAATAAACAATCAGAAATTTGTCCAAAAATCCCTGAAAATGTCATTCATGAAGGACTGGAAGACGGAAGGAGCATTAGTGAGCCCAAAGGGCATCACTAGGTACTCAAAATGCCCTTCAGGGGTATTGAATGCCGTCTTCCATTCATCCCCGTGCTTAATGCGAATAAGGTTATACGCCCCCCTGAGGTCAAGCTTGGTAAACCAAGTAGCGTTTTTCACCCTGGAAAACAGGTCAGAAATCAAGGGTAACGGGTATTGATATTTCACAGTAATATTGTTCAAGAGACGATAATCAATACACGGCCTTAATGAACCATCTTTTTTGGCCACAAAGAAAAAACCGGCACCTAAGGGTGAAGAGGATGTCTGATATGACCCTTCTCCAAAGATTCCTTGATATAAGACCGCATAGCGTCATGTTCAGGTACAGACAAGTTAAAAAGGCGACCTTTAGGGAATTTACTACCCGGCACTAATTCAATAGCGCAGTCATAGCTCCTATGGGGAGGCAAGGATGCAGATTTACTTTCGCTAAACACATCAGAAAAATCAAACAAAAAGTCAGGAACATCCTGAGCCTGGGGGGAGGCAGAAAAAACAGGAGTGTTGGTATTAACACATTGGCAGCCCCAACTGGCCACAGACACAGACTTCCAATCCAAAACAGGATTATGAGACTGCAACCAAGGGAAACCCAGCACGATAATGTCATGCAGATTATATAGAACCAAAAATTTGCAGCACTCCTGGTGATCAGGTTCAACCCTCATTATCACCTGAGTAGAAAACTGGGGTTTATTCTCAGCCAAAGGGGTAGAATCGATCCCCAGTAGGGGAATAGACTTCTGTAGGGGTATCAAGGGAACCCACAACGTTTAGCAAAATCATAATCCATCAGGTTAATAGCTGCTCCAGAATCAACGAAAGCCTGAGCAGAAAATGAGGACAGAGAGCATATCAGAGTGACAGTTAATAAAAACTTAGTCTGAACACTACCCAAGACAACTGAGCGTGCAAAACGTCTTCCCCGCTTAGGGCAGACTGAAATAGCATGAGAGGCATCACCACAGTAGAAACATAATCCATTGCGCTTTCGAAACTCATGACGCTGTGCCCCAGACACCACTCTATCACACTGCATGGTTTCAGGAGCTGGTTCACAAGGCAACACCATTCCACGCATACTTCTCCGCTCACGCAAACGTCTGTCAATTTGAATCGCTAATGACATAGAATCATTGAGACCAGAGGGGACAGGGAATCCCACCATAACATCCTTTACATTATCTGACAGACCCTTCCGGAAAAGGGCCGCCAAAGCGTCGTCATTCCATTTGGTCAGGACTGCCCACCTACGGAATCTCTGACAGTATAACTCAGCGTCATCAAGCCCCTGATTTAATGCCAACAAGGCTTTTTCAGCTTGATCAGTGACATTAGGCTCATCGTACAATAACCCCAAAGCCTGAAAAAACGCATCAACATCACTCAAAACAGGATCCCCAGGTATCAGGGAAAAAGCCCAATCCTGAGGATCGCCGCGCAGGAGAGAGATGATAATTTGAACCTGCTGCGCTGCGTTTCCTGAGGACTTAGATTTTAAGGCAAAAAACAATTTACAATTATTTTTGAAATTCTGAAACTTAGCTCGATCCCCTAAAAACAAATCTGGCATGGGGATCTTAGGTTCCACAACAGGCAACCCAGCAAGATAGATAGTAATACTCCGAACCTCAGTGGCAAGCTGATCCACACGACCAGACAACTGTGCAAACTCCATTGGAGGAAAGATCCTCCCCAGCACCCAGAGATACAGAGGGAAAAAAAAAAAAAAAACAGAAAAATATCTCTGACAACTCTGACAACCTTTTTTTCTATCACAATATTTTTTCCCTTCTGTGAGTACCATACAATTTTCTATTGGCTGGTGATACTGTTATGTTTCGGTAGCTGAGGAGTGCAGGTAAAAAAAAAGGCAATACACCAGAGAAGTTGGAATCTATGGGATTGCAGTACCCTGACTAACCACCACAACTAGAGGCAGCCGTGGAGCGTTCCTACGTTGGTCCTAGACGCCTCGTCACAGCCTGAGAAACTAACTACACCTAAAGATAGAAATAGGAAAGCTATCTGCCCCGGAGCAGAACCCCAAAGATAATAGAAAGCCCCCAAACATGTAATGGCGGTTAGACAAGAGGAAATACTGACACAGAAAGAAAATAGAATGAGCAAACGCTGGGGCCAAAACTATCTAAAAAGAAAAGGACAGGAAGGGTACTTACTGCAATCCCAGAAAACCCTGAAAAACACCAACTCTACTAATTTCAAAATCACCTGAGATCACACGACCTCTACCACCTAAATTAGCTCTCTGGTGTAACAAAATCAAAACAGCAGCCACTGAAAAAACTGGAAAAAGCAAAAGAACAAAACTCAGTGGCTGAACTAAACTGAGAAGGCAGAAGCCCCCGGAGGGGACCCAGAAGACCCCCAAAGAAGTGCAAGACAAAATGCAAAAATATAGCAATAACACAAAAGAAGAAAAAATCTTATCTGGTAGCAGGAGATGCAGACACGACACAGCAGGCTACAAGGGAAACTGGAATGAAGGATTCAGACCAGAACAATTGATCACCGGCAACCCTGATGGGAAAATGACTCCCTTATATAAGACCAGTCAGTAACACCTGATTCCCAGTCCTCACAATCTTCACTAGTACCGCTTGTAACCACCAGAGGGAGCCTCTGCTCAGAACTCATCTCAAACCCATTCACAACACACTTGTATATTCGGTTCCATCTGCACGCAGGGCTTTTGACATTCTTCCAAATTTGTTAAACACTATAGATATTCTTCAAGTTTCTGTGGAACTTTATCCTTACTGTGAAGCAGGTAGGTGACTGTATATCTAGAGTAGTCATCAGTAAATGTGAGAAAATATCTCTTCTTGCTAGGAGTTTGAACCCACATTGGACTGCAAACATCTGTATGTATCAGATCCAGTGGCTGTGCAGATCTAGTGGTGCTCATTTTAGGAAAGGATTTTTTGGACATTTTCTCTTTAAGACAGCTAGTGCACTTCATCATTTGACTACACTGGTTGATTTCAATACCATTTGCAAGCTGAGCTAGCTTCCTTACTGCTTCTGGTTCTCTGTGCCCAAGACATCTGTGCCATACATGGATACAGTTCTTATGCAGATCAGGTCCAGCACTGTACACTCTTTCTTTGCATTTTAGCTGATAAAGTTCATCTTGGATTTTTTCTTCTGCAAGAGTGTGAACCTTCTTTGAGATGATGCAGCTGTTATCTTTAAAAGTAACTACATTCCCCTTTTCAGTGAGCTTCTTTACTGACAGAAGATTGCTTTCAAAGCTTAGAAAATAGAGAGCATCCTTTATTGGAATCTTTCTGCTTTGTGCTGAGAAAAGCTGGACAGTGGAGGTAGCTGTCTCCTACTCCTTCTGAAGTCATATAGTGACCATTAGCTAAGATGACCTTTTTTGACTTGCTTTCATTAAGGTCACTGAAGAAAGCCTTGTTATTTCATATGGCTGCTTGCACCAGAATCTATACACCATGTATGTTTTGCAGATGAGCTTGTACTGACATTAAATGCAGCTTCAACAAATGCAGAATCTTCCTTTACAGCTGTTTTAACCCTTTGATGACTGTTCTGATTTTTAAGCTGACTCATTCTTGCTTTCCAAATTCTGTAGTCTGATTTAAGGTGGCCGGGCTTTTTACAGACAAAACATTCACGAGTTTCTCTTAGATTTCTTTAATATTTAGGGAAATCCTGTGTATCTAATGCTGTTTCTGCTCTGGGTTCATTACTGCTGCTTACATGCTGCGTTTTTCTCTTGAATTCATCCACAAGTTTTCCTTTAACATACTCTAGTGTCAGCTCATCATCTGGCCATGGATCTTTCTGGAAGACCACTTAATAGAAGTACAGCAACATGAAAATCTTTAATTTCTTCTACAATACCCCTGAGACGCTCCACAATCTCTAGGGTGTTTCTTATATAGTCCTGCATAATCTGTCCATCACTTAGCTTAGACTGATGCAGCTTTCTCATGATAAAACTTATTGCTGAGATTTGATCTTTCATATACTTTCTGTAACTCATCTCACATCTCCTTTGCAGTTGCACACTTGCTTAAGGTACTGTCACACTAAGCGAGATCGCTAGCGAGATCTCTTAAGCGTCAGCGATTTTATGATGCAGCAGCGATCTCGTTAGCGACGCCGCTGTGTGACAAGTAGCGGTGATGTGGCCCCTGCTGTGATGTCGCTGATTGTTCATGAACGTTCTGAGCCGTTTTTTTTTCGTTAGTGTCCCGCTGGTGAGCCTGAATCGCTGAGTGTGACACCCTTTATGAACGACTTCACCAGCATCGCAGGTGGGACTAGGTTTTCCCAACGACCGCACAGGTCGTTATACAAATCGCTGAACTCTGATGAGATCTTTGTGTTTGGAAGCTCAAGGCACTGTCACATTTAGCGATCGCACCAGCGATCACGACAACGACACGACCTGGCGAGATCGTTGGTGCGATCGCTATGTGGTCGCTAGTTAGCTTCCAAAGACAAAGATCTCATCAGAGATCAGCGATCTGTATAACGACCTCTGCGGTCGTTGGGAAAACCTAGTCCCGCCTGCGACGCTGGTAAAGTCGTTCATAGAGGGTGTCACACTCAGCGATTCAGGCTCACCAGCGGGACACCAACGACCAAAAACGGTCCAGAACGTTCATGAACGATCAGTGACATCGCAGCGGGGGCCACATCGCTGCTACATGTCACACACAGCTGCGTCGCTAACAAGATCGCTGCTGCGTCATAAAATCGCTGACGCTTTAGCGTTCTCGCTAGCGATCTCGCTTAGTGTGACAGTACCTTAACTAGCGACCATATAGCGATCGCAAGAACGATCTCGCCAGGTCGTGTTGTTGTCGTGATCGCTGGTGCGATCGCTAAGTGTGACAGTGCCTTTATATGCACAATCTGATTATCATCTACACTGAGGGAGATGGTGCTTTGTGCTTTATGATCCTTCTCTAACCAATCATCTGGTAATGGATGAGGCACTTGTTCCTGAGTATATTTCTACATACTTTCTCTTATGAGCAGCATCTTCACCTTGAATTTCCAGGACTGGTAGTTCTGGTTAGTGAGGCTTGGCACTGAGAACTTTACAGGATTGCTGCTAGTGGATATCTTCTCTGTTACTCTGTGTTTCTTTTGCTTTGGGCTTCTGTTGAGTTGCTACTCTGGAGTTCTGTGTCACTCTGGGCCCATAACCTGTTGGCAGCGGATTACTCACAATACTCTTCAAGCGTGTGACAATAGAACTTGTTTATTCAGGAAAAATTAGGAACAATATATGATAAGTTTAATCAGGAGTAAATCATTTGTGTGTCTCTATCTGTGCATCATCTACAGCAGGCTGCTTCTCTCATACACAGACACAGGAAAAACAGGAAACACCATTAACATGCTCCTCCCATGTGAGCCGCTGGGAGTTAACCCTTTTTTTGTTCTAACTTTATGAACAGCATACAAATCCAGCAACCAAACACTCATAGACAGGAATGAAGTTGTTGCACCAAACATATTCCAACATTAACCCCTTCACCCCGAAGCCTGTATTCACCTTCCTGACCAGGCCAAATTTTACAATTCTGACCAGTCTCACTTTATATGGTAACGACTCTGGAACGCTTCATTGGATCCTACTGATTCTGAGATTGTTTTTTCGTGATATATTGTACTTCATGATAGTCGTAAAATTTCATTGATATGACTTGTGTTTATTTGTGAAAAAATTGGAAATTTGGCAAAAAGTTTGAAAATTTTGCAATTTTGAAGCTCTTAATTTTTATGCCGTTAAATCAACTAGTTATGTCATACAAAATAGTTTTTTTTTAATAACTAATTTTTATTAAGTTTTATACATTTTTAACAATCAAAATAAGCACAAAATATTTAGATTTTCATAAGAAAAATAGACAAAGAAAATAATCAGTGAGGATAGGGTACATTAAAGTTTAACTGAAAGAAAATATTTCCCTCTAGTGGCATCAAAACATATTACAAACTAAAACAATAAAAGAAAGTTCCAAATAAAAAAAACTTTATATATTAGCTACATCTGATACCATAATACAACAAACCTCATTCACTTATTTAATTCAAATTTCTTATTTAACAATCGACAAACAGAAGATAGGACATACACACACATTAAGGGGTGGGAAAAAAGGGTACTGTAATCCTAAAGGGTCCTAGCTATTGTTTTGAGTTCAGCAATAATCCTAGGGAGCCCAAATAGCATGCATCAAATCTGTCAACCTTAGCATTCATTAAAGCTGTCATGTATTCCATTCTATGAATATGAATTTTATATGAATTTTTTTGTTAGGAAGGTATAAGGGTTAAAAGTTGACCAGCGATTTCTAATTTTTACAACAAAAAAACTTTTTTTAGGGACCACATCACATTTGAAGTAACTTTGAGTGGTCTATATGAGAGAAAATACCCAAAAGCTACACCATTATAAAAACTGAACTGTACCTGTCAAGGTGCTCAAAACCACATTCAACAAGTTTACTAACCCTTCAGGTGCTTCACAGAAATTAATGGAATGTAGAAGGAAAAATAGAAAAATATTTAGACTTGAGAGTCCTCAGTGGTTGATACCTTTTAATGGCTAACTGAAAAGATGGTAACAAATTGCAAGCTTTCGAGACTACTCAGGTCTCTTCATCAGGCAAAGGCTAAAACAAAAACTGAAGAATCACATATTTATACACAAGAGGACACAGGAATAATGCAATAGGTAAGACATGTGACGTGAAGCAGAACTGTCATTATGGCAGAGGGATGAACATAAATATTGGAACAGTTCATAGATAAGGAGTGAGAGTTTTATTGCCCTCTGATTGGGGTCTGGTATTGTGTTTTGATGCCCCCAGGTCAGAGAAGCAGATTCCTTAATTGATGTACACAGACATGAATCCATGTGACACGTTCATTCCAGCACTAAGAGTGTCAAAGGTCATCATAAGTTTATATTCCCAAATCTTTCTATCTTTCTCAGATTTGAAGTTAGCTTTTAATACCAGTAATTCCATATCCATCATGCTATGACCGGGCATACAAAAGTGTTTGGCCACAGGTAGATCCATTCTTTTTTCTCTTATTGTGTGGCGATGAGAATTCATCCTTGTTCTCAGTTTTTGCCCGGTCTCCCCCACATACAGACCCCCAGTTGGACATTTCGTACAAATAATTAGGTACACCACATTAGATGTGATGCAGCTGAAAGTACCTGGGATCTTGTAGTCCTGATGGGAGTTGGGGATCTTTATCTTGTCCGTGGTCATTATAGATGCACAGGTTTTGCACTTCTTCTGTTTGCAAGGAAAGGTTCCTGCAGCTGTTGGGGAGGACAGGGAGCTTCTGACAATGATGTTTCTTAGATTTGGGGGCTGCCTAAAACATAGTAGTGGGGGGTCTGGAAATATGGATTGTAATCGGGCATCTTTTTGTAGTAGAGGTTGTAGTTTCCGTGCAGCTCCCCTTAGCATCTCCATATTTGGATTGTAGGTGACCACTAGAGGCACCCGGTTATTTTCTTCTTTAGCTTTGTAATGTAGCAGGTGATTCCTTGATATTCTGGTGGCTCTTGTAATTTGGTTCTCAATTGTTCTTGGATGGTAGCCCTGGTTCAAAAAGGTCTTTCTGAGGCGAATAAGGTGTTCATCTCTATCCATAGAGTTGGAACATATATGATTGTATCTGATGGCTTGGCTGTAGACAATAGAGTTTTTTATGTGTTTTGGATGGAAACTGTCCCATTTAAGGTATGTTGGACGGTCGATTGGCTTCTGATACAGGGATGTCTCTATTTCATTGTTCTTTAGCTTAATGGTGGTGTCTAAAAAGTTAATTTCAGTGCTGGAGTAGTTAAGTGTTAAGTTGATGGTGGGATGAAATTGGTTGAACTGTTCATGGAACGTCTTTAGCTGTTGTTCAGACTCCGTCCAGATGATTAAAATGTCATCAATGTAGCGGTAGTAGGCCCGAGGCCTGATGGGACATGAGGACAAAAATTCGCTTTCAAGCTTGGCCATGAAAAGATTTGCATACTGTGGAGCCATTTTACTTCCCATCGCTGTGCCAGTCTCCTGAAGATATATCTTGTTGTCAAATTCAAAGTAATTGTGGGTGAGGATGAATTTTGTGAGTTTCACCACAGAATCAGCATCATTCCCGGTGTTTCCCATGAAGACTTTGCAGGCATTTAATCCATCCTGGTGTGGGATATTAGAGTACAAAGATTCCACATCCATGGTGGCCAGGATGGTTCCTTCTGGTAAGGGACCTATTGCTGCTAGTTTATTCAGTAGGTCAGTTGTGTCCTGAATGTAGCTCGGTGTATCCTTTACCGGGGGTTTAAGAATACCCTCTACCCATCCAGATACCTGCTCAGTAAGGGTGTCCACACATGAAATAATCGGCCTCCCTGGATTCCCAGCTTTGTGGATTTTGGGAAGCATGTAAAACGTCCCTGTTCTTGGACTTTCTGGTATCAGGTCATCAGCTCTTATGGATTTGTCAGACAGACAAGATACCAACTTGCTTAGTTCCTTGTAATAGTCCTGTGTAGGGTCCGACTCCAGTTTTTCTGTAGTAGCGTGTGTCCGTAAGTTGTCTGTTTGCTTCCTTCATATAGTCTGATGTGTTCATCATGACTATTGCACCTCCCTTGTCAGCAGGTTTAATGATGATTTCTTTGTTGGTTTTCAGAGACTGTATGGCCTTTCTCTCCTGGGCACTGATGTTGGAGGCTTGTCTCTTGTTGGTGGCTATGATGGTGGATTTTATCAAATGTCTGAATGAGTCTATATATTTATCCAAATGAGGGTTACGTCCAGGTGGAGGTGTCCAGTCTGACCTCTTCTTGATTGTTGGGATCCCTTTTCCTTCAGTCCGAGTGTTTTCTGAATCTTCTGTATCATTGAAGTATTCCCTCAGGCGCAGTCTCCTGAAAAAATGTTCCATATCACTGCAGAGTTCGTTTTATCCAGGCCTTAGTAGGACAAAATGAGAGTCCTCTAGAAAGCACGGCAAGCTCCACTTTGTTGGGTTTGTAATCTGAGAGAAAACAAGGAAAAGAAAAGGAAAACAAGGAAAAGAAACTACACAGACTGCGCCTCCATTCCGGACTCTATACAAACAGATACAAAACAAAACCAAAACCTGACAACTCTGACAACCACTCCATTCCAGACACAAAAGCATCTAACTGTGTCATCAATCTCTCAGATTACAAACCCAACAAAGTGGAGCTTGCCGTGCTTTCTAGAGGACTCTCATTTTGTCCTACTAAGGCCCTGGATAAAACCAAACTCTGCAGTGATATGGAACATTTTTTCAGGAGACTGCGCCTGAGGGAATACTTCAATGATACAGAAGATTCAGAAAACACTCGGACTGAAGGAAAAGGGATCCCAACAATCAAGAAGAGGTCAGACTGGACACCTCCACCTGGACGTAACCCTCATTTGGATAAATATATAGACTCATTCAGACATTTGATAAAATCCACCATCATAGCCACCAACAAGAGACAAGCCTCCAACATCAGTGCCCAGGAGAGAAAGGCCATACAGTCTCTGAAAACCAACAAAGAAATCATCATTAAACCTGCTGACAAGGGAGGTGCAATAGTCATGATGAACACATCAGACTATATGAAGGAAGCAAACAGACAACTTACGGACACACGCTACTACAGAAAACTGGAGTCGGACCCTACACATGACTATTACAAGGAACTAAGCAAGTTGGTATCTTGTCTGTCTGACAAATCCATAAGGGCTGATGACCTGATACCAGAAAGTCCAAAAACAGGGACGTTTTACATGCTTCCCAAAATCCACAAAGCTGGGAATCCAGGGAGGCCGATTATTTCATGTGTGGACACCCTTACTGAGCAGGTATGTGGATGGGTAGAGGGTATTCTTAAACCCCTGGTAAAGGATACACCGAGCTACATTCAGGACACAACTGACCTACTGAATAAACTAGCAGCAATAGGTCCCTTACCAGAAGGAACCATCCTGGCCACCATGGATGTGGAATCTTTGTACTCTAATATCCCACACCAGGATGGATTAAATGCCTGCAAAGTCTTCATGGGAAACACCGGGAATGATGCTGATTCTGTGATGAAACTCACAAAATTCATCCTCACCCACAATTACTTTGAATTTGACAACAAGATATATCTTCAGGAGACTGGCACAGCGATGGGAAGTAAAATGGCTCCACAGTATGCAAATCTTTTCATGGCCAAGCTTGAAAGCGAATTTTTGTCCTCATGTCCCATCAGGCCTCGGGCCTACTACCGCTACATTGATGACATTTTAATCATCTGGACGGAGTTTGAACAACAGCTAAAGACGTTCCATGAACAGTTCAACTAATTTCATCCCACCATCAACTTAACACTTAACTACTCCAGCACTGAAATTAACTTTTTAGACACCACCATTAAGCTAAAGAACAATGAAATAGAGACATCCCTGTATCAGAAGCCAATCGACCGTCCAACATACCTTAAATGGGACAGTTTCCATCCAAAACACATAAAAAACTCTGTTGTCTACAGCCAAGCCATCAGATACAATCGTATATGTTCCAACTCTATGGATAGAGATGAACACCTTATTCGCCTCAGAAAGACCTTTTTGAACCAGGGCTACCATCCAAGAACAATTGAGAACCAAATTACAAGAGCCACCAGAATATCAAGGAATCACCTGCTACATTACAAAGCTAAAGAAGAAAATAACCGGGTGCCTCTAGTGGTCACCTACAATCCAAATCTGGAGATGCTAAGGGGAGCTGCACGGAAACTACAACCTTTACTACAAAAAGATGCCCGATTATAATCTATATTTCCAGACCCCCCACTACTATGTTTTAGGCAGCCCCAAATCTAAGAAACATCATTGTCAGAAGCTCCCTGTCCTCCCCAACAGCTGCAGGAACCTTTCCTTGCAAACAGAAGTGCAAAACCTGTGCATCTATAATGACCACGGACAAGATAAAGATCCCCAACTCCCATCAGGACTACAAGATCCCAGGTACTTTCAGCTGCATCACATCTAATGTGGTGTACCTAATTATTTGTACGAAATGTCCAACTGGGGGTCTGTATGTGGGGGAGACCGGGAAAAAACTGAGAACAAGGATGAATTCTCATCGCCACACAATAAGAGAAAAAAGAATGGATCTACCTGTGGCCAAACACTTTTGTATGCCCGGTCATAGCATGATGGATATGGAATTACTGGTATTAAAAGCTAACTTCAAATCTGAGAAAGATAGAAAGATTTGGGAATATAAACTTATGATGACCTTTGACACTCTTAGTGCTGGAATGAACGTGTCACATGGATTCATGTCTGTGTACATCAATTAAGGAATCTGCTTCTCTGACCTGGGGCATCAAAACACAATACCAGACCCCAATCAGAGGGCAATAAAACTCTCACTCCTTATCTATGAACTGTTCCAATATTTATGTTCATCCCTCTGCCATAATGACAGTTCTGCTTCACGTCACATGTCTTACCTATTGCATTATTTCTGTGTCCTCTTGTGTATAAATATGTGATTCTTCAGTTTTTGTTTTAGTCTTTGCCTGATGAAGAGACCTGAGTAGTCTCGAAAGCTTGCAATTTGTTACCATCTTTTCAGTTAGCCATTAAAAGGTATCAACCACTGAGGACTCTCAAGTCTAAATATTTTTCTATCTACTGGCTAACACGGTACGAAGATATACATCTTTCCTAGAAGGAAAAATAAACATTTCACTTTTTTCACAAAAAAATCATTTTGACCTAATTTTTTTTACTTTCACAAGAGTAACAGGAAAAAAATTGTCCATTCAATTTGTTGAACAATTTGTCCTGAGTAGTGTTGAGCATTCCGATACCGCAAGTATCGGGTATCGGCCGATATTCGCGTTATCGGAATTCCGATACTTAATTCCGATACTTTTTCAATATCGTATACCGGAATCGGAAGTTCCCATAATTCTTTGAGAGGCAATGTGATTTTAGTCAGCCAATGAGGAATCCTACGAAGTGTGGGCACATCCTGTAATGATGCGGTCATCTTAACTAATGGCATGGCTGTGATTGGCTGCTGAAATGATGTCAGAATGCACTATAAAAGGCGCCGCAGCCATTTTAGCGTCACTGTGCTGTGAACTCAGTTAGGGACAGAACGCTGCTGTGCTGACTCTGAGGGACAGTTAGATATTGCGATTTTGTGTACTACTGTGCTTGAGGCAGGCTAGTTTACCAACCGCTGTGTAAAGCTTCATTTTGCCAGTGTTTTAACAGCTCTGTGCAAGGTGTGTGTGTGACAGTGCAGGTGACGCTGCAGTTTGCTCTGCATCCACCGCTGTTTGTAGGCATCTGCACGTGTCACTTTTTTTTTTTTTTTTTTTTTATTTTATTTAGTGGAATTGGTGCAGCTCCATTATATTAGAAAAAAATCAAATCTATTAGTGTGACGTGCTTCCATCCGTATACAATACATTGGTTGCAAACACTATAGAAGTACAGAAAGGAGCTTTTCACAGATTGTGGACAGTTGTGTTTCAGTGTTCACTTCAGTCTGTGTTTTTTACTTTTTTGAGTGCAGATCACGCTCCAGTTACTTGTTCAAGCACTGCTGCTTGTACTCTGCTGAGCGTGTCTCAGTGGCTCATCCTTTTCATTTATCTCCAATTGGTTCTGCTACATTCCATTTAAAATAAATCTAATCTATTAGTGTGACGCGCTTCCATCCGTATACAATACATTGGTTGCAAACACTATAGAAGTACAGAAAGGAGCTTTTCACAGATTGTGGACAGTTGTGTTTCAGTGTTCACTTCAGTCTGTGTTTTTTACTTTTTTGAGTGCAGATCACGCTCCAGTTACTTGTTCAAGCACTGCTGCTTGTACTCTGCTGAGCGTGTCTCAGTGGCTCATCCTTTTCATTTATCTCCAATTGGTTCTGCTACATTCCATTTAAAATAAATCTAATCTATTAGTGTGACGCGCTTCCATCCGTATACAATACATTGGTTGCAAACACTATAGAAGTACAGAAAGGAGCTTTTCACAGATTGTGGACAGTTGTGTTTCAGTGTTCACTTCAGTCTGTGTTTTTTACTTTTTTGAGTGCAGATCACGCTCCAGTTACTTGTTCAAGCACTGCTGCTTGTACTCTGCTGAGTGTGTCTCAGTGGCTCATCCTTTTCATTTATCTCCAATTGGTTCTGCTACATTCCATTTAAAATAAATCTAATCTATTAGTGTGACGCGCTTCCATCCGTATACAATACATTGGTTGCAAACACTATAGAAGTACAGAAAGGAGCTTTTCACAGATTGTGGACAGTTGTGTTTCAGTGTTCACTTCAGTCTGTGTTTTTTACTTTTTTGAGTGCAGATCACGCTCCAGTTACTTGTTCAAGCACTGCTGCTTGTACTCTGCTGAGCGTGTCTCAGTGGCTCATCCTTTTCATTTATCTCCAATTGGTTCTGCTACATTCCATTTAAAATAAATCTAATCTATTAGTGTGACGCGCTTCCATCCGTATACAATACATTGGTTGCAAACACTATAGAAGTACAGAAAGGAGCTTTTCACAGATTGTGGACAGTTGTGTTTCAGTGTTCACTTCAGTCTGTGTTTTTTACTTTTTTGAGTGCAGATCACGCTCCAGTTACTTGTTCAAGCACTGCTGCTTGTACTCTGCTGAGCGTGTCTCAGTGGCTCATCCTTTTCATTTATCTCCAATTGGTTCTGCTACATTCCATTTAAAATAAATCTAATCTATTAGTGTGACGCGCTTCCATCCGTATACAATACATTGGTTGCAAACACTATAGAAGTACAAAAAGGAGCTTTTCACAGATTGTGGACAGTTGTGTTTCAGTGTTCACTTCAGTCTGTGTTTTTTACTTTTTTGAGTGCAGATCACGCTCCAGTTACTTGTTCAAGCACTGCTGCTTGTACTCTGCTGAGTGTGTCTCAGTGGCTCATCCTTTTCATTTATCTCCAATTGGTTCTGCTACATTCCATTTAAAATAAATCTAATCTATTAGTGTGACGCGCTTCCATCCGTATACAATACATTGGTTGCAAACACTATAGAAGTACAGAAAGGAGCTTTTCACAGATTGTGGACAGTTGTGTTTCAGTGTTCACTTCAGTCTGTGTTTTTTACTTTTTTGAGTGCAGATCACGCTCCAGTTACTTGTTCAAGCACTGCTGCTTGTACTCTGCTGAGCGTGTCTCAGTGGCTCATCCTTTTCATTTATCTCCAATTGGTTCTGCTACATTCCATTTAAAATAAATCTAATCTATTAGTGTGACGCGCTTCCATCCGTATACAATACATTGGTTGCAAACAATATAGAAGTACACAAACGGGCCTTTCACAGCTACTGAACATGGGTTTTTAATTTTTAACTAAAATATGTATTTTTTCAAATGACACAAATATAAGTAATGTTGAAGAGGAATAGTCCTACATCCATTGTTTGCACAATATTACAGGTGTACATCATGTCCCTTAATCAACAATGTATTATTATATTTACTTGTATGCTTTTATTTAAAAGCCAAGAACACAGAAGGATAACCTTCGCACTGCAGCTGTTGTCAAAGTTCAACCCACATTATGCACTTCCAACATTGCAGCATTTGAGGCATGATGTGAGTTGGATTGGTCAAAGTTATGGAGTGAGAAGGTTCACCATCAGTACCCTATAGCATAAGTATGCTTTTGTGTTAGCATTTGTGTTAGACATGTGGATATCTGCCATAATATGTCACAATTATTTAGTTACAGATTTGTTACCAACACTAATCATTGAATGGTTTTAAATTTGACGTTTCACTTGTTTACAGCTTAGAAATAAGGGTGTAGCCTGATATCTATGTGTAGCACTAGCCACTTTAACATGTCATGTTTTTTTAAACATGTGTAGCTAGGTAGCAGTAATTTTTGCCGGACACACAGCAGGGGAACAGCAGGCGTTACTGAACCCCACTATCACTATAGCTTGTGTATTGGTCTGTGGACACGACACTTCTGAGCAGCAACTGGCAGTGTTGTAGCCCAGGGAGTATAGCTCAGGTGGTAGAAAGATGAACATAACAGGAGACATGGAAAACGTTGCCAACCAGTTAGTTAATCTGAAACCGGACAGGCAAATTCAGGCGAGATCCATGCCTAGTTCATTTTCAGAAAAGTAAGCCGTTCTACATTATCGTAGGATAGTCGCATGCAACGGTCTGTTAGTACACCACCTGCAGCAGTAAAGACGCGCTCCGATAATACACTGGCAGCAGATCAAGCCAGCACCTCCAATGCATACTGGCTAAGCTCTGGCCATGTATCCAGCTTAGAGACACAAAACTTGAATGGGGAAGAGCCATCTGAGAGTACACTGAGAGGGCAAGACATGTAGTCTGTAACCATCTTACGGAAATGTTGCCTCCTGCTGACTGGAGCCGTCTCGGATGGTGTAGACATTGGTGGCGCTGCCACAAAACTTCGACACATTTGGAACATACTGTTCTTGCCCTGTGCAGAGGCGCTGCTTGTGCTCCCTCTTGTTGCAGAGCTGTCTCCACTGCCTCGACGCACAGAGCTGCTTTGTAAATCAGTAGCAGCAGCAGTGCTCTCGGCTGGAATGGAGAACATTATGGATTGCACCAGTGTGTCTTGGTACTTCCGCATTTTACGCTCCCGGTTCAACGGTGTGATGAGGCTTTGTAAGTTGTCCCGGTAGCGAGGGTCTAGGAGGGTGTACACCCAATAATCAGACGTGGTGTGAATGTGTTCGATGCGGCGGTCGTTTCTCAGCCACTGCAGCATGAAATCAACCATGTGCTGCAGACTCCCAACTGGCCAAGAAACGTTGTCCCCTGCAAGAGGCGTCATCTCCGCCTGCTGTGCATCACCCCACCCTTGGTCTACATACTGACTAGAGCATTGTCTACCTCCCTCTGGAGCGATGTCTTCCTCCTCCATTGACTCCTCCTCATCCTCCTCACAAAGTCCTTCAAATACATATAAATTTACAAAATTTAAAACTCAAAATTTAAAAACTTTGTATCATAATTCTGTAACATCAGTTTATGGAAACACAATAGCATTACAAAAGGATAGACAAAAAATGTACATTATGTGCTTTGTAAATACATTAAAAGTTTGTAATGGTTATGAAAATATAGACAGCGACTCTGGAGGTTCAATTGTTGATACAGCATGGTACTTTGAAAGTCCTCCAGCCCTTTGTGAGGAACCACGTTGCGCTGACTGTCCAGAAGGTGATGGAATTTGTGACTCCTCATCCTCCACCTCTTCCAAAACCTCATGCCTTAGTGCTTGCAGTGTTTTTTGAAGCAGGCAGATAAGGGGGACAGTCAGGCTGACTAGTGCATCATCTGCACTCGCCATCCGCGTTGACTCATCAAACGCACGCAAAACGTGGCAGATATCCTTCATAGAGTTATTCGCCACTCATTACACTGGCAGTGGCTGCCCATTCATTATAGGATCCAATTCTAATTACTGGTTCTCACCAACAAAGCTCTCCACAGCGCAGCACCCCCCTACATCTCCTCCCTTATTTATATTTATCGGCCTAACCGACTGCTGCACTCTGCAAACGACCTTCGACTAACCTCTGCACTAATCCGTACCTCCCACTCCCAACTCCAAGACTTCACCCGCGCTGCGCCAATCCTCTGGAATGCTCTACCCCAAGAAATTAGGACTATCCGCAATTTGGATGGTTTCAGGCGCTCCCTCAAAACACATTTGTTCACAGTGGCCTATCACATTCACTAATCAAAGTCATTCTATGTGTAATTCTGTGTGTGTAGCCCATTCACTATCTCCATGCATCCCTCACTTCCTTAAAATGGCTGGACCATCATTGTAAAAACACCATTGTATATAAACACCTGTACTTTGTATCTCCCACACCTCATTGTAGATTGTAAGCTTTCACCAGCAGGGGCGGCTGATTTTGCTTTAATTATTGTATTGTTAACGTTGTTACTTATGACTCGTGTTTTGAAACTGTTAAACTGTAAAGCACTGCGGAATATTATGGCGCTATATAAATAAATAATATTATTATTCTTATTATAGAGGCCCACTCAGTAGTGGTGAAGTGTGAACGGCGCAAATTGCGAGTTGACTGCGCCTGATGCAGCTGATACTCCATTACTGTTGGCTGCTGCTCACACAACCGCTCCAACATATGTAACGAGGAATTCCACCTGGTGGGTACGTCACATATGATGCGATGTTCATGAAGGTGAAATCTGCGTTGCAGAGCTGCAATCAGCGATCTGGCCATGCTGGAACGTCGCAAGTGAGCGCACTCTAGGCGGACCTTGTGCAGCAGTGCATCTGTGTCGACCCGCCACCACAATTGTGGATTACCAGGGCAATGGGGTACTCAGAGCCGAGCCCATGGAAGTCTATGGGGTTGTCACAGGTAGCTGTGGCTCGGTCTGTGGCCCTGGCGGTCTGGCGTATGTTGGGGATATATTTACAGGGGATTGATGTATGTACAGTTCGTGACGCCACCTGTAGTATTCTGGTAATTTGTACCAGCGCTGCTATAGATCTCTGAGGGGATGGTGATGCAGCTAGATGTCGGGTCCCCTACAGGTGGGACTCTTCCCTCAGGTCGGTAGTTAGGTGAGGATTGTGCAGGCATGCAATAATAACTCAGTCTCACACAGTCAACGTCTTTCCATACCTTTACTTGCAGGATGATAAGGCAGGTCCCAGGGAGGCTGATGGGGTTGATGGAGGATGAGCTTTGAGGCAACAGCTAAGCAAGTTAGGGGCCTCCTTTACTTTCCAATAAAGCTGAGTACGACCAGCCTGAAGCGTAATCCTCTCTATGATTCCAGCTAGTCTTTAGCTGTTCTGCCCAGTCAAATTTGTGTTAGAAGCCTTCCTGCGAGGGAGCTGAATCCTTTTCTTGTCGTGCACAACTCAAAGTCTTCACACCCCCTGACTCCAGCTACGTTCTGACTATAAAGGGGCTTGTCTGCCGCGACCTAGGGTCCGGTAGATTCCTGGTTTTCTCTTCACTATGCTGTACAATAGTGATCCTTCGGTCCCCAGTAACCGGTTGCAACGTGCAGGACTTTTCCAAGTCAAAAGCACTTCTCCAATTATCTTCCTTCCACTTTGCCCTTCGCCTTGCTTGTCTCTTAATAGATAGTTCAGTCTTTCTTCCAGTGGGGCACAGCTCTGACTAGACTAAGGTGTATACAGACACCTACACCAGACTCCACTTTCTGAACTGATGATAGACTTAAACTGGACACGTCTACTCTGTCCAAGGACAGGAAACTGACTTCTCACTCTGAAGTCCGAACACTGACTGACTAAATCACTCCCTTCCACACCCCTACTGGGTGTGTCAGAAGTGTACATGATGTCATGAAGAGACCTTAACTGTTACCTCTCCACTCATCCTCCTGGTATTGTGTACCAGGGCTACACATTCCCCCATGGTAAACGACAGCACTCCCGGGCTGTAAAATATAAAGAGACATTTTTGTTTATGCAATAAACATTGAAACAATAACATCTTCCCATCCGGGAGGTGAGAACACCTTGAACGTTACGAACAATAACATTTTACATATAGAAATACAAAAGTATCAAATAGCATTCAATAAATATATATACAAGATACTTGTGAAGGACCCGCACCAAACCTTCAACGTGGGTCCTGGGTGGGCTGCAGGACATCCAAATGCAGACCTCACTCAGTGCCACACCACACGGGTTTTTGGTTCAGAGGTGAGTCAAGGGTTCATGTGAAACCATTAAGAAGGCACTTTAGTGCAACTATGTACAGGATACAGTTTTTGGGCTGGCTCAGTCCTCAGCCTCTGAGTCCATTGTTAAATGAAGACATAATAGAGAAAAAACACATTTATATATATAGACTTTTACAATGTTCACATAAATTCGTTATAATCACTGCTGATATCTAATGGGTAATTTCCCTTTTGTGATTCTCTCTGATCTACGTGGTGTAGTTTCAGGTATAACAAGTTGCGATCTGTCTGCACTGCGTAACGGCAAACTATAGAACTGCCTTAACCTTTCTATGGATCTGGCAAGCGTACTGATGGCTGGGCGGTGTGAGTCAGCTTCACCAGGAGATCCCATAGTATGGGGCGCTGCTTCAGATGATCCATCTTGAGGTTCCACAGGTTGAGGTGTTGCTGGGATGGGTAACTCCTGAGCGGGCTCAACTGGCACCACAGGCACAACTGGAGGTAGAACTTCCTCTTGTGGCTGATAAAACTGCAACACTGGAATTATCACAGCATCTCCCAGTCGGGGCCAATCCGCAGGAAAATCTCCCAGATCGGTGTGTATGACCTCTTCCTTTCTTTCTCTTTGATTGAGGACAGGGTTCTTTTCACAACTCTTTAAGTGTTCTGGACACAACTTCAAATGATCTCTGGACACAGTGGTCGTTGTTCTTCCTCCGTCTTTACTGACGACACAGACTTTTCTGTTGTCGTATTTAGAATCTTGTATGACGTAGGGTTCTTGCTCCCACTGATTATCCAGTTTATGCATCTTTCTTTTTCTTTTTAATACTACCTCTCCAGGCATCAGAGGCTTGGCAGGAGCATTTCGGTTGTAAAACATCTTCCTGTTTCTCCCGTGCCTTATTGAGACTTTCCTCCACACAGATTTGTACTCTTCTGTATTGCTCTTGCCGATTGACGTCCCAGTTCTCAACAGCGTCGTCTGCCTCCGGTTCTACCACTCCAAGTTCTAGATCCATTGGTAGTTTTCCGGGCCTTGCTCTCATAAGATAGGCTGGAGTGCAGTTAGTTGAGCTTACAGGTATATGGTTGTACAAATCAACCAAATCAGGTAGTAAATCCGGCCATCGATTCCTGTCTTCCAACGGTATGGATCTCAACAAGTCAAGGACAATATGGTTCATCTTTTCACAAAGACCGTTGGTTTGAGGGTGATATGGTGTTGTTCTTATTTTCTTGCACCCGTACATATGACAGAATTCCTTGAATAAATCAGCTTCGAAAGCAGGTCCCTGATCGGTTAAGACTTGCTCGGGATACCCATGCGGTCTGCAGAAGCTTGCTTGAAAGGTCTTCGCGGCCGTCACTGCGGTCTGGTCTTTCACTGGAACGACTACCAGAAATCTGGAGTAATGGTCCACCATGGTCAAGGCGTATGAGTATCCAGATCTACTCGGCGACAGTTTGACGTGGTCCAGGGCCACAATCTCCAGGGGACGAGTCGTCCGGATAGGTTGCAGGGGGCCTTTTGACTACCGTAGTCCTTTCTTCTGAGACCACAGGGTCCACAGTTCCGACACCACCTCTCGACAGAGCTGCGCATCCCTACCCAGTAGAACCGCATCTCAACAGGGTCTCCAGCTTCCTCCAGCCAAAGTGTCCTGCTTGATCGTGGTACGCTTCCAACACCATTGGGACGTCTGCCTTGGGGACCACGATTTGCCAGACCATTTCATGGGTTCTGGGGTTGACGTATCTTCTGCACAACTTCTCACGGTATAGGAACAACCTGCTTTTCTCGTTCCACAGGAGCTTGGCTGACATAGGTGCATCCTTTTCCAGAGAGGAGCCTTCCTGTCTTAACAACTCCTTGATGCGGCTGACCACTGGATCACTGTCCTGAGTCTCTTTCCAACTATGATGGGGTAAAGGATTTAATGTTGCACCTTTCTGCTTTCTGTGGACTCGATGTTCGTGGACTACCCCATTTCGATGGAACGTGGGTAGCTCAATTTCTTCCAGGTCGTCCGATTCTTCTTCCGTGTCAGAGTCATGCGGCATTCGGGACAACGCATCAGCATTAGCATTCTTTCGACCTGCCCGGTACTTGATAGTAAACTGATAATTGGACAACCGAGCCATCCATCGCTGCTCCATGGCACCCAGCTTGGCGGTTTCCAGGTGCGTTAACGGGTTGTTGTCTGTGTACGCCGTGAACTTATTGGAGGCCAGATAGTGCTTAAATCTTTCAGTAATGGCCCAGACCAGCGCCAGAAACTCTAGCTTGAAGCTGCTATAATTTTCCGGATTCCTTTCAGTTGGCCTGAGTTTTCTGCTAGCATATGCGATGACTTTTTCTTGTCCATTCTGCTTCTGACTGAGAACGGCTCCCAACCCTTCATTACTGGCGTCGGTGTACAACAGGAACGGTTGGCTGTAATCAGGATAGGTTAAGATCTCATCACCTGTCAGGATCTCTTCATCTTTTGGAATGCTTCAGCCTGTTCTTTACCCCAATTAAAGGGAGGGTTTCTGCTCTTTAAGGATTGTCCTACCAGGAGGTCCTGTAAAGGAGCTGCCTTCTTCGTGTAATCTTTCACGAATCTCCTGTAGTAACCCGTTAGTCCCAGGAACTGTCGCACTTCCTTAAGGTTTTTTCGGCTCCGGCCACTTCTGGATGGCAGTGACTTTCTCTGGGTCCGGCGCTACTCCTTCCGAACTGACGATGTGCCCCAAGTATTGTACCTTCTGCTTGAGTAGATGGCATTTTGAGGGTTTTAATTTCATCCCGTACCTGGACAGGGACTCAAACACTTCTGCCAGGTGCTTCAGATGGTCCTCATATGTCTTGGAATACACGATAACGTCGTCTAGGTATAGCAGCACGGTTTCAAAATTGAGATGTCCCAGACAGTTTTCCATCACTCTCTGAAATGTTCCTGGGGCACTACTGAGCCCAAACGGCATTCTGTCGAACTCACAGAGCCCCATTGGGGTGGTGAAAGCCGTTTTCTCACGATCCTCCTCAGCCACAGCCACTTGCCAGTAACCACTAGTCAGATCAAGGTAGAAAAGTAGTTAGCCGTTTTCAGAGCAGCTAATGATTCCTCTATGCGTGGTAGCGGGTATGCATCCTTGTGTGTTATGCGGTTCACCTGCCTGTAATCCACACACATTCTCATACTAACCATCTTTCTTTTTAACCAGAACTAGAGGGGCTGCCCAGGGACTACAACTATCCCTTATCACCCCAGCTTTCTTCATATCATTCAACATTTCTTTAGCCTTCTGATAATGAGCTGGAGGTATGGGCCTATACCGCTCTTTGATGGGAGGATTGACTGCCTGTAGGGATATGATGTTGTACTCCCTTAATTGTCCAAAATCAAGTGGATTTTTGCTAAACACTTGGGCGTACTCTTGCACCACCCGTAATACCCCTTGCTTCTGGTGAGCGGGAGTGGTGTCCGTCCCAACATGAGTTGCTGACACCATTCCGCCACCTGGGTTGCTGGGTCATTGTCCTCCTCTATTTGACAGGAGTCTAAGGACTCAGCCGGAGAATAGAATTATTGTCGACAGCATGAAGTTTAGCAATGGTTGCATAACGGGGTAAATTTACCTCATCATCTCCCCAATTGAGAAGCCGTACCGGTACTCTTCCATTCACCACCTCTACTACTCCTCTAGCAGTCATAAGTGTAGGTCTATGTTCTGAATGGTGGGGTTCTACTACAGCTTGGTAATTCTGTCCTCTCAGACCTATGGCTGCCCTGCACCAAATGATCATTTCACTCATTGGGGGTATCACAATAGGATCTGAGTCAGTGACCCGTACATTACCAATTTCGCCGTCGGTAAGCTTCGCTTGCTGCTGACACACCAGGCCCGGATCTCTCTTTGGATTACTCCTCTCTGCCTTGGTCGGGCAATCTCAGCGAGCTGTTGGCAAGAACACAACTTCTCCCAAACAATTACCGATAATGTTAGTACCCAAAATGATATTTAAACCGTTCTCCTCATTTACAGTCTTTACTACCAGAAGCCCTTGGTCTTTCAACTCCTCTCTGCCCACCTTTACATCTACACATTTGTTCCGAGTACTTCTACAGGAAGACCATTCGAAGCATACACAGTAAAGTCAAGGCTCGGAGGTTTAAGACTGTCCATTGACCAGTACTTGGTATATAGAGCATCAGGTATTAGGGTCACCTGGGACCCAGTGTCTAACAATGCTGGAACAGCAATACCATCTAGAATAATAGACAGGTAGGGTCGCCCGCCCACATACCTGCGGTTCCAGTCTAGGGGGCCTGACGGGTATTCTCCTGGTGTTGGCCCTTGGACCCAGGTTCTGCCCGTTTAAAGGACACTGTGTAGACAGATGACCTTTCCGGTTGCAGCGGTAACAGATGATCTCTCGACGAGAAGGGTGTTGATCAGAGGTTGCTCCTGGGGGTGGCGTTGTCCTCCTCCGGGGGGCGACGTCTTCTTTCTTCTCCGGTGCATCCACGGAACGTCCTCTGGGCAGTCAGCTAGCAAGATTTTCCCTTCCTCTTCTTTCCGCAGCTGTAGGGCACTCATCACAGCGGCCAGATTTTTAGTCAGCTGGCGCACCTCTGAGCGCAGACAGTCCAATTCACTAGGAGGTGTCACCTGCGTTTTGGTTTCTGCCACTAGCGGGGAACAGGGGGTTACTGCCGGTTCCAGAGTGACTTCACCCTGATGATGTTGGGTGGCCACCTCAGGTTTGCCCAGGGGCCGCAGCCCTTTTATTGCCATGTCCTTTAGGGCATCAAAGGTAGCATCCGGATGATCTAAGGACCACCAATTTACAGTTTCTGCGTTCCTCTGGGGATCTCAATCCCTGTATAAATTGTTCTTTCAGCATTCTATTCTCGTCGATAGCATTTAAATGGTTAATTTGCTTGAGGGCTCTCAGGGCTCCCTGTAGTCGGCAAGCATAGTCCCGGATGCTGTCACCTGGCTGTTGTGAACAGTGATAGAAGGCCATCCGGAGATCCGTTTCTGTGCGGTCTTCAAATATGGCATGCAGCTTAAGGAAGATCGCAGGTACCGACTCCTGATCAACGGTATCCCAAGTCTCCACTTCCCTCTCAGCAGCGCCAGTTAGCTGCCCTATTAGCACAGCAGCTTTTGTCTCTCAGGCATGGAGTACATTTCTAGAATGCTGCATAACTTCCGCTTGAAGCCTGCTAATGTGCCTGGCCCACCGCTGTATTGGGGAAGCCATTTCGCCCCAGGCATATATGGGAGCGTTAGTGGCATGATCGGGACTACCGGACTGGGTGCAGGGCCTGCGCCCCCATCTGGCGCTACAATACCAGACGGTGCGGGATTGGGGACTCCGGCCGGGGCCGCACTGTCAGCCGGTTGTTGTGACATCTTAGCGCCCCCTTGGTTAAACGGAGCCTACCGGTTTCAGATGCTGCTACTTCACAGGCACCGCAGTGGGAACAGGACCTTCGTCGCAGGCGCTCTGATGTCAGAGCGTTCACTTCCTGTCGCAGGACCTGCAGCTCTATTTTGCGATGCAATTTGCGATGCGGATTGCAATGCAGATTGTGATGCAGTTTGCTATGCGGATTGTGATGCAGATTGCTATGCAGTTTGCGATGCGGTTTGCGATGCAGATTGCGATGCGGTTTGCTATGCAGTTCGCGATGCGGTTTGCGAAGCAGATTGCTATGCAGTTTGCGATGCGGTTTGCGACGCAGATTGCTATGCAGTTTGGGGTGCAGGTTGGGGGCGTGTCCAAGACTTTGCGCGCTTTTTCAGGTCCGCCCACCTTCTTCTCCAGCGCCTGAGGGCGCGAATATGGCGGCAAAATGGCGGATTTTAGCGCCAAAATAGCAAACAGTCCTTTTTCACAAAAACAATCCACAGGCACACAGGGCTCGCAATGCTGCAAGTTTCGTATCCTGTTCGTGACGCCAAGTTGTTGTGTCGACCCGCCACCACAATTGTGGATTACCAGGGCAATGGGGTACTCAGAGCCGAGCCCATGGAAGTCTATGGGGTTGTCACAGGTAGCTGTGGCTCGGTCTGTGGCCCTGGCGGTCTGGCGTATGTTGGGGATATATTTACAGGGGATTGATGTATGTACAGTTCGTGACGCCACCTGTAGTATTCTGGTAATTTGTACCAGCGCTGCTATAGATCTCTGAGGGGATGGTGATGCAGCTAGATGTCGGGTCCCCTACAGGTGGGACTCTTCCCTCAGGTCGGTAGTTAGGTGAGGATTGTGCAGGCATGCAATAATAACTCAGTCTCACACAGTCAACGTCTTTCCATACCTTTACTTGCAGGATGATAAGGCAGGTCCCAGGGAGGCTGATGGGGTTGATGGAGGATGAGCTTTGAGGCAACAGATAAGCAAGTTAGGGGCCTCCTTTACTTTCCAATAAAGCTGAGTACGACCAGCCTGAAGCGTAATCCTCTCTATGATTCCAGCTAGTCTTTAGCTGTTCTGCCCAGTCAAATTTGTGTTAGAAGCCTTCCTGCGAGGGAGCTGAATCCTTTTCTTGTCGTGCACACAACTCAAAGTCTTCACACCCCTGACTCCAGCTACGTTCTGACTATAAAGGGGCTTGTCTGCCGCGACCTAGGGTCCGGTAGATTCCTGGTTTTCTCTTCACTATGCTGTACAATAGTGATCCTTCGGTCCCAGTAACCGGTTGCAACGTGCAGGACTTTTCCAAGTCAAAAGCACTTCTCCAATTATCTTCCTTCCACTTTGCCCTTCGCCTTGCTTGTCTCTTAATAGATAGTTCAGTCTTTCTTCCAGTGGGGCACAGCTCTGACTAGACTAAGGTGTATACAGACACCTACACCAGACTCCACTTTCTGAACTGATGATAGACTTAAACTGGACACGTCTACTCTGTCCAAGGACAGGAAACTGACTTCTCACTCTGAAGTCCGAACACTGACTGACTAAATCACTCCCTTCACACCCCTACTGGGTGTGTCAGAAGTGTACATGATGTCATGAAGAGACCTTAACTGTTACCTCTCCACTCATCCTCCTGGTATTGTGTACCAGGGCTACACACATCAAGATCCGGATAGTCCCTCAAAAAACTCTGCACGACCAAGTTGAGCACATATGACAGACATGGTATGTGAGTGAGGTTGCCAAGGCCCAGAGCTGACACCAGATTTCGGCCATTGTCACACACTACCAAGCCTGCTGTAGATTCTCTTCCAAAAACCACACGTCGCTCTCCTGCTTTATGGCATTACAGAGCTCCTGCGCTGTGTGGCTAAGATTCCCCATGGAAATTAATTTCAGGATGGCCTGTTGACATTTGGACACGGCTGTGCTCATATCGGTCGCAACAGGTAAACGTTCACGGGTCCATGTGGAGGTAGACCGTGACGGCTCCTGCAGCGATGATTCTGAGGAACTGGAATAGGAGGAGGAATCAATGTGTACAGACTTGATTCCTGCAATCCTTGGAGTTGGCAGAACACGTACAGCGCCACTCGCAAGATCAGTCCCGGTGCACAACATTGACCCAATGGGCAGTGAGGGAAAGGTATTGTCCCTGGCCATGGGTGTTAGAACCCTCTTGTTAGGTTTTGTTTCAGTTTGCTGGTCACATGACCTTTTTTCCCTATTTAGTCTGGCTCCGCCCTTCTGGCTTTGCTTGACTTCATTGTATTATCTACTGTTAAGCTAGCCGGGTGCTTAGGTGCCTTAATCTGTCAGTTTTGCTTGATGTTAGGATCACAAAGTATTTATTTTTCTGTTTAATTATCCATGCTACAATTTATGTTAGGAGGTGTCCACCTTTTCTCACAGTCCCTAGATCTTGTAGGGATTACTCCCTCGCAACTATAGGTCTTCGTTCACACTAGATGAGGACTTTAGCGGGTCTGGTCGCAGGATCAGGTTCCCCGTTACATCGTAGGGATTCAGCTTAGTTGTATTGTAGGGACAGAATTCCCTTCTTTCCTTACTGGTTGTAGCAGATCATAACAATGGGTACTGGTCCACGCATCGGTGGTCAGGTGGACCTTGCTACTGAGGGCTTTTAGTAGCGCATGTTTAATTTTTCCCTCAACATGCTTTTGCAGACCAGGGACGGCTTGCCTGCTGAAATGAAATTGGCTTGGCACATTGTATTGTGGGATTGACAATGATATTCAGTTACGGAAAAATGTCTGTCTCCACCAGCCTGAATCACAGCATTTCAAGGGACAGGAGTTTTGCAATGCCAGCATTCAGAGCCTGTGCTCGTGCATGGTTTGCGGAGTATGGCCGTCTTTTATCCCATGCCTGTGCTACCGATGGCTGTTTTGTGGCCTGGGAGTGTGAGGATGACAGGGAACTTGCTGCTGTGTGTGGAAATAACAGTTTGTCTCTGGACAACAGTGGCCGAGGTTCTTCCATGGCGATCCTGTGAGGAAGCATAACCAGCTGTGTGTGAGCTCGATGAAGAGGCTTCAACACAACCTGAAGATGTAGGTGCTGCTGTAGGTTGGCCTACATCTCTAGTGTGTCTTTGTAACTCAACTACGTGCTTTGTCCGCACATGTTTCCACATATTTGTGGTATTGAGGTGACTGACACTTTTAGCTATTTTTAATTTTTAATTACACAGCTTGCATTTCACATAGCAAATATCATGTGCAAGTGTGTGAAAAAAGGACCACGCAGTGCAAGTCCTGGGAGCGCACGTTTTGACTTTTGGAAGACAATCTGCTCCGAACAGGTGCCAAACTGGAGGCTACAGGCAACCGAGTCTGCAGCCTAACTCTCCCTCCTGTTTGTACCTTTGGGGGCAATGTCTTCCCTCTATCTTCCTTCTATCACTAACATTTCTCTAGGCCTCTCCAGCTTTCAACCAAAGTACTGGTTCTCACCCACAAAGCTCTCCACAGTGCAGCACCCTCCTACATCTCCTCCCTCATTTCTATCTATCGGCCTAACCGACTGCTGCGCTCTGCAAACGACTTTCGACTAACCTCTGCACTAATACGTACCTCACACTCCCGACTCCAAGACTTCTCCTGCTCTATGCCAATCCTCTGGAATGCTGTACCCCAAGAAATTAGGACTATCCACAATTTGCATGGTTTCAGGCGCTCCCTCAAAACACATTTGTTCAGAGCGGCCTATCACATTCATAATCAAAGTCATTCTATGTATTCTGTGTAAGTGTGTGTGTGTGTCTCTAGCCCATTCACTATCTCCATCCCTCAGTCCCTTAAGATGGCTGGAACATCATTGTAAATGCACCATTGTATATAAACACCTATACTTTGTATCTCCCACATCTCATTGTACATTGTAAGCTGTCACGAGCAGGGCGACTTATTTAGCTTAAATTATTGTATTGTTAACGTTGTTACTTATGACTTGTGTTCTGAAACGGCTAAACTGTAAAGCGCTGCGGAAATATGATGGCGCTATATAAATAAATATTATTATTATTCCTCTGAGCTGCTCCCACCACCTTCCTGTTCCTCATGCCATGTTGGGTCTTGGACCTCATCATCTCCACTACCCTCTTCCAACACCTGCTGTTGGGTGGTCTGGCCAGCACCATGCTCAACAGAAACTGGCACCTGGGTCTCATCATCATCAGATGCGTTCTGCGGTGTGCTGACCATCGGCACTGTCTCACCGCTCTTCAGATTCTGAGAGACACAGCTGTTGCGCATCACTGCATACTCCCTCTTCACATTACAGAATGTGCTTGGCTGGGCCCCTGTTTGCAAGCCAATAGATTCTGAGAACAGAAGCAGACACTCAGTGGCTCCTGTACAGAACTCTCTGACTGCCTGGGCAATTTGCCAGGCGGTGAAGAAGATGGTTGCCCAACAGTGCTGTGGTCCTGAGAGGAGGTGGAAGCAATTGAAGTCGATGCATTGGCTGACATCAAACAACAACGGCTTCAATTTGTTCTTCCCGCAGCAGGGGGGTACTCGAGCTCCCACAAAAGTGCGCATAAAGGAACGCTCACGGGGAAAACTGGTGGATGCTGTGTCACTGGGGGCCGCAGCAGCCACAGAATCCCCACGTCCTCTCCTGAAGAACTCACGACCACGTGCCTTACTCCCTGCCTTCTTCTCTTGGTAGATTGATAAAGAAACTTGAAAAGTTATAAGGTCTAAGTGTGGTTATTCCGCAGAGATGCAGTGAACACTGCACACAACTGTTCACTACCCAATGCGTCTCAGCAGGAAGGCAGTCTGTGCGTCAAAACAAAGGCACAAGCATACATCCATGTACCCTGTTTATAAAGCTATATAAAAAAAATTATGTAGTAGTGACGCACACTTTATTGAGGTACAGTATTACATCGCCATTCACCATCTGTGGCTATGCAGTCTCATCTATATATACCTTATCTATCTGTTGTCATGCTTCCAAGTCGACAGTCCGTCAGCCATAAATAGCAATTTTCACTATGCACTATGCACTTTTGAAAGGTTATGTTTGTTATAAAAATGATTATTTGCCACATATTATGAGTATTACATGATGGAAATTGTATTATTTTGTATAAAATATTTAGTGACATTATTCAGCAAATGGAACATTTTAGTAATATCACAGATAACTTGTAATGCTGATGATGTTTTGAAGTCAGACATTCATTGTCTATACAATAAAAATGGTTGTACATACTGTTACTTATCCATCATTAATGGATTCAGATATGTACTTGTATGCTTTTATGTACAAAACCGTATAGCAGATTCCTTAACTAATTTATTTTGTGGTTGCATTGCTGTTCAACATGTTAATGTATGTGTTTATGTTTTCAATTCTTTTATTTATCTAGATATTAGTTTAAATGAAATCATCATCTTATGGTAGTAAAGGTTATCTTTCTCTTGTTTGAAGTATAGACATTTAAAATTGACAGGTAACAAGGAAATTACTTGATCTAGTATTTAAACATCCTCCTTGACCCTGGGCTCCAACACCGCCAGTTGTTGCTCGGAAGTGCTGTTAGCACAGTCAACACTTGCTCCTGTGTTACTGGGGTTCAGTACGTCAGCTGGTCCTCGGTTGTGCCATTGGCTCTTTTCCTTCTGCTGCCCCTCCGGGTTCCAGCACAGTCAGCTGGTCCTCGTTACTTGCATTGGCTCTTGTACCTTCTTACCCGTCCGGGTTCCAGTACCGTCAACTGGTTCTCCGCAGTGCCTTTGGCCTAGGTGCCTCCATCTCGGTATCGAGTTCCAGCAACGTCTGCTGGTCCTTGGTAGTGCTTTGGAGCACAGGTACCTCCTGCTTAGTAACCGTGTCCCAGTAACGTCAGCTGGTCCTCGGTTGTGCCATTGGCTCTTTTCCTTCTGCTGCCCTCCGGGTTCCAGTACCGTCAACTGGTTCTCCGCAGTGCCTTTGGCCTAGGTGCCTCCATCTCGGTATCCGAGTTCCAGCAACGTCTGCTGGTCCTTGGTAGTGCTTTGGAGCACAGGTACCTCCTGCTTAGTAACCGTGTCCAGTAACATCAGCTGGTACAAGATTGTGCTACAAATACAAGATACGGAACAAGAGACACAAGAACAATAAGCAGAAGATCTAAAAGCAGAAGAACATGAAGTATAAGACCAAATGAAGAAGCAAAATATATGCTCTAAATTCTAAGCGAAGAAGACTAAGCAGTGTATGGGGGGTGAGTCCGTTCCTCCTCGTGGTGCCCTGGGAAAATGCCTGCTGCTGCAGGCTAACTGAACAGGACAAATACTGTTGTAATTTAATCTTTTGTGACAGCAAGAACGGAAGGATGAAAAATTCATACTTTGACAGATTACAAGTACAGGATTCTCTGTCACAAATAAGAATATGATGAAGATGAAGCAGAATATGAATAAGAATAAATAGTTTAATAAGAAGAATATGAGTAATGTTAACAAAGATGAATAGCAAGAAGTTTAAGAAGAAGATAAAGAAGGTGAGATGAAGAATAATTTGATGAAAAAGATGATGCTGCAGAAGTTATGAAGGAGAAAGTGTGTGAAAGTTAAAAAGGTGAAGATGAAGAGCATGGAAGTTGTGTAATATACATATTTGCCTAAATATATAAAAACATTAAACATTGTCAATTTCTTCGTCAATCCGAACATCTTTAAAAAAAAAATATTTTTGCTATTCATTTGATTGGGTTAAACATCTATGCTTTAATGTTCCCTCAAACCTTCCCCAATACATTCTACATACTCTTTCTTGTTTTTCCTTCATGTACAATTAACCAACAAGGGCAAGAATGGGTTTTTTTTTAATTTCGATTTTTTGTTCCCATAGACTTACATGGGACTTCCGGTATCGGTATCGGGTATCGCCGATATTTTAGTGATATCGGCGTACCATTCCGATTCCGTACTTTAGGATTTCGGAAAGTATCGCTCAAACTCTAGTCCTGAGCATTACAAAACCATATCTGGGGAGGCTCGGAAGCGAAGGAGCGCCATTTGACCTTTTGAATATAAATTTGCTGGAATAACTAGCGGGGCCATATCACGTTTGGAGAGCCCCTGATGTACCTAAACAGTGGAAACCTCAACAAATAACACCATTTTGGAACTAGACCGCTCAGGAAACTTATCTAGATGTGTAGTGAGCACCTTACATCCCCAGGGGCTTACAGAGTTTATAACGTTGAGCCATAAAAGAAAAAAAAAACTTTTTCAAACAAAAATTTTTTTAGCACAAATTTTTTATTTTCATAAGGGTGACAGGAGAAAATGGACTTCAAATTTGCTGTGCAAATTTCTCCTGAGTTCACGATACCCATATGTGATCGAAAAATACTTTTGAGGCACAGTGCAAAAGCTCAGAAGGGAAGAAGTGCCATATTACAGTGCAGATTTTGCTGCATGGTTTGAGGATGCCATTTCACATTGGAAGAGCCCTGAGTTGCCAGAACATAAGTGACCCCATTTTACAAACTAAACCGCTCAATGAATTTTTTATATCATGGGCAGTGAAAAAATTAATAATTTACATTTTTACCACCAGATTGTGTGTTACAATTTTAAATTTTCCTACTGGAAATGGGTAAAAATGGCACCAAAATTTGTCCACTATTTCTGCTGAATTAGAAAATACCCCATATGGTGGATACACAATACTGTTTAGCTACACAGCCAGAGTGGGAGGGACAGAGCGCTATTTGCCTCCTAGAGCTCAGATTTTTCTAGAATAGTTTGCGGACTCCATTATACAGAGCCACCAAGTGATAAAAAAGCAGAATCCCCATCAAATGACTCCATTTTGGAGATTATTACCGCTTTGTGAATTTATCTACAGGTGTAGTGACGATTTCGACTTATGGGTGTTTTCCAGAAACAAGCAGTAATGAATGTTGCCGAGTGAAAATTGCAAACTAGTTTTAGACACAACTGGGGCTAGAAGGAGGGGGGCATTTTGGATTTGGGAGACGAACTTGCTGAATTTCTTGGGGGGGGGTGAAGCTAGGGCCATTTTCTTTTTTCCAGAGCCTTTGTTGCTACCGTAACTGGAAAACCCCCTATATTTCGTTAACAGTGATGGTCTGAGTGGGGATTGTTTTTTTTGTGGATTGAGTTGAACTTTTGTTGAGAAATTTTACTATGGATTACATTTATCCGCGCTCTATGCTGTGCTCTTCATCGGCGTTTCCATCTAAAATCTTTCACTGACTGATTCAAATTAACTGTTGTGAATGGACTTGAAATGATTCTGGAGAGGCTCCCTCTGGTGGTTACAAGCGGTATGGACGCCAGGAAGATTGTGGGAGTGGAAAGGTGTTACTGATGGTCTTATTAAGGGAGTCGCCTTCCCTCAGGGTTGCCGGTGATCAATTGTTTGGTTCAATCCTTGAGCCTGTTTCCTTTGTACCTGCTGTGTCGTTTCTGCTCTTCCTGCTAAAAAGATTGTCCGCTGTGTAGCAGATATATATATATGTGATGTCAGTAATCTATATCAAAAGGGCAAATCCTATATAACTGCGCTAGTATATGATAACATAGAATCCCTGACAAATTTCCAGTGGGTCAAAGGAATGTTATACATTCTCGGGCTAGAGGGTGACCGGGGTTTGCTCCTAAACGGGGGTCCTACTAATCCCTTACCTGGAGGTATGTTAAAGGTACGAGGTCCAGGCCCAGCGAACCCGTTCTATCAATCCCTGCCAACTTAATTAGTCCTAAGAAGGACCCTGATTACCACAAAGGGAATGAAAGGTAACGGTTAATGAACAAAAAAGACATCAAGAAAGACAAGAAATAAAGAAAAAAGCTTACAACAACACCAACACGTAGGAACACCAAGGTCCGAGAAAAAACTATGCTGTAAGAGTAAAAAAAAAATAAGGAGTCTTGCTTAAGTATTTCAGAAACGATCAGTTGCTAGACTACATGAATACTTTCCCGGCATTCTAACAAGCGATGGCAGGTATTGAAGGAATCTAATTAGAACATAATCAAAAGAGCCGGGCGAGGCTGGACCTAGTCTTAGCAAAGAGTAGGTAAAATTAACTCCTCATTCCAAACACAAAGAAAAAGCAATCAGCTGTCGAAGTCGAGGTGTAATGCAGTCCCGTGGCGATAACCTGACACAGATAAGACATTTTTTTTCTTTTTGTTTTTGTGCTTGATTTTTGATTTTGTCCTGCATTCTTGGGGGCCTTCAGGGTCCCCTCCGGGGCTTTTGCCCTCTCTTTAGTTCCACCCTGATGTTTGTACTTTTGCTTTTTCCAGTTTTTTCAGTGGCTGCGTTTTGTTTTGTTACCCCCGAGAACTAATTTAGGTGGTAGAGGTCGTGTGATCTCAGGTGATTTTAAAAATTAGTAAGTTGGTGCTTTTGGGGGTTTTTTTTTGGGATTGAGTAAGGCCTTCCTTCCTTTTCTTTTTAGGTTTTTGGGGCCCCCCCAACGTTTGTCATATTTTTCTGTCTGTGTCAGTATTTCTTTGTCTAACCGCCCATTAATGTTTGGGGGTTTCTATGTTCTTTGGGGATCTGCTCCGGGGCAGTGTTTCCCTTTCTATCTTTAGGTGTGTTAGTTTCCAGGTGTGACGAGGCGCCTAGGACCAAGTTGGAAACGCTCCACGGTGCCTCTATTTGTGGTGGTTGTAGGTTACTGAATTATAGATTCCAACTTCTCTGGTGTATTGCCTTTTTACCGCACTCCTAGCTACCGAACATAACAGTTACCGGCCAAGAAATTGAAAATTGTATGGTACTCAAGAAGGGAAAAAAATATTGTGAAAGAAAAAAGGTTGTCAGAGTTTCAGAAATTTTTTTGTTTGTTGCATTTTTTTTTTTTTCCCTTGTATCTCTGGGTGTGGGGAGGATTTTTTTTTTTTCTCAATGGAGTTTTGCCAGTTGTCTGCCTGTGGCAGCTTGCCCTGAGGTTCGGAGTTTGTAATTCTTGCTAGGTTGCCTGTTGTGGAACCTAGGATTCCCATGCCGATTTGTTTTTAGGGGATCGAGTAAGTTTCAGAATTTCAAAAAATAATTGTAAATTGTTTTTTTCCCCTTTAAAATCTAGTCCTCAGGGAACGCAGGCAGTGGTTCAAATTGTCATCTCTCTCCTGCGCGGCGATCCTCAGGATTGGGCTTTTTCCCTGACCCTGGGGATCTTTTTGAGTGATGTTTGATGCTTTTTTTAGGCTTTTTGGGGTTATTGTCGTGGCCTAAGTCACTGATAAGTGAAAAGCCCCTTTTTGGCATTAAATCGGGTCTTGATGAGTGGTTATATGCAGAGATTCCGTGGTGGGCAAGTCCTGCCAAGTGGAATGCAGCTTTGGCGGCCCTTTTTCGGAAGGGTCTTCAGATATGTAAAGGATGTTATGGTGGGATTCTCTGTCCCTCTGGTCTCAATGATTCTTGCTTAGCGATTCAAATTGACAGAGTTTCCTTGAGCGGAAAGTTGCATGGATTTGTTTGCCTTGTGAACCTGCTTCTGAACCCATGGTGTGATAGAGGGTGTTGGGGCACAGCATCATGAGTTTCGAAAGCGCAATGGGTTATGTTTTACTGTGGGATGCCTCTCATGCATTTCGTTGCCCTAAGCGGGGGGAAGCGTTTTGCCGTCAGTTGTCTTGGGTGTGTCAGGACTAAGTTTTTATTAAAATGTCCTTGATATGTTCTTGTCCTCATTTTTGCTCGGCTTTCATTGATTCTGGAGCAGCTATTAACCGTGGTTATGATTTTGCTAAACGTTGTGGGTTTCCTTGAACCCTCAGAAGTTATTTCCCTATGGGGTCGATTCACCCCTTTGGTGAGAATAAAAACCCCGTTCTCTACTAGGTGATAAATGGGGTTGAACCTGTATCAGGAGGCTGTAAATTTTTGGTTCTGTTAATCTGAGATTTAGTACTGGGCTTCCCTTGGTTCGTCTCTAATCCTGTTTTGGATTGGAAATTTGTGTCTGTAACAGTTGGGGCTGAATGTGTTAAATTTCCCAAAACACTCTGTTTTTTCTGCCCCCCCCGGGCTCGGATGTTCCTGACTTTTGGATTGATTTTTCTGATGTGTTTAGCGAAAGTAAATCTGCATCCTTTGCCTCGCTAGGAGCTAGACTGCACTATTGAATTTTGTGCCTGGTGGTTAAATTCCCTAAAGGTGCCTTTTTAACTTGTCTGTACCTGAACATGACGCTATGCGGTTTATATCAAGGAAAATGGAGAGGGTCTATCGACATCCTTTAACCCTTAGGTGCGGTTTTTTCTTTGTGGCCAAAAGGATGGTTAAATAAGGCCGTGTATTGTTATCGTCTTTTGAACAATTTACTGTAAAATATCTTACCGTTACCTTTGATTTCTGACGTTTTCCAGGGTGAAAATGCTACTTGGTTTACCAAGCTTGACCTCAGGGGGCAATAACCTTTTCGCATTAAAGCCGGGATGAATGGAAGATGGATTAAATTTTTCCCTGGGGGCATTTTGAGTACCTTGTGATGCCCTTTGGGCTCCTAATGTCCTTCTGTTTTTCCGCCTTATGAAGAAATTTTCAGGGGATTTTGTGGATAAATTTTGATTGTTTATTTGGATGTATTTGATTTTTTCAAGGACTGGGACTTCATGTGAAACATGTTCGAACTGTTTCAGTTTTGAGAGAGATGCTTGTTGTGAAGGGATCAAAGTGTCTTTTTGGCGTTCAGGGATCTCATTTCTGGGATTCATTTTGTTCCCCATTGTTATGTATGACCGGTCAAGGTTCAGGCCATCTGTGATTGGGTCCAACCTCTTCATTAAGGCTCTTCAAAGATTTTTGGGTTTGCCAATTTTTATCGTAATTTATTGGAAAATTTCTCGGTTATTGTTAAACCATTGATGATTGACCAGAAAGGGTTTGATTGGTGAATTGGCCTCTGAGGCAGTTCTGCATTTCAGGAACTTAAGAGAGATTCACTTTGCTCCTGTTCTACGGCGCCTGATGTTTCTCTGCCATTTAGGTGGAGGTTATGCCTCGAAATTGGGGCAGGTGCCGTTTTGTCCCAAAAAATCCAGAGACCTCTAAAAGTAACCTTGTGCCTTTTTCTCTCGAAAATTTTTCCTAGAAGTAATTTGCGTGGGTAACGGGAGTTAGGGCCATAAAATGGGCTTTTGAAGAGTGGAGAATTGGTGGAGGGGCCAAACATAGGTGGTGGTCCTTCGGCCCATAAGAATCGGGTTTATTGGAATTCTCCCAAGCGATAATCCTAGACAGGCCAGGTGGGCCTTTTTTTTTCACCGTTTTAATTTGTGGTTTCCTTTCTTCCTGGACTTAAGAATGTTAAAGCGGTGCCCTTCGAGGAGTTTCCTTGCGGATCTCCTGGTTATTGATCCCCTTTTGTTATTTTGAAAGAGGTGGTTCTTTCCGCCATTCACCCAATTTGAGATTGCTCTGGAGGGGTGTCAGGAGGTAGGCCGGCCTGCCCTGGTGGAAAATTGTTTTCCTGGACCAGTGGAAAAAGGTGTGTGTTGAGTTTTTGTTCCGCATTGGTGGATCCCGGAATTTTTGGTACCAGAGACTTGGGTTAGTCGGTCCTTTTGGTGGCCTACTTGTCCGGTGTCAGGAATTTGTGCAGTCCTGCGGGACCCCGCTCTCGCTCCAAGCCTTGCTTCGCTTAGTGGTTTTGTTGAGCCATTGCTGTGCCCAGAGACCAGGACCTTCTTTGGATTTCTTTCCGCCTCCCCCTTTTTTTTTCGGAATGACCATCTTGGGTGATTTGTGATGGTTTTCCAGTGAACATCTTGTGCCATTACCTAAAATTGCCTTCCTCCTCTGAATTGGTGGGTTGTTCTTCAGCATGGTTCGTTTCACGGCATTCCTGGACATTGTGTTGACAGAGGGAGTCCGTTTGTTTCCGATTTTGGGGGCCTTTTGTTCTAAAATTGGTGTTCAATTGTCTTTCTCCCGCGTTTCATCCTCAGCCTTGGTCAAAATTGAGGAACAAACAGAATTGGGATTTCTAAGATGTTTGTGTCTGCTGTGGTGTGGGCTCTTTTTTGCCTTTGGTGGTTTGCTTTTATATTAGGGTGCTCTGCCACTTGATGTCTCCTTTTTCTGTAATTTCGGGTTTCACCCTCGATTTTTTCAGGACAGCGGAGGCTTTGTTGTCCAGGTGTTGATGTGTCGACCCGCCACCCAATTGTGGTTACCAGGGCAATGGGGTACTAGAGCCGAGCCCATGGAAGTCTTGGGGATGTCAAGGTTGCGGTGGCCGGTCTGTGGCCCTGGCGGTCTGGGTTGTTGGGGGGTATATTTCAGGGGATAGATTATTTACAGTTCGTGACGCCACCTGTGTTCTCTGGTAATTTGTACCAGGTGCTGTGATTTGAGGGGAGGGTGAGGCAGTAGTGTGGGTCCCCTACAGGTGGGACTCTTCCTCAGGTCGATGGTTATGGGGGGTTTTGCAGGTTGCAATTAAATAACTCGTCCAACCGTCGCGTCTTTCCATACCCCTTTTATTGTTAGATGGTAAGGCAGGTCCCGGGAGGGGTGATGGGGTTGATGGAGGATGAGTTTTGAGGCATGGTTG
>JARQOD010000001.1:361450762-361496222 GCA_033576555.1 Oophaga sylvatica | reverse complement strand
AGCGGCTTCATGCAGAGAGACTCATGTTTGAGGTACTAACTCAAGCGTCTTTTGGAAACCTGGATAACAGATATGTCGTCATGCCAAGACCGCAGTACCCGGACTACTCATGGCCCAACAATCCTGTGCCGAACCCAATTGGGCTAAATCCTGCAAACCCAAACGTTGGTGCTCCCCCTTATTTTAATACACCGCAGAGGCAGCGTGGTAATGGCAACGATCCATCTTACCAGCAGTTTTAGTTTTTAAAATGTTTTACAAAAGTTTTTTTTGTTGTTTATATATTTTTACATTGATACCTTTTTTAATAAAAATCTTATTTATCTAATGAATTGTGGTCTTTTCTTATGTGATGTCAACTATTAAAATGTTGTATTTTTATTACATCTACTTGTCACACATGGGGTCATGGGAGTACCAGCTATCATAGGTGTTCCATCATAGGGTAAAAATGAATTGAAAAAAATTTCAAAAATTAACATGTCTTTTAAAGGCCCCTGGTCACACTAGCGCTAAAACCTTATACTAAAAAATAATACACCACACCTGCGTAGATTAACGTAAAATAGAAAATATATATTTTTTTCATTATATATATATATATATATATATATATATATATATATATATATATATATATATATATATTTTTTTTTTAAAAGAAATCAAATTTAAATAAAAACAAAAAACAGTAACATAATAAAAAAAAAAATTATATACAAAATATTAACAAAATAAAAATAATTAACAAAAAAAAAATTAATGAGGGCCTCGGAGTCCAGGAAATGCCCTCTCCAGCATCACCCCGTGTTGATGCAGAGCTCCCATGGCACGTTGCAGCTCTGCCACCGCTGTCTGCATGGCTCCCACCACGCTGCTCATTGCCGCCATCAGCCGGCGGTGTGACAGAAACAGGTCCTGGGCAGTTGGGATTTCTGTGGAGGTAAAGGTAACAGTTAACCAGGGAATTCTGTTGAAACATCAACATGTACATGTTATGTTTGTTAACACTTACGGTTTTCCTCAGAGGAACAGCTTACTGCCCACCCAGAACCTGTTGCTCCGCCGGCTAGGGAAAAAAAGAAAAAAAATTATATCACAACAGTCATTACACATAAGACCTTACAAAGTTCTCAAACTTGTCTGAAGCTTATATAATGTGCGTTAATTACCTGATGGGGAGCCTGCATCCGTGTCACAGGATGATGCTGGAGAGAAGGCAACGTCTGGGGAAGGGCTGGAACCCACCGAGTCACGAGGGGGGGTTGCTGCCGGTGAAGGGGTTGAAGGGTTGGAGAGGTGTGGTGATGATGGTGGTGGAGGGGTAGCCGGGGAAGGAGATGGAGGTGGAGGGGTAGCTGGGGACGGTGGAGCCGCAGCAGCTGGTGAAGGTGGTGCTGTAAATAAAATATACAATTCAGTCAAATAATCCTTCTACTAACCCCGTTACTGCCAGTACTTCCATCTACGCCTGTAAACCCCCTCACGACTGGTACTCCCTTCACTGCCTGCCCTATCACTGCTGGTACTCCCATCACTACTGGTCCTCCCGTTACTGCCAGTACTTCCATCTATGCCTGTAAACCCCTCACGACTGGTACTCCCTTCACTGCCTTGCCCCATCACTGCCGGTACTCCCATCACTGCGGGTGCATTGATATAGGTAGATAAGGCTACTTTCACACTTGCGTTTTTTTTTGCGCAGCGCAACTTGCGCTATCGGACGCATGCGCAATGTTCCCCTATCATTAACATGGCGGGCGCAGGGTCTAGCGCTTGCACGCGTTCATGTGCGTTTGTCGTGCGCTGCGCATTTTCCCGGTGTGCGCACATACGCGCTAGACGCTACATGTTGCATTTTTTTTTCCGGTCAAAAAAGACAGAGATGATTGAGACAGATGATAGAGCCAGAGATGATGGAGACAGAGATGATAGAAATGTGACACATAGACAACGCAAACGCATGCAAAAACGCATGAAATCGCAAACGCTGCGTTTTTTTGTCTAAATGCGCATGCAGATGCGACTAAATATCGCGGTTATAAGCGTTTGCATGCATTTTTTTAATGCGCTTCATGTGCGCTCGAAACGCAGCGCAAAAAAACGCAAGTGTGAAAGTAGCCTAACCCACAAAACATAACCACTCCAGATACCCTCATCAATACTCACTCAGAGGCCTGCGGAGCTGGGACCGGATGCTGGCGACCCTATCGCGTGAGCGGTATCGTAGGTCCACCAGCTTCTTTCTGATCTGTGCTCTGGTCCGGCGCACATTGAAGCGCCTCTCCAGGCCCCGCCGGATTCTCTTCAGGCATACCTTTTGTGGCGCATTGGATGCGCCACAGGTAGCCTGCAGAAGTAATCGCAACGGTCCGTTTTTTTAATGAAAAACGGACCTCCTCGTCCGTCCACTTAGGCCCTCGCTGTCTAGCCGCCATCACAAACAACACCGCATTGGGCGACGCCAGCGCCATGACGTCACAGCGTGCGCACGTTACGTGCGGCCGCATTCGCGACGCAAAACGGTATTGCGATTGCAAAATGACCGCAGCAGCCATACGCCCAGCCAAGCACAGATATGAGATGCTGTTGCGATCGCAAAACAACGTTTCCAAGCTAGGCGATCACAATGGCGTCTCATATCTTTATGGCTGGGGCTCGAGAATCTTTACCTTTGCAATCACAATGGCTTTGCATATCTGTATGCATATCTGCATAGCTGGAGCTCGTGACAAGTCACATTGCGATCACAATGGCGTCGCATATCTGTATGGTTGGGGCTCAATAATCTTCACCTTTGCAATCACAATGGATTTTTGCATATCTGTATGCATATCTGCATAGCTGGAGCTCGTGACAATAGTCACATTGCGATCACAATGGCGTCGCATATCTGTATGGTTGGGGCTCGAGAATCTTCACCTTTTCAATCACAATGGCTTTTTGTATATCTGTATACATATCTGTATAGCTGGAGCTCGTGACAATACTCACATTGCGATCACAATGGCGTCGCATATCTGTATGGTTGGGGCTCGAGAATCGTCACCTTTGCAATCACAATGGCTTTGCATATCTGTATGCATATCTGTATAGCTGGAGCTCGTGACAATACTCACATTGCGATCTGTTGTGAGTGGGCTTGGGATGAGTTCTGAGCAGAGGCTCCCTCTGGTGGTTACAAGCGGTGCTGGTCTGTCCAGTGAAGATTGTGAGGATTGGGAATCAGGTGTTACTGACTGGTCTTATATAAGGGAGTCACCTTCCCATCAGGGTTGCCGGTGATCAATTGTTCTGGTCTCTATCCTTGATTCCTGTTTCCCTTGTAGCCTGCTGTGTCGTGTCTGCATCTCCTGCTAACAGATAAGACATTTTCTTCTTTTTGTTTTTGTGCTTGATTTTTGCATTTTGTCCTGCACTTCTGTGGGGGCCTTCAGGGTCCCCTCCGGGGGCTTTTGCCCTCTCAGTTTAGTTCAGCCACTGATGTTTGTACTTTTTGCTTTTTCCAGTTTTGTCAGTGGCTGCTGTTTTGATTTTGTTACACCAGAGAACTAATTTAGGTGGTAGAGGTCGTGTGATCTCAGGTGTTTTTGAAATTAGTAGAGTTGGTGCTTTTCAGGGTTTTCTGGGATTGCAGTAAGTACCCTTCCTATCCTTTTCTATTTAGTTAGTTTGGGCCCCAATGTTTGCTCATACTATTTTCTGTCTGTGTCAGTATTTCTTCTTGTCTAACCGCCATTACATGTTTGGGGGCTTTCTATTATCTTTGGGGTTCTGCTCCGGGGCAGATAGCTTTCCTATATCTATCTTTAGGTGTAGTTAGTTTCTCAGGCTGTGACGAGGCGTCTAGGACCAAAGTGGCAACGCTCCGCGGCTGCCTCGAGTTGTTGTGGTTAGTCAGGGTACTGCAATCTCATAGATTCCAACTGCTCTGGTGTATTGCCTTTTTTGCCTGCACTCCTCAGCTACCGAAACAGAACAGTATCACCGGCCCAAAATTTAAAATTGTATGGTACTCACAGAAGGGAAAAAATTTGTGAAAGAAAAAACGGTTGTCAGAGTTGTCAGAGATATTTTTCTGTTTGTTGCATTTTTTTTTTTCCCTCTGTATCTCTGGGTGCTGGGGAGGATTTTTTCTCTCAATGGAGTTTGCAGTTGTCTGGCCGTGTGGATCAGCTTGCCACTGAGGTTCAGAGTATTGCTGCATATCTTGCTAGGTTGCCTGTTGTGGAACCTAGGATTCCCATGCCAGATTTGTTTTTAGGGGATCAAGCTAAGTTTCAGAATTTCAAAAATAATTGTAAATTGTTTTTTGCCTTAAAATTTAAGTCCTCAGGGAACGCAGCGCAGCAGGTTCAAATTGTCATCTCTCTCCTGCGCGGCGATCCTCAGGATTGGGCTTTTTCCCTGACACCTGGGGATCCTGTTTTGAGTGATGTTGATGCATTTTTTCAGGCTTTGGGGTTATTGTACGATGAGCCTAATGTCACTGATCAAGCTGAAAAAGCCTTGTTGGCATTAAATCAGGGGCTTGATGACGCTGAGTTATACTGTCAGAGATTCCGTAGGTGGGCAGTTCTGACCAAGTGGAATGACGACGCTTTGGCGGCCCTTTTTCGGAAGGGTCTGTCAGATAATGTAAAGGATGTTATGGTGGGATTCCCTGTCCCCTCTGGTCTCAATGATTCTATGTCATTAGCGATTCAAATTGACAGACGTTTGCGTGAGCGGAGAAGTATGCGTGGAATAGTGTTGCCTTGTGAACCTACTTCTGAACCCATGCAGTGTGATAGAGTGGTGTCTGGGGCACAGCGTCATGAGTTTCGAAAGCGCAATGGGTTATGTTTCTACTGTGGTGATGCCTCTCATGCTATTTCAGTCTGCCCTAAGCGGGGAAGACGTTTTGCACGCTCAGTTGTCTTGGGTAGTGTTCAGACTAAGTTTTTATTAACTGTCACTCTGATATGCTCTCTGTCCTCATTTTCTGCTCAGGCTTTCGTTGATTCTGGAGCAGCTATTAACCTGATGGATTATGATTTTGCTAAACGTTGTGGGTTTCCCTTGATACCCCTACAGAAGTCTATTCCCCTACTGGGGATCGATTCTACCCCTTTGGCTGAGAATAAACCTCAGTTCTCTACTCAGGTGATAATGAGGGTTGAACCTGATCATCAGGAGTGCTGTAAATTTTTGGTTCTGTATAATCTGCATGATATTATCGTACTGGGCTTCCCTTGGTTGCAGTCTCATAATCCTGTTTTGGATTGGAAATCTGTGTCTGTAACCAGTTGGGGCTGCCAATGTGTTAATACCAACACTCCTGTTTTTTTCTGCCTCCCCCCAGGCTCAGGATGTTCCTGACTTTTTGACTGATTTTTCTGATGTGTTTAGCGAAAATAAATCTGCATCCTTGCCTCCCCATAGGAGCTATGACTGCGCTATTGAATTAGTGCCTGGTAGTAAATTCCTAAAGGTCGCCTTTTTAACTTGTCTGTACCTGAACATGACGCTATGCGGTCTTATATCAAGGAATCATTGGAGAAGGGTCATATCAGACCATCCTCTTCACCCTTAGGTGCCGGTTTTTTCTTTGTGGCCAAAAAGGATGGTTCATTAAGGCCGTGTATTGATTATCGTCTTTTGAACAATATTACTGTAAAATATCAATACCCGTTACCTTTGATTTCTGACCTGTTTTCCAGGGTGAAAAACGCTACTTGGTTTACCAAGCTTGACCTCAGGGGGGCATATAACCTTATTCGCATTAAGCACGGGGATGAATGGAAGACAATTCTTGGGTGTTTGCTTCGGACATCCATGCTAGGAGACTCATCCGTGCGTATCATAGAACTCATCCTGACCGACCTGGTTGCTCAAGTGAGGGTTCGGTGACCCCTCCTCAAGGGGGGGGTACTGTTGTGAATGGACTTGAAATGAGTTCTGAGCAGAGGCTCCCTCTGGTGGTTACAAGCGGTACTGGACTGTCCAGTGAAGATTGTGAGGAGTGGGAATCAGGTGTTACTGACTGGTCTTATATAAGGGAGTCACCTTCCCATCAGGGTTGCCGGTGATCAATTGTTCTGGTCTCAATCCTTGAGTCCTGTTTCCTTTGTAGCCTGCTGTGTCGTGTCTGCATCTCCTGCTAACAGATAAGACATTTTCTTCTTTTTGTTTTTGTGCTTGATTTTTGCATTTTGTCCTGCACTTCTGTGGGGGCCTTCAGGGTCCCCTCCGGGGGCTTTTGCCCTCTCAGTTTGTTCAGCCACTGATGTTTGTACATTTGCTTTTTCCAGTTTTTTCAGTGGCTGCTGTTTTGATTTTGTTACACCAGAGAACTAATTTAGGTGGTAGAGGTCATGTGATCTCAGGTGATTTTGAAATTAGTAGAGTTGGTGCTTTTCAGGGTTTTTTGGGATTGCAGTAAGTGCCCTTCCTATCCTTTTCTATTTAGGTAGTTTGGGCCCCAACGTTTGCTCATACTATTTTCTGTCTGTGTCAGTATTTCATCTTGTCTAACCGCCATTACATGTTTGGGGGCTTTCTATGTTCTTTGGGGATCTGCTCCGGGGCAGATAGCTTTCCTCTTTCTATCTTTAGGTGTAGTTAGTTTCTCAGGCTGTGACGAGGCGTCTAGGACCAACGTAGGAACGCTCCACGGCTGCCTCTAGTTGTGGTGGTTAGTCAGGGTACTGCAATCTCATAGATTCCAACTTCTCTGGTGTATTGCCTTTTTTACCTGCACTCCTCAGCTACCGAAACATAACAGACATCCATGCTAGGAGACTCATCCGTGCGTACCATAGAACTCATCCTGACCGACCTGGTTGCTCAAATGAGGGTTCGGTGACCCCTCCTCAAGGGGGGGGTACTGTTGTGAGTGGGCTTGGGATGAGTTCTGAGCAGAGGCTCCCTCTGGTGGTTACAAGCGGTGCTGGTCTGTCCAGTGAAGATTGTGAGGATTGGGAATCAGGTGTTACTGACTGGTCTTATATAAGGGAGTCACCTTCCCATCAGGGTTGCCGGTGATCAATTGTTCTGGTCTCTATCCTTGATTCCTGTTTCCCTTGTAGCCTGCTGTGTCGTGTCTGCATCTCCTGCTAACAGATAAGACATTTTCTTCTTTTTGTGCTTGATTTTTGCATTTTGTACTGCACTTCTTTGGGGGCCTTCTGGGTCCCCTCCTGGGGCTTTGCCCTCTCAGTTTAGTTCAGCCACTGAGTTTTGTTCTTTTGCTTTTTCCAGTTTTTTCAGTGGCTGCTGTTTTGATTTTGTTACACCAGAGAACTAATTTAGGTGGTAGAGGTCGTGTGATCTCAGGTGTTTTTGAAATTAGTAGAGTTGGTGCTTTTCAGGGTTTTCTGGGATTGCAGTAAGTACCCTTCCTATCCTTTTCTATTTAGTTAGTTTGGGCCCCAACGTTTGCTCATACTATTTTCTGTGTCAGTATTTCTTCTTGTCTAACCGCCATTACATGTTTGGGGGCTTTCTATTATCTTTGGGTGTCACGCTGTATAGCAGATATATATATGTGATGACAGTAATCTTTATCAAAAGGGCAACATACTATATAACATGCGCATAGATATATGATAACATAGAATTACCTGACAGAATGTCCAGTGGGTCAATACGGAATCCGTTATACGCTGTCTCCGGCTAGAGGGTGACCGGGGTCTATGCTGACCCTAAACTGGGGTCCTAACTAATCCCTCTACCTGGAGGTACTGTTAAAGGTACAGAGGTCCAGGCCACCAGCGTAAACCCTGTCTCCTATCAATCCCTGCCAACTGTAATCTAGTCCTAAGAAGGACCCTGATTACCACCAAAGGGAATGAACAGGTAACGGTTAATGAACAGAAAGACATACAAGAAAGACAAGAAATAAAGTAAATAAAGTCTTACATACAACACTCACACACAGTAGGAACACCTAAGGTCTCAGAGATAAACTATAAGCTATAAGAGTAAAAACAACTAAGGAGCTCTTAGCTTAAGTATTCTCAGAACCGATCCAGTCTGCTAGACTACATGAATGCTTTCACCGGCATCTAACACACAGACTGGCAGGAATATAAAGGAAGCTAATTAGTAAATAATCAAAAGCAGCCGGGCGAGGCTGGACCTAGTCTTAGCAAAGAGCTAGGTAAAATTAACTCCCTCATTACCAAACACAAAGAAACAGCAACTCAGCTGTGAGAAGTCAGAGTGTGTAATCTCGACGATCCTCGTGGCGATACACCCATGACAGTACCCCCCCTCTACGAGGGGACTCCGGACCCTCAGGGCCAGGTCTGCCTGGGTGAGTTGTGTGAAAGGTCCGAACCAATCGATCTGCGTTAACATCAGACGCAGGGACCCACGTCCTCTCCACAGGACCATACCCCCCCTCCAATGAACCAAGTACTGAAGGGATCGGCGACTGAGACGTGAGTCAATGATTTTCGACCCATGAAATTCCACGTTATCATTGACCACCACTGAAGGAGGAGGTAGAGGTGACGGTATGACTGGTGCCACATACTTTTTAAGTAAAGACTTGTGAAACACATTATGAATTTTAAACGTAGGAGGGAGGTCCAGACGAAATGCCACAGGATTAATTATGGAACTGATCCTGTACGGCCCGATGAATCTGGGACCCAACCTCCAGGAGGAAACTTTAAGTTTTATATTCCTGGTAGACAACCAAACCAGATCGTTCACCTTCAGATCTAGACCAGAAACTCTCCCCTATCACCATCGTTTTGTAACGGTTCCCGTAACCTTCAGTCTTAACGATCTGAACTATCATCTCCTGAAGTCCACAGGGGCGTCCCCCTGAGCCCCCAATACCTCCCCCTCAAGCTCAGAGCATACAGCTGACACTACAACTCCCTCCTGAGGAATAGGAACCGGATCATCCGTCCTCCCGGCCCCTGGGAAAGTACGAGATAAGGCATCAGGAAGCAACTTTATTGAGCAGTCATATGCGCGATGAGGAGGTAACTCTTTACACCCCTCCTCTGAGAACATCTCCCCAAAGTCCTTCAGAAAAGGAGACAAAGTCCTAGGCACAACCGCACCGATGACCGTGCTCATGCAGTTATTCCTGCAAAATTCACCCCACTGGCTAATCTTTCCGGATTGCCAATCAATCACTGGGTTATGTTTAGCCAACCAAGGAAGTCCCAACACAATAGGAGTAGGTAGACCCTCCAACACATAACAAGACAATTGCTCTTTATGTATTGCCCCTACTCGAAGATCTATGTTATGAACAGCTTGTACCAAGCTACCTTGACCGAGAGGTCTAGAATCAATAGAGACTATAGGGACCGGTTTGGCCAATACACTCAGTTGCATACCATGCACCTGGGCAAACCGAGCGTCCACCAGATTAGCCCCGGACCCACTATCAAGAAAAACAGAAATCCTCTCAGTTCTAGTACCAATCACCACCTCCGCAGGCACGAGAAACGAGGGATTTGGGGACGAAATACACACTCCCAGGTTAACTCCTTTGCTCAAAGAGGCCCGGGATGGACACCCCCCAACAAAATGTCCCTCTCTCCCGCAAAAGAAACACCTTCTAGTCTTGCGGTGCACCGCCGATTCCCTCCTACCAAAGGATGTCCCTCCCAACTGCATGGGTTCCTCAGAACAGACCAGGGGAACCTCAGTATAAGGGACTTTAGTAGTAGGTGGAGTCATCACGGGAGGCGGAGTTACCTCGCGTCTTCCCCGAATTCGTCTATCAATGCGAATAGCGAGGGCCATAGCAGCCTCCAGTGATGGAGGAGAATCATACTGAGCCAACACATCTTTTAATTTGTCAGACAACCCTTGACAAAACTGGCTCCTAAGAGCTGGGTCATTCCACTATCTGTTGCCCATCTACGGAACTCAGAAGAATATTCCTCCGCTGGACGATTTCCTTGCCGTATTTTACGTAACTTTGTTTCAGCAAGGGAAACACGATCCGGATCATCATATACCAGACCCAGGGCAGTAAAAAATCGATCCACTGACTGGAGATCTGGGGAGCCTGGAGGAATAGAGAACGCCCAAGATTGAGGGTCCCCTTGTAAGAGCGAGATAACAATTCCCACCCTCTGCTCTTCACTCCCAGATGACCGAGGCCGCAGCCGAAAGTACAATTTACATGCCTCCCGGAAAGTAAAAAATTTGTCCCGCCCACCAGTGAACCTGTCCGGGAGAGCAACCTTAGGTTCAGATCTGGTTTGCTCCGGGGGGGACAAAACCTTGGACTTAATGTCTGCAAACTCCATGGATAACCCCTGCAACTGCCGGGCCAGCTGGGCTACTGGATCCATGACAGCTGGGGAGAATCTTTAGTATGGGCCGGTGAAAATGTCACGCTGTATAGCAGATATATATATATGTGATGACAGTAATCTTTATCAAAAGGGCAACATACTATATAACATGCGCATAGATATATGATAACATAGAATTACCTGACAGAATGTCCAGTGGGTCAATACGGAATCCGTTATACGCTGTCTCCGGCTAGAGGGTGACCGGGGTCTATGCTGACCCTAAACTGGGGTCCTAACTAATCCCTCTACCTGGAGGTACTGTTAAAGGTACAGAGGTCCAGGCCACCAGCGTAAACCCTGTCTCCTATCAATCCCTGCCAACTGTAATCTAGTCCTAAGAAGGACCCTGATTACCACCAAAGGGAATGAACAGGTAACGGTTAATGAACAGAAAGACATACAAGAAAGACAAGAAATAAAGTAAATAAAGTCTTACATACAACACTCACACACAGTAGGAACACCTAAGGTCTCAGAGATAAACTATAAGCTATAAGAGTAAAAACAACTAAGGAGCTCTTAGCTTAAGTATTCTCAGAACCGATCCAGTCTGCTAGACTACATGAATGCTTTCACCGGCATCTAACACACAGACTGGCAGGAATATAAAGGAAGCTAATTAGTAAATAATCAAAAGCAGCCGGGCGAGGCTGGACCTAGTCTTAGCAAAGAGCTAGGTAAAATTAACTCCCTCATTACCAAACACAAAGAAACAGCAACTCAGCTGTGAGAAGTCAGAGTGTGTAATCGCGACGATCCTCGTGGCGATACACCCATGACATTGGGGTTCTGCTCCGGGGCAGATAGCTTTCCTATATCTATCTTTAGGTGTAGCTAGTTTCTCAGGCTGTGACGAGGCGTCTAGGACCAACGTGGGAACGCTCCACGGCTGCCTCTAGTTGTTGTGGTTAGTCAGGGTACTGCAATCTCATAGATTCCAACTGCTCTGGTGTATTGCCTTTTTTGCCTGCACTCCTCAGCTACCGAAACATAACAGCAATCACAATGGCGTCGCATATCTGTGAATAGCTGATTCCCTGGTGAATGTTGACCTTTACCTCCCAAGAATTTTCAAATATATTTATAACAATTTTTTAATCTTTCATATATGACAAAAATATATATATTATATATTTAAACTTTATATATGCAGCTGTGGTGTATTATCTGTTATATTTAATTATAATGTTTGAACGCTAGTGAGACCATAGGCCCTTAAAATAATTGTAAATATTTGAAACTTTTTTCTTTATTTTTTTAACAATTAACTCCTATGACTGATGGTACTCTCATGACCCGTGTGTGACAAGTAGATACAATGTAAAACAAAAAATAGACAACTAAAAAGCCTTTGAAAAGATTTTAAAAACTGCAGCTGCTGGTAACATGTCTCTTTACCATACCCATTACTCCCTCCCCAATCATTATCCCTTCTCCCATATAGGTAAAATAATTGAAAAAAAAAAACACAAATGCATTTTTAAAATAAATTTTTTTTATTATAAAAACATTGTTAAAAAAAGGCAAAAGTCAAACATCATCAAAATCAAACTAGACCTGATGCTGCCAACTCACTGCACCAGGCCCATTTAAGTATTGGCAGTACTTGTCTCGGCCGGCCTTCGCATCGTCCTTGCTCCTGCCTTGATTGACAGGTTGAAGGCCTGCAATAGCGGGATCATTCTCACGCCATTCTCCGAGCACCACGTCACCATTGCTGTCCGAGTCCATGAAGCCTGGCGGACTGTAAGTACCAGCATCGCGTTTGCGTAGAAAATTGTGCAGCACACAACAGGCCAACACCACAGAGTCTATGGATTCCAGCTTCATGTTGATTGGAGTGTGGAAAACCCTGAAGAGGTTGGCCATTATGCCGAAGTCATTCTCCACTACGCGCCGTGCCCTAGACAGTCTGTAATTAAAAATCCGCCTTTCCCCTGTCAAAGTCTTTTGTGGGTACGGTTTCACAAGATGCACATGAAGGGGGAAGGCTTCATCGCCCACAAAAACAAAGTTTAGGTTGGCGGTGGTGTCAATGTTGGTTGGCAAGTTAAGTTTATTATTAAACAACCGTTCACCAAAAGTTGTGTGCTCCAAAACACCACCGTCAGAAACCCTTCCATTAATGCCAACATTAACGTCAATAAATTCATAATTGGCATTAACAAGGGCCATGAGGATCATGCTGAAGTAGCCCTTGTAATTATGAAAAAAGGATCCGCTGTTGGCTGGTTGCGTGATCCGCACATGTTTGCCATCCAAGGCTCCACCACAGTTTGGGAACTGCCAAATCCTTTCAAAATCAGAGGCAATAATTTGCCATTCCGCCACTGATTTGGGAAAAGGCATGTAGCTCCGTAAACTTCGGACGATGGGCGTTGCATGTCTCCGGAATTAGTTCTCCAAGCAGCGACCGAGAAATTGCAGCAGAAAATTGCAAATCCTTCATTGAACGTCCGGTTGCCAGAAATCGCAGCGTTACTGCCAAACGTTCCTCTGCTGAAACAGCTGCACGCATCCGGGTATCCTGCCGTTCAATGAGTGGCCTCACAGCTTCCAGTAGGAGCTTGAATGAATCCTCCGACATCCGTAGATAATTCCGGAAATCCTGCGGATTCTTCTCCTGCAACTCCCTCACTAGATGCATGTGGGAGAATTTGGACCTCTGCTCCAGCCATTCTCTGGTCCACATGCGACGCTTTCGCTTGGAGCGCCTCTCTTCCACCCACGCCTCTTCTTGACGATCTGCCTCCATTGACAGTGCAACTGCCACAATCATACGCTCCGCGGTGGACAGGTTCATTATGTGCAACCTGTACGGTAAAGAAGAGAAAAGTTAATTACTAATTAATTACTATTAATAAAGTGTTTAAACAAAATAAAATAAAGAATAGAATAAAAAATATATATATATAAAAAAAAAAAAATTAAACTTTTCAGTTAACATTTAAAATACAGTTTACAAATGTCTAAAATGGTGGGGGGGTGTAAAATAAATAAAGCAGACGAAAAAAAAAAAAATAAGGTCAGGGGTGTAAAATATATAATGCAGATGAAAAAAAAAAAAAAAAAATAAGGTCAGGGGTGTAAAATAAATAAAGTAGACCAAAAAAAAAAAAAAAAAGGTTAAAAAACATTATCAAACAACATCACAAACAGTATGTACCTTGAATCCAAATATCCCGATGATCCAAATCCAAATGGGGATGGATGGTGCTCTAGCGACTCAGACAGGATCGCAAAAACCAACCACTGCGCCACAAACAGGATCACAAAACTCCGACACACGATACTATCCTCGCAACAACGCAAAAAGAGACCCATAAAGTGCTCTGGAAACAATGGATGGGGGCGCAGTTATTAAAGCTGAGGTGATGTTGTGTGGTCACCAATCGGAGCTGAAGGGCGTTAACGAAAGAAAACAAAGTCCCGCCTGCGCCGCTGACTAATGCGTCGTCAACGAGGTCGCACATCGTTCACAAAAGGTGCCAAACACAGCGATTCAGGCTCACCAGCGGGACGCCAACGATCAAAATACGGTCCAGAACTCTAGTGAACGATCAACGAGATCACAGCAGGGGCCACGTCGTTGCTACATGCCACACACAACGACGTCGCTAACGAGATCGCTAAATAGTGACGTATTTTAGCGATCTCGTTAACGATCTTGTTTAGTGTGGCATACCCTTGAAAGACCTTTTTTATTGCAAAAACTTTGCATTCCCATATTTTGATGGCTATAAATTTTCCATATTTCGTCCAACAGTCATGTGATGTTTTTTTTTTTTGCGGGACGTTTTTATTTGTACCTTTATCAAGACTTTTTTTGATTGCTTTCTATTCTGATTTTTGGGAGGCAGAATTAACAAAAACCAGCAGCCATCTTTGGCCTGGGGTCACCCTGGAGACCATTGATACAACGTGATCACAGTCGCGTTGTGCCGATGGAAGCAGAGAGGGAGCTCCCTCCTTCTGCGATGCCCATCAATGTTGCTGTCACTATTGAGAGCAGCTCCTTAGGGGTTAAATGCGCAATATTGGTGCTAGCACTGATTGTGGGCGTTGCTGCAGGGTGTCGGCTCTCATAGAGATGACTCCCGCACTTAATTGAATTGCGGCGCCGCTCAGCGTAAGCCCGCGCAATCAACAGGAAGTATATGTTCGGCGGTTTGCGGGAACGCAGCTCCCACAGCGCCATATGCCAGGAAGGAGTTAAAGACACAAAAATATATATTTTATCAAAATGCATTTATTTACTTGAGGTACAGGGCAAAAAAAAAAATAAAATCACTTTATAAAAGCTAAATATAACCGCACCTGTGCCACTTACAGAATTGCATATACAAAGAAATGCAGATAACATAATACACTCGTTTATAATAACTAAAAAATGCAGTCTAAAGCATATTAGAGAATCTTCCAAGGACGCTCTGCATTTTATCACTTCCTCTTTATGTGCACTCTAATAGATGCTTCAGGTTGTCACTGCAAACCTTATTGTACCAAACGATATGTAATGTAGCGGCCCGCAGTCTCACTAGGCCGTATGATCTTTACCACCTGCAAGACAGAAATATGATCGATGAGGTTTTCCCATGAATAAAGTACACTTTAATCAACAGGTCTCGGGATAAAAATAAGTTCTACAACTGGGTGTGTTAAAATAAAAAACAAAAAAACAACTGTTTCTGTGCTGATAATCTTATAAATGTGCCCCTGCTGTGTACTGTGTAATGGCCGTGTCTGACATGGTCTGATCACACCACATCTCCTGGGCAGGGGAGGAAGCAAAAAAAAAAAGTATACAGACATTACAACAGTGGATCACAGCTGATTTATGTGAGGGTCTGTAAAGGAGTCTGGTAGTAGACTGGTCCCTAGTGGTTTTTGTATCACCACGTTTTGAGAGATATAATTTTTCCATATTTTGGCCCACAGTCATGTGAGGTCTTGTTTTCTGTGGGATGAGTTGACATTTTTATTGGTACCATTTTCGGGCACATGACATTTTTTGATCGCTTTCTATTCTGATTTTTGGTTGACCGAATGAGCAAAAACCAGCAATTCATGAATTTCTTTTTTTTTGGGGGAGGGGGTTTACACCGTTGCACGTGTGGTAAAATTGATAAGGCAGTTTTATTCGTCGGGTCAGTACAACTACGGGAATACCTCATTTATATCTTTTTTTTATGTTTTGGCGCTTTTATACAATAAAAACTATTTTATAGAAAAAATTATTTTTGCATCGCTTTATTCTGAGAGTTATAATTTTATTTTTTTGCTGATGATGCTGTATGGCGGCTCGTTTTTTGCAGGACAAGATGATGTTTTCAGCGGTACCATGTTTATTTATATCGGTATTTTTGATCACGTGTTATTCAACTTTTTGCTCGGCGGTATGATAAAGCATTGTTTTTTTGCCTTTTTCTATGGTGTTCACTAAAGGGGTTAACTAATGGGGCAGTTTTACAGGGTGGGTTGTTACGAACGCGGGGATACCAAATGTGTACTTTTATTGTTTAGAGTTTTTTATTAAAATATTTATTTATTGATAGAATATTAATTTTTTTAATAATTTTTTTTATTATTTTTTAAAACATTTTTAAAATTAAACATTTTTTTAAATTTAATTCTTACCTTTACACTTTGTCCCACTATGGGACAATCATTTTGTGCAGGCTGATTGCTTCTATAGCATGCAGATCGGCATGCCATATAAGCTGTCAGCGCTGCAGCTTCTATAAGGGTGAGTTTCCACGGTCAGGATACGCTGCGTGTTTGGCGCTGTGCGCTGGCGCAGCGCCAAACACGCAGCGTCCAGATGTTACAGCATAGTGGAGGGGATTTCAAGAAATCCAGTCTCCACTATGCGTAACAATACGCAGGTGGCAAACCTGCGTAAACGGACATGCGGCGCGTCTTTTTAGACCGCAGCATGTCCTCGCGTATTGCTGCGACGGTGCGTCGCCGCAACAGAATTAACACAGGGCTATGTAGCCCTGCACTCTTTCCGGAGGTGTTCCGGAGGTGTCCTGAACACCTCCGGAAAGATCGCGCGTCATAAAGGGGGCGGGGCTTAGACGGAGCGGAATTTCCGCTCCGTCCAAAGCGCTGTGGTTCCGGACCGTGGAACCACAGCCTAACACTGACCTGAGAGACTTCCTGGTCATCACTGCACATGACAGGAAATCCCTCAGGTCTGGAGACCCGGATGTCATCAGCCCCTCTGCAGCCACTGGAACGCTGCGATCATGTTTGATCGCAGCGTTCCAGGAGTTAAAGTGCCGGGAGCGGTCCGTGACTGCTCCTGGCACTTCGGGCCGGGTGTCAGCTGTGAGAATCAGCTGACACCCGGCTGCGCTCCCCCCATGAGCGCGGCTGATCGCACATAACGTACTATCCAGTCCATGGTCATAGGGGCCCAAGTCGCGTGGACAGGATAGTACATCAAATGTCAGAAAGGATTTAATACTACACAGCTGCCCTCTCCATGAATTGTTAAGTGTGTGTCATGCTGGGTGAGGGAGAAGAAATGTGACACCCGGCCGCGCTCACCCGAGAGCTCAGCCGATTGGCCATAACGTACTATACCGTCCATAGGAATTAAGTCCCAGGGCACTTGGACGGGATGGTAGAAAGGGGTTAAAGGATGGTGGGAGTGGTCACCACCCACATCAGCTGACCCAGCAGCACTGCAGTAACATCACATTGCCAGCGGGGAAAAACTGACATTAACCCCCGATGGTCCAAAAGGAAAAAAGCTCCATTTAAACAGAGTGGAACCAGAACTGCCACAAATCCAAAAATGGATCGTGTCTACAAAAAAGCCATACAGTTGCTCCATCTGAGACTAAACAGATCCAATATAAAAATACATTTATGAAGCGCGGTCTATCCAGACACTGCACCATAATTCACCCCAATAATCCGAATCACATACCAGATTACACATATAAGGCCGGAGACGCACTAGATTTTAAAATCGGTCCCATTTTGTTCCTGAAAAGGTGGCAAGTGTCATGAGTTTTTCATGCGAGTACAATCCGACTTAACACCTAGCATCCAATTTACATCCAACAGCAATTCGATTTTAACATGAGCTTTTACATAGAGCAATTCTCTATGTCATTTACACATCATTTTCCAAGGAAATATTCTTCGAGAGATAGCTATAAATGTGAGTGAGATATATAATCAGCACTTTGTGTAGTTTTCGGAAAATTACAGATTTCTTCTTTATTAGTAGGTGGGAAAATGGGAAAACCTGCAAAATCAGCAGCGTATCAAATACTTATTTTCCTCACTGTAGCAAATTGTCACAAAAATAGCATGGATACACACAGAAACCAGTCAAGCATATTCAGGCATTAACCCCTTAACTCCCAAGGGTGGTTTGCACGTTAATGACCGCGCCAATTTTTACAATTCTGACCACTGTCTTTTTATGAGGTTATGACTCTGGAACGCTTCAAAGGATCTTCACGATTCATTCTGAGATTGTTTTCTCGTGACATATTGTACTTCCTGATAGTGGTAAAATTTCTTCGACATAATTTGCGGTTATGAAAAAAATGGAAATATGGCGAAAATTTTGAAAATTTTGCAATTTCAAACTTTTAATTTTTATTCCCTTAAAACAGAGAAATATGTCACACAAAATAGTTACTAAATAACATTTCCCACATGTCTACTTTACATCAGCACAATTTTGAAACCAAATTTTTTTTTGCTACGAAGTATTATAAGGTTAAAAGATTGACCTAGCGAGTTCTCATTTTACATGGCAAAACCTTTTTTAGCCCTCACATTTAAGTCACTTTAGGGCTATTGGCAAAATACCAAAAGCACCTTCTCTGCATCAAGGTACTCAAAGCCACATTCAAGAAGTTTATTAACCCTTCAGGTGCTTCACAGGAGCTGAAGCAACTTGGAAGGAAAAAATGAACATTTAACTTTTAGTCACAAAAATGATCTTTTACAAACAATTTTTTTATTTTCACAAGGGTAAAAGGAAAAAATGGACAGAAAAAGTTGTGCAATTTCTCCTGAGTACGCCGATACCCATATGTGGGGGAAAACCACTGTCTTGGCGCACGGCAGGGCTTAGAAGGGAAGGAGAGACGTTTGACTTTTTCAAACCAAAATTGGCGGGAATTGAGATTGGACACCATATCGCGTTTCGAGAGCCCCTAATGTGCCTAAACAGTGGAAAACCCCCACATGTGACACCATTTTGGAAACTAGACCCCCTAAGGAACTTATCTAGATCTGTTGTGAGCACTTTGAACCCCCAAGTGTTTCACTAAAGTTTATAATGCCTGGGTGTGAAAAAAAAAAAAAAAAAAAAAATTCCACAAAAATGATTTTTTTGTCCCCAATATTTGATTTTTCCCAAGGAAATTGGACCCCAAAAGTTGTTGTCCAATTTGTCCTGAGTTCGCTGATACCCCATATGTGGGGGAGAAATACTGTTTGGACGCACCGCAGGGTTCAGAAAGGAAGTAATGACGTTTTGGAATGCAGACTTTGATGGGTGTCATGTTCAGTTTGCAGAGTCCCTGATGTGCCTAAACAGTGGAAACCCCCCACAATTGACCCCATTTTGGAAACTAGACCCCCTAAGAAACTTATCTAGATCTGTGGTGAGCACTTTGAACCCCCAAGTGCTTCATGCAATTTTATAATGCCCGGGCATGAAAATAAAAAATCCTATTTTTTTTCCCACAAAAATGATCTTTTAGTCACCAATTTTTTTTATTTTCCCAAGGGTAAGGGGAGAAATTGGACCCTAAAAGTTGTTGTCCAATTTGTATCGAGTACGCTGATACCCTATATGTGGGAGAAAACTACTGTGTGGGGGCACGTTGGGGCTTGGAATAGAAGTAGTGACGTTTAGTAATGCAGACTTAGATGGAATGGTCTGCGGGTGTCATGTCGTGTTTGGAGAGCCCCTGATGTGCCTAAACAGTGGAAACCCCCCACAAGTGATCCCATTTTGGAAACTAGACCCCCAAAGGAACTTATTTAGATGTGTGGTGAGAACTTTGAACCCCAAATGCTTCACAGAAGTTTATAACGTAGAGCCATAAAAATAATAAATCATTCTTTTCTACAAAAACGATATTTTCGCCCCCAATTTTTTATTTTCCCAAGGGTAACAGAAGAAATTGGACCCCAAGAGTTATTGTGCAATTTGTCCTAAGTATGCTGATACCCCATATGTGGGGGTAAACTACTGTTTGCTCGCATGGCAGAGCTCAGAAGGGAAGGAGCACTGTTTGATTTTTTCCAACGCCGAATTGGCTGGAATTGAAATCAGACGCCATGTCACATTTGGAGAGCCCCTGATGTGCCTAAACAGTGGAAACCCCCCAATTCTAACGCCAACCCTAACCCCAACACACCCCTAACACTAATCCCAACCCTAATCATAACCATAACCACAAACCTAACCCTAACACACCCGTAACCCTAGTCCCAAACCTAACCCTAACTGTAGCCCCAACCCTAACCCTAATGGGAAAATGGAAATAAATACATTTTTTTAATTTTATTATTTTTCCCTAACTAAGGGGTGATAAAGGGGGGTTTGATTTACTATTTATAGCGGGTTTTTATGATTGGCAGCTGTCACGCTAAAAGACGCTTTTTATTGCAAAAAGTAGTTTTTGCATCATCACATTTTGGGAGCTATAATTTTTCTATATTTTGGCCCACAGAGTCATGTGAGGTCTTATTTTTTTGCGGGACGAGGTGATGTTTTTATTGGTACCATTTTTGGGCACATGACATTTTTTGATCGCTTTTTATTACGATTTTTGGGAGGCAGAATGAACAAAAACCAGCAATTCATGAGTTTCTTTTGGGGGAGGGCCGTTTATAGTGTTCCGCGTGTGGTAAAATTGATAATGGAGTTTTATTTTTCGGGTCAGTACGATTACGGCGATACCTCATTTATATCATTTTTTTCATGTTTTGGTGCTTTTATACAATTAAAACGATTATATATAAAAAAATAATTTTTGCATCGCTTTATTCTGCGAGCTATAACTTTTTTATTGTTTCACTGATAATGCTGTATGGCGGCTCGTTTTTTGTGGGACAAGATGACGTTTTCAGCGGTACCATGCTTGTTTGCATCCGTCTTTTTGATCGCGTGTTATTCCACTTTTTGTTCGGCAGTATGATGATAAATCATTGTTTTTTTAGACTTTTTTTTTCTTTTTTAAGGGGTTCACTAAATGGGTTAACTAGTGGGACAGTTTTATAGGGTGGGTCGTTACGGACGCGGCGATACTAAATATGTGTACTTTTATTGTTTTTTTTTTCTTACATTAAAGAAGTGAATTTATTGGGGATATTTTTTTTTTTTCATTATTTAGGAATTTTTTTTTTACACATGTTTATTTTTATTTTTTAACATTTTTACTTTGTCCCAGGGTGGGACATCACAGTATGGGGTCAGATCGCTGGTGTGACAGTGTGCATAGCACACTGTCACACCAACGATCGCACAGGCAGTGCTGGAGGCTTCTCAGTGCCTGCTCTCAGCAGGCACTGAGGAAGCCGCCTCCCTGCAGGACCCGGCGGCCATCTTGGATCCGAGGTCCTGCAATGAGGAGAGTCCCTCATCGCGCTGTTCTGAGGGTCTCAGGGGAGAACGCAGGGAGCCCCCTCCCTGCGCGATGCTCCCCTGTGCCCCCGGTACACCGCTCCTGACACTTAGTGCCGGGTGTCAGCTGTGATAATCAGCTGACACCCGGCGGCGATCAGCTGATCGCCCTGGACGTACTATCCCGTCCATGGGAATTAAGTACCAGGTCACATGGACAGAATATTACGTCCAATGGGATTAAGGGGTTAAAGGCCCCCTGCCAAAAAAAAAAAAAAAAGGGGCAAAACGCTTGTCGGGGTGGAGGGACACGTGACCACCACCAGAAACAATACATGTGAGTGCTTTATCTTAGATTCATTGGGCTGAATGATTCAACAAGGCACTTTATTTGGCACATTTTACCTTATACAATTCATAGTTTTGATGCCTTCAGTATGAATTTACAATTTTCATAGTCATGAAAATACAGAAACATCTTTAAATGAGAAGGTGTGTCCAAACTTTGTCTGTAATGTATATTAAACTGAATGCCATGAGCTTACATTATACTGAATTGCCCTGAAATATGCTAGACCAGGGGCGAGCAATTTATTTTTTCACGAGGGGCCACATGAGAGACCATGACTGTCGTGGAGGCCGAACCAACAGGCTGAAATTAATTCTTCTCAAATTTTATATTAACCTTAGTTGTATCACTTAATATTTAGCAGAATCAAGTATGATGACACTCCTCCAATATACTATATGAGACACCACACAGCACCCCTATAACTGTGAGTGCCTACACAGCACCCCATATACAGTATGAGCCCCCACATAGCCCCACTATGTACACCATGAGCCCCATATAAAAAATAAAGACAAAACAAAGAACAAAAAAGACACATACTCACCTTGCTCCCATTCCCCTGGCAGGGAACAGCCAGGGGGCGGATGTTGCCCATGATTTCTGCGTGTGCCCATTTTTGTGGCACATTGCTATAATAATATAAAGGGAAAAAGAAGCATGCCAAACAAGGGATCACCTATAAAAATCAAAATTTTATTAGTTATATCACGAGACAAAAACAAACCACAAACTTATGAACAATTAAGACAGCCAAAAGGCTACATGTGCAAACCATGACATGCACATAACACGATACCTCGCTTGCCTGTTAGAACATTGCACTGAACACCAAATGCTGGAGGAAAGAAATAACCCCATGTGTTTCGTCACTAGCTTGGTGGCTTCCTCAGGGGTACTTTCACTACCCGAGGAAGTCACCAAGCCAGTGGCGAAACGCATGGGGTGTCTTTATTCTCCACATTGTTGTCTGAACTCGTGGATTCCATTATTTATTTCATACCATGTGTTTCACCAGCCAACTTTGGTGAGGTAGAATTTCTTGTCATTTCTTGCATTGTGCCAATAGTATACTGCTCTGATGTACTCAGTGATGCTTCCTGCATGAAAATCATGCAATAACTCCATAATTGTTTTATTTTACCTTGCTCTCTAGTCTTATTGGATATGATATTTGAGCCCACATTTGTCATTTTTCCTTGATATACGTTTTTATTTGTATCATTATTGAACTAACTACTGCATTATTAGTGCTAGTAGTTTAGTATATGCAATCTATGTTCTACTAAAGTATCTTTTTGTTCAGTGTTTCTCAATGCTTTCTAACCAGTATTATTATAGGACTTGGTAATTAGTGCCAGGGTTGTGGAGTCGGAGTCCATTTTGGTCGAGTCAAAGTCTGCAAAAAATGGACCGACTCAGACTCCTAAAATATTTAAGATATAACCTACAAAAAGGGAAGTGAATGCCACTTAGTAGAAAATCCATCTTTATTAATACAATACTCAATCATAAAAAGTCATTTAACAGAGATGTGATACAATAAAAAAATCACCAACCACAGGTCATACAGATAGTCATTTGGAAAAAAAATCGCTCCTAGAGTATATAGAGTTCAATTCAATGTATGTCTGATTAAACCAAATCATCAAATGTTATTTAAGGAGAAATCTCCATATAGAACTCAAACGTAGGAGAGAAATGTAAAAGCAAAATACAGCTGGTACTAAGTAAACTTAAAGATCACTGGCAATCCAAACTGGCCTTTACTTTCATGACAGAGTTTGCAATATGCACATGTGCACTTTAGCTATAATATAATGGATTGCCAGTGATCTTTAAGTTTACTTAGTACCAGCTGTATCACATCTCCGGTAAATAACTTTTTATGATTGAGTATTGTATTAATAAAGATGGATTTCTACTAAGTGGCATACACTTCCCTTTTTTGTAGGTTATATGTTGTATATAGGAAGTGCCTTATTAGGCCTATTGCTATTGGTATCCTAAAATATATAGCCTAATAATAATTAGTTTGATTTAACATAATTTATGAAGGAAAATCTGATGGAGGTGATACTATTTTTCAGAACAAATTCATAGACTGCACAAATGTTATTCAGTATATTTTTGTTGAAAACTGTTTTTTCCCTACTTACTGCATAGTGTATTGCATATTTACAATTTATTACAATTTTGTAATAATAGCTTGATTATTGTATCATAATGGTGATTAAAAACCTGATGTTACTATTGTACTACAGTAAATATATCACTTAAAGGGACTCTGTCACCTCATTTTTCGAATACAAGCTGAAGCCACCGCCATCAGGGGCTGCTGGGCCTCTGACCTTTCCCGGCGCCTGCGCACTGCAGTACTTTGCGCTGCCCTCAACAGGGCAGATAAAGTAAGCCTGCACAGGAGCAGGCCAGAAGCAAGGAGGATGTCATCGCTAGAAGATGGGAGGTGACGGATCAGGACGTGCGACGCCCATCGCACTGGACCGCATCAGACCGCCCCTGGGTGAGTATAATATAACTCGTTTTTCTTATCTTTCAGGTTACATCGGGGGCTTATCTACAGCATTCCAGAATGCTGTAGATAAGCCCCTGATGGCGGTGGCTTCAGCTTATATACGAAAAATGGGGCGACAGATTCCCTTTAAAGGGAACCTGTCACCTCCTTTTTCGGATATAAGATGCCCTGTTAAGGGCAGCGCAAAGTGGCTGCATCTCCTATCCAAAAAAGGAGGTGACAGGTTCCCTTTAACCCCATAAAGACCAGAGGTCATTTCCGTTTTTGCGTCTGTTTTTCGCTCCCCTTCTTCCCAGAGCCTTAACTATTTTATTTTTCTATCAGTATGGCCATATGAGGGCTTGTTTTTTGCGGGACAAGTTGTACTTTTGAAAGACACGATCGGTTTGACAAAATAGTGTACTGGAAAATGGGAGAAAAAATTCAAAGTGCGGTGAAATTGCAAAAAAAACACGGATTTTGGTAAAGACTTACCTGTAAAATCCTTTTCAGCGAAGGAAGGAAGAGAGACACAGTAATTCATTACTGATGGGTAGGCGGAGCCCCAGATCAGGATGTTACCTCAGATCAAAAGAGTGATGACTGGCTGGCCCCTCCAGCTCGGGCTCCTCCTACTCAGCTCCAGTCGTATCAAAGCTTTTAGAAAAGAGCCAAGATCACCAGCGGAGCAACATAACCCCTTCTGAAGGAACTTCAGAGAAAAAACACAAGGATACAGGTTATGCATGCAAAGAAAGCCAAAAACCACAGAGTTCCAGGTACTACTCACGGAACCTGACTACTGCGATGAGCTGGCGATGCTGGAACAGAGCCTTAGCGCGCTGACCTCAGCCCAGATAATCGCTATCAGATAAGGGTCGCGCTGCATCTGAAAACATCAACACACTTCTGCCGTGGGAGGGTGCTGTGTCTCTCTTCCTTCCTTCGCTGAAAAGGATTTTACAGGTAAGTCTTTACCAAAATCCGTGTTTCAGCTGCAGATGAAGGAAGAGAGCCACAGTAATTCATTACTGATGGGACGTCCCAAAGCAGTTCAAAAATAAGGGTGGGAAAAAACCAATAAAAGGCAGAAACCCAACAACCTTAACAACAAAGCGCAACCAGCGCTAAACACAAGTTCATCCAGAACTTTAAACTACAGCTGCCTGCAGGACCCTACGTCCGAGGGCTGCATCAGCGGAAGCACTGACGTCCACTTTATAAAATCTTGTAAACGTGTGGACAGAGCGCCAAGTCGCCGCTCGGCAAAGCTGCACTGCCGAAGCACCTTGATGAAAAGCCCACGATGAAGCCACAGCTCTCGTGGAATGGGCACGAATCTTAATCGGGCAAGATTCACCCCGAAGACGGTAAGCTTCCAAAATAGCTGACCGGATCCAACGAGCTATAGAACCCTTGGAAGCTCGTTGACCACGCCGACGACCTGCCGGAACCACAAACAGGGAGTCCGTCTTACGAAAACCTTGAGTAATAGATAGATAAAACTTCAAGGCCCGCACTAAATCCAATGTGTGTAAATCTCGCTCTTTCGTATTCTTCGGATCCGGACAGAGTGAGGGCAACACAATATCCTGGTTAACATGAAATTGTGACACCACTTTAGGCAAAAAATCACCCCGAGTGCGAAGCACTACACGATCCGGAAAAAACTCCAGAAAAGGAGGCGAGCAAGAAAGAGCTGCCAATTCAGAAACTCTCCTCAAGGAAGTGACTGCAACAAGGAAAGCCACCTTCCAAGAAAGTAAAGAAAGGCTAGCAGAAACCATAGGTTCAAAAGGTTTATGCTGAAGAGCCTCCAAAACAAGGTTGAGCCGCCAAGGAGACACAGGTGCCTTCCGCGGCGGAAACTTACGAGAGATACCTCGGAAAAAAGAGATCACGTCTCTATTCGAAGCAATGGTTCTCCGGAATAATAAGGACAGAGCAGAAATCTGACCTTTCAGAGTGCTAACTGCCAAACCCTTGTCTAGCCCATGTTGCAGAAAAGCCAACAGGTTGGGAATGGAAAACTTTCTCGGGTTCAGAGAAGACCCCAAACACCACGAAAAGAAGGTTTCCCAAATTTTGTGGTAAATCCTAGAAGTAGCCGGACATCTTGCAGCACGAAGGGTAGCAATGACCTCGGCTGAAAAACCTCTACGGGTCAAGATCTCGGTCTCAAGAGCCACGCCGTCAAACGCAGGGACATCAAGTCCGGATGACAAATGGGCCCCTGAGTCAACAAGTCCTGTTGAAGAGGGAGTGGAAACGGAGGTGCCGCCAACAGCGACATTATTGTCGAGAACCACACCCTTCTTGGCCAGTCTGGAGCTATCAGAATAGCTGGAATTCTCTCTAGTCTGATCCGACGCAGCACTAGAGGAAGTAAGGATATCGGCGGGAATACATAGATCAGCTTGAACTGATCCCACTGAGCCACTAGAGCATCCACCGCCACCGCCTTCGGGTCCTTGTACCTGGACATGAATGTCGGTAACTTGGCATTGGACCTGGAAGCCATCAAATCCACTTGGGGGGTTCCCCAGCGAGAGCACAGTAGTGCAAAGACTTCCGGGTGGAGGCTCCATTCCCCGGGATCCATCCTTCTGCGACTGAGAAAGTCCGCTGTAATATTCTGGACCCCTGGAATGTGAATCGCCGAAATGGCTGGTACATTGGCCTCTGCCCAAATCAGAATTCGGGACACCTCTACCATGAGTCTGGAACTCCTTGTCCCACCTTGGTGATTGATATACGCGACAGCCGTCGCATTGTCTGTCTGCACACGGACTGGCAGACCGCTCAAAGGGACCGTCCAATGTTGGAGGCAAAGAAAAATCGCCCTCAATTCCAGGATGTTGATCGGAAGCACAGACTCTTCCGGTGACCATACCCCCTGAATCCAGAGATTGGTCCAAACACCCCCCCAGCCCGTCAGGCTGGCATCGGTGGTTATGACTGACCACTTCAGAGGGAGGAAAGACTTCCCCAGGGAGAATGCCCCTGGACGTAACCACCATTCTAGAGAATCCCGCACCGCGCGAGAAATGGTGACACTGCAATCCAGCGATTGCGACTGGTTCCATCGACTCAAGATGAACCTTTGAAGAGTCCTGGAGTGGAACTGGGCAAAAGGAATTGCCTCCATGGACGCCACCATCAGTCCCAGAAGACGCATACACTTCCGTAGGGACATTGCCGTTGAGGCTGTCATAATCTGTACATGTCGAAGAAGACATGACTGTTTGTCTGGTGGTAAGGAAACTACCGACCGAAACGTGTCGAGATGCATTCCCAAAAAGAGAATTGTCCTTGATGGTTCCAGGGACGACTTCTCCCAATTGACCAGCCAACCGAAGTCTTTCAGAAACTGAAGAGACAAATCCCGAGCCGTCAATGCCTCCTCCTCCGAGGAAGACACGATCAAAAGATCGTCCAGATAAGGGAGAATCGTAATCCCCTGTCTTCGAAGGAGTGCCATGAGGGGCGCCAGAACTTTTGTAAAGACCCTTGGCGCTGAGGCTAAGCCGAACGGCAGAGCCACGAACTGGTAATGATTCTGACCTATGGCAAATCGAAGAAAGCGCTGATGAGCCTTTCCGATGGGAATATGCAAATAGGCGTCGCGAATGTCGATTGACACCAGAAAATCGTTCTGTGACAGAGCTGCCACAACGGAACGAAGCGACTCCATGCGAAATTTCCGGGTATGGACATGCCGGTTTAATCGCTTGAGATCCAGAATCGGGCGAAATTTGTTCTCCTTTTTGGGAACTATAAAAAGGTTGGAATAAAAACCTTTTCCTCGGTCCTCTGACGGAACCGGTATCACTACACCCTTTTGTAGTAGCGATTCGACCTCTCGCTGTAGAGCGACAACAAGCTCGGTTCCGACGGAACGCGAGATTGACAAAAAACATTTGGGGGTTGAGAAGCAAACTCTATGAAATAGCCTGCCGACACTATCCGCGTTACCCAGGAATCTGGAACGCGAGCCATCCAAGTCTCCTTGAAAAGAAGCAGGCGACCCCCCACTCGAGAATCCTCGAGTGGACCCCTGGCGTCAATCCGACTTTGCGGGTTTCTTGTCAAGTTCCCGCTTGTTCTGGCGGAAACTCTGCTTCCAGGGAGTACGAGTTTTCTGAGAGGATTTCTTTCCTGAGAAAGAAGGACGACCCGATCCCCACGAGGAGTGACTAGATCGTCCTCGGCCCCGAAAGGACCGCCGACCACTATAAACACCAGGCTTACTGGACACCGAGGCCATGGCCCTTCGCTGTGGTAATGCTGATTCCTTTGCCTTAGCCTTGGAAATCAGCTCTGTGAGGTCGGATCCAAAAAGATGGCCACCCTTGTAAGGTAAGGCCAACAACCCTTGTTTGGAAACTGCGTCCCCGGCCCACTGTCTGAGCCATAAAGCTCTTCTGACTGTGACCGCTGAAGCTTGCGCTTTGGCCAGCAGAGATGCCGTATCCAGACCGGCATCAAAGATATAACAGGCTGCCGTTTCTAACCATTCACAAGTTTCCCGTATCTCAGATAACGGAGATTCATTTTGCAACTCCGTCTTCAGACGTGCCAACCAGCTTAGAGAAGCTCTAGCAGCACACATGGATCCTAGCACTGCTCGAAATCCATGACCCGCAGCCTCATAGCTTGCTTTTGCCGCCAATTCTGCCTTTCTATCCAAAGGCTCCTGTAAGCTCGCTTTTCCCTTAATAGGGAGTAGTGAGGATTTACTAAGCTGAGATAAGGACACATCCACTTCAGGAGCAGAAGTCCAATTAGCCTTTAACTCCGTAGAGCAAGGATAAAGTGTATCAAAGAAATGCGTTCCATGAAAACGCTTATCTGGACATAGACGTTCCTCCTCTATTACACCATTAAGCTCATCCAGAGCTGGCAATGTTGTGCGCGAAGCACGGGACTCCTGGAACATGCGTGCTGTTTTACCAGGACGACTAGTTACCTCCTCCGGTAACTGTAATATCTCTCTCATGGCTTCAATTAATGCCTCCGTACGCTTCGCCATAGAGGAACGCCCCTGCGGCTCGTCCGCATCTGAATCGGATATTTCTCCATCCGAATATAAAGGGGAACTCTGCCCAATATCAGATACATCTGACTCGCTCCGTGTAGAGGCCGGTAACGGCCTGCGTCGCTTCCTCTGAGAGGAATTAGCAGACACATATTGACCTAAAAGGTCAGATAAGTTATTAATCGATCGAGCGATATCATCCAATTTTCCACCGCTGTCGACCGCAGCGCTAGACGCTGTGGAGGTCTGCGTATCTGATTGCCGCAATGGCACTGGGACGTGATCCGCGGCATCTGAACTCTGTTCAGACATGTCTCATCTGAATGAGCAGGTCAAAGCGGTAATACCAGCAAAAAACTATGCGGTTTTTTTTTTTTTTTTTTTCAAACGCTGAAGGGTTAACGCTCCACCAAGCAGAGTTACCCCAGCGGTATTCAGTCAGCAAATTTAGCAGGTAGAAATAACCCTCAAAGGGGTTAATATTGCAAACTCACCAAAATATATATATATATTTGTGAGCCCCAGCCAATTTTTATGTCTCTGATGAGACTGCAGCTGCAGGATAGCGATCGCTGCGCTGCGGAGTGAGGAATCCACACTCACCCAGCTGGCCGTGGTGTCTATATGAGGAGGGGAGCGGTCCGAGGAGCCCAGGAGCCTGAGTAATGGCCGCCACAGTGAGGGGGTCGCAGGAGAAAAGCCAGAGCGCGCGTCTTCCTGCTCAAAAGACCGGGATAGATAGGCCACGCCCCCTGCTAGCTCAAATAATGAGCGCGAAATCTCCCCGCTCCTGCTCCCTCTCTGTCCTGCAGCTATCTGCCTGCGGACAAAAAATCACCACATCTTCATGTAGAAGCGCTGTCACAGCAGCGCTGAAGCATACTGACTTTACATGTAGTAGCGCTGTCACAGTAGCGCTGAAGCATACTGACATTACATGTAGTAGCGCTGTCACAGTAGCGCTGAAGCATACTGATATTACATGTAGTAGCGCTGTCACAGCAGCGCTGAAGCTTACTGACATTTACATGTAGTAGCGCTGTCACAGCAGCGCTGAAGCTTACTGACATTACATGTATTAGCGCTGTCACAGCAGCGATGAAGCTTACTGACATTTACATGTAGTAGCGCTGTCACAGCAGCGCTGAAGCATACTGACATAGTAACGCTGACATTAATAATAGCGCTGCTCATTCAGACGCTAAAGCACTCACACATAATTATTATTAAAATTTGTGTGGAGTACTCACCACCAAGGCGCCACAGGGACCCTCAGGGGTTTCTGGCGCAGTGCCCATGCTTCCCCCCAGGGCGAAGAACGCAGTGACCGCACGTGTGGTTTGCGTTCCCGCCAGAGAAGCTCTCCTCATCCCCCAGGGCCGGCAAGGATTCTGCAGGGACTTTGAGTGAATACAGATCCGCCAAGGGAGAGGTTGGGGTACAGCAGCGCTGATTGATACCCCTGAGACCTCTAGACCAACTAGTGATCCAAGTCTCCTGTCCGAATATTAAAATAATAAAATTTTCTGAGGAGCTGCATTAGCAGCGACCATCCTCTGGACCTCAAATCTTAGACTGGAGCTGAGTAGGAGGAGCCTGAGCTGGAGGGGCCAGCCAGTCATCACTCTTTTGATCTGAGGTAACATCCTGATCTGGGGCTCCGCCTACCCATCAGTAATGAATTACTGTGGCTCTCTTCCTTCATCTGCAGCTGAAAATTTAATTTTACAATTGTTTTTACCATGTTTACTAAATGTTAAAACTGACCTGCCATTATGATTCCCCAAGTTCGTAGATACCAAACATGTATAGGTTCTTTTTTATTTACAGTGGGTTCGGAAAGTATTCAGACCCCTTCAAATTTTTCACTCTGTTTCATTGCAGCCAGTTGGTAAATGCAAAAAAGTTAATTTTTTTCATTAATGTACACTCTGCACCCCATCTTTACTGAAAAAAAAGAAATGTAGAAATTTTTGCAAATTTATTAAAAAAGAAAAACTAAAATATCACATGGTCATAAGTATTCAGACCCTTTGCTCAGTATTGAGTAGAAACACCCTTTTGAGCTAGTACAGCCATGAGTCTTCTGGGATAAGTGAAGAGTCTCCGCGAGCTCAAGGAACACTGGATTTTGGCTGTTGCAGCTGAAAGGAGGACATCAGTAAACCAGGGGAGGAGTCCCGAGGAGATAATTTGCATATTCCCAGTGCCTTCTGGGATAAGTGAAGAGTCTCCGCGAGCTCAAGGAACACTGGATTTTGGCTGTTGCAGCTGAAAGGAGGACATCAGTAAACCAGGGGAGAAGTCCCGAGGAGATAATTTGCATATTCCCAGTGCCTTCTGGGATAAGTGAAGAGTCTCCGCGAGCTCAAGGAACACTGGATTTTGGCTGTTGCAGCTGAAAGGAGGACATCAGTAAACCAGGGGAGGAGTCCCGAGGAGATAATTTGCATATTCCCAGTGCCTTCTGGGATAAGTGAAGAGTCTCCGCGAGCTCAAGGAACACTGGATTTTGGCTGTTGCAGCTGAAAGGAGGACATCAGTAAACCAGGGGAGAAGTCCCGAGGAGATAATTTGCATATTCCCAGTGCCTTCTGGGATCAGTGAAGAGTCTCCGCGAGCTCAAGGAACACTGGATTTTGGCTGTTGCAGCTGAAAGGAGGACATCAGTAAACCAGGGGAGGAGTCCCGAGGAGATAATTTGCATATTCCCAGTGCCTTCTGGGATAAGTGAAGAGTCTCCGCGAGCTCAAGGAACACTGGATTTTGGCTGTTGCAGCTGAAAGGAGGACATCAGTAAACCAGGGGAGGAGTCCCGAGGAGATAATTTGCATATTCCCAGTGCCTTCTGGGATAAGTGAAGAGTCTCCGCGAGCTCAAGGAACACTGGATTTTGGCTGTTGCAGCTGAAAGGAGGACATCAGTAAACCTAGCCTAGCGGCGCGCGAGTTTTGGCTTATATTTCACCGCTTGATTATCTCTTGAACAACAAGAACATGGAAGAGGCTAGGAGCCATGTGGTGAGCTGCATTTCTTGCTACATGTTCATAGACTTACCAGTGGAAAAGCCAAACTTCACATGCCAGAAATGCAAGCTTGTGTCCCTGTTGGAGAAAAGTTGCAAAATCTGGAAGAGAGGTTATCTACATTGAAGACCATTAAGGAAGGTGAAGAGTTCTTAGACAGAGCAGAATTATCTCTTCATGGTACAGAAAGAGAAGAAATTCGAAGTGCAACTGAAGAAACAGAGGAATGGAAGCATGTGACCCAGAGAAGCAGGAGGATCAGGAGGCAGTCAGCACCAATTCTGCTCAGGAACCAATACCAGGCTCTTACACATGAGAACGATGAAGAAATACATCAGGATAAGACTTTGCCCACAAACAACCTTGTACGCCCTCAGAGTCCTCCTGAATGGAGAAAGAAAACTGTTGTGAAGAAGAAACGGAGAGTTGTTGTCATGGGCGATTCCCTGTTGAGAGGAACAGAGGCCGCTATCTGCAGACCGGATATAACCTCAAGAGAAATGTGCTGTCTTCCAGGTGCAAAAATTAAAGATGTGTCTGACAGGATATCAGGACTCTTCAGACCTAAAGATGACTACCCATTCCTGCTAATACATGTGGGGACAAATGACACCGCTAGAAATGACCTGGAAACCATCTGCAGTGACTTTGAAAACTTAGGTAAGAAAGTGAAAGAACTGGGAGCGCAGGTGGTCTTCTCTTCCATCCTCCCAGTGGATGTCCATGGAACAAGGAGGTGGAATAAGATACTGCAGGTGAACAACTGGCTACGTCGATGGTGCCGTCAGCAAGGATTTGGATTTCTGGATCACGGAGTGAATTACCTATACGATGGACTACTTGCTAGAGATGGGGTGCATCTTACGAAGACTGGAAAACATGTATTTGGAAGTCGCCTTGCTACACTCATCAGGAGAGCTTTAAACTAGAACAATGTGGGAAGGGAAGCAAAACGCCAGCAAAAGTCATACACTTGACAAATACTATTGAGATTTCTGCTATTAGAAGAGAAGGGGAAGAACAAAGACAAAAAAATTTACATAATAAAAATATTGAAGGAAGAGAAACCAATCACAAACTAAAGTGTTTCTATACGAATGCACAAAGCATGGGCAACAAACAAGGAGAACTGGAGCTACTAACGCAGGAGAAGAAATATGATGTCATTGGAATCACTGAGACTTGGTGGGACGATACACATGATTGGAATACAAGGCTAGAAGGATACAACTTATTTGCAAGAAACAGACTTGATAAACGAGGAAGAGGTGTTGCATTGTATGTTAGAAAATCGTATATCTGCACAGAGATTGACGCTTCAGAGACTGGGAGTTCTGTGGAAACTGTTTGGGTAAGAATACAAGGACAGAACAATGGAAAGGACACCATTGTAGGCATTTACTACAGGCCGCCTGTGCAAGCTGAAGATATGGATGAACTCTTTATGCATCAAATGGCCAAGTTCTCCAAAAAATATGACCTAGTGGTCATGGGAGATTTCAACTATCCAGACATTTGTTGGGAATCTCTCTCAGGCAAAACTAACAGGTCCAGGAAATTCTTATCCTCTCTTGCTGACAACTTTATCTTCCAAAAGGTAATGGAGAAAACAAGGGGATCTGCTACCTTGGATCTAATCCTCATAAACAGGGAGGAAATGGTGGAGGAGGTAAGAGTGGCTGGGACTCTAGGAGGTAGTGACCATGCTATTTTAGAATTTTGGATAACAAGAGGAGGAAGACCTGTGAAGACTCAGACGTCAAGGTTAGATTTCAGAAAGGCAGATTTTAAGGAACTCAGAAAGAGAATTGGAGGGATCCAATGGCTGGATATCCTTAAGGACAAAAATGTCCAGGAAGGATGGAAAATCTTGAAAAATGAGATTCTCAAAGCACAATCGTTAACAATTCCGAAAAGAGGGAAGAATGGGAAGCATTTAAGGAAACCAGGATGGATGAACATAGAACTTAAACACATGCTAAAAAGGAAGTAAGAAATGTTTATCAAATGGAAAGAGGGAGGCATATCTAAAGAAGAATATAATGCCGTCTGCAGAACCTGCAGGGCACAAATCAGATTATCTAAAGCTGACAATGAATTAAGGCTTGCAAGTGACGTCAAAAGCAACAAAAAAGGATTTTGGGGATACGTCAAAAGTAAAAGAAAAGTCAAAGATGCTATAGGATTTTTACAGGATGAAAATGATGAAATGGTAAGTCAGGATGTTGAGAAGGCTGAACTTTTAAATTCCTATTTTGCATCTGTTTTCTCTCAGAAAGGAAATGTAACATCAACTGATCTTCACTGTCCTATTAAAGGAATAGAAGAATCCAGGATATCTATAAACAGAAAGACAGTGCGGAAACACTTAGCTAACATAAATGAATTCAAGTCTCCAGGTCCAGATGAATTACACCCCAGGGTACTGAAGGAGATAGCAGAATTCTTGGAGAACAGGAGAAGTCCCAGAAGACTGGAGAAGAGCAAATGTTGTTCCTATCTTCAAAAAGGGGAAGAAGGTGGACCCAGGGAACTACAGGCCGGTGAGTCTGACTTCTATACCAGGAAAGATCTGTGAACAAATTATTAAAGAACATGTATGCAAGTACCTGGATAAGAATGAAGTGATTAAACAGAGTCAGCATGGGTTTGTAACTAATAAGTCATGTCAGACTAACTTAATTTCCTTCTATGACAGAATCACTGACTGGGTGGATCAGGAAAATGCTGTAGATATAGTATATCTTGACTTCAGCAAAGCATTTGACAAAGTATCTCACACAATCCTTATTGAAAAAATGACTAAGTATGGAATGGACAAGGCAACTGTTAGGTGGATTCATAAAAACACTGCTATAGCATGATGCTGCCACCACCATGTTTCACTTTTGGGATTGTATTGGGCAGGTGATGAGCAGTGCCTGGTTTTCTCCATACATACCGCTTAGAATTATCACCAAAAAGTTTTATCTTCGTCTCATCAGACCAGAGAATCTTATTTCTCATAGTCTGGGAGTACTTCATGTGTTTTTGTTTTTTTTTTTTAGCAAACTAAGTGGGCTTTCATATGTCTGGCACTGAGGAGAGGGTTTCATCGGGCCACTCTACCATAAAGGCCTGACTGGTGGAGGGCTGCAGTGATAGTTGACTTTGTGGAACTTTTTCCCATCTCCCTACTGCATCTGTGCAGCTCAGCCACAGTGATCCTGGGGTTCTTCTTTACCTCTCTCACTAAGGCTCTTCTCCCACGATTGCTCAGATTGGCTGGACAGCCAGGTCTAGGAAGACTTCTGGTGGTCCCAAACTTCTTCCATGTAAGGATTATGGAGACCACTGTGCTCTTAGGAACTTTGAGTACTGCAGTTATTCTTTTGCAACCTTGGCCAGATCTGTGCCTTGCCACAATTCTGTCTCTGAGCTCCTTGGCCAGTTCCTTTGACCTCATGATTCTCATTTGGTCTGACACGCACTGTGAGCTGTGAGGGCTGATATAGACAGGTGTGTGCCTTTACAAATCAAGTCCTATCAGTTTAATTAAACACAGCTGGACCCCAATGAAGGAGTAGAACCATCTCAAGGAGGATCACAAGGAAATGGACAGCATGTGACTTAAATATGAGTGTTTGAGCAAAGGGTCTGAATACTTGTGACCATGTGATATTTCAGTTTTTCTTTTTTAATAAATTTGCAAAAATTTCTACATTTCTGGTTTTTATCAGTCAAAATGGGGTGCAGAGTGTACATTAATGAGAAAAAAAATGAATTTTTTTGCATTTACCAAATGGTTGTAGTGAAAAATTGAAAGGGGTCTGAATACTTCCCAAACCCACTGTAAGTGGTGACAAAAATATCCAAAGTTGGGCAAAAAAAGTTGCCATTTTACGAAACCCGTAGCATCTTTACTTTTCGAGATCTGGGGCTGCCTGAGGGCTTATTTTTTGAGCGACAAGCTGACGTTTTTACTGACCCCATTTGGAGGTACCTACAATGTTTTGATCCCCGTTATTACACTTTAATGCAATGCTGCAGCGACCAAAAAAAACCCCGCAATTCTGGCGGTTTGACTTTTCTTTTTGCTTTGCGCCGTTTACTGATTGGATTAATCCTTTTTACGTATTCTTAGATTCGACGATTCTCCAACGCGGCGATTTAAACTTTAATATTAATTTTTAAAAACATTTTTCTTCACTTTTTACTTGCTTCAATAGTCTCCATGGGAGACTAGAAGCTGCGATCTTCCGATTGCTTGTGCTACACACAGTAGGGCTGCAGCCCTGCTCTATATAGCAGAAATGCTCACTTCCCATGAGTGTCGGCCACTGGGCGGCGCTCATAGCTATCCGGCAATGACAATCACAGGGGTCTCCTGCAGACCCATCGGCGACCTGCGGTCATGTGACACGGGCACCGATGGGCGTTGTTTGCGACGCGCTTCCAGCGCATGCATGTTAAATGCCGCTGTCAGAGACTGACAGCGGCATTTAACATGTTAACAGCCGAGAGTGGATTGCGATTCCATCCGTGGCTGTCAGCGAAACATGACAGCTGATCAGATCAGCTGTCATGTGCCAGCTCATCGCCGGAGCCAGCACCAATCGGGGGAGGCACCGTATGACGGACATTGCACGGGTTACATGAGCCATGTATGAGGGGTCGGAGGTTTGTCTTACAGACTCCACAGCCCTGATTAGTGCTTCAGCATTTGGTGTTCAATGCACTGTTCTAACAGGTATGGGAGGTTAGACATTAACCCTATTATTTTCATGTCGTGGTTTGCACATGTAGCCTTTTTGCTGTTTTAACTGTTCTCAACTTTAATGTGGTTTGTTTTCGTCTGTCAATCAATAGAAAAAAAGGACCAGCACATCTAAACTAGTGTGAACAGGCGCCAAAAAAGAAAAAAAAAAAAAAAAGCATATAAGCAACAAATAGTAAGGTTGCACCATAATATACAAAGAAGGATTACTCTAGAACATTGAAACTGCATTGCTGCCATAGGAAATTTTTTTTAAAAATGCGCTATATAATGTATACATGAAATATTCATCTGCAAAAATTGCTATGATAAAAGGTAGGTACGTCGAGCATAGATTGGCCAATATATGTGAGCCCAATTGAGACATCAAGGGGTCCTTCGTAAATTGGGTCCCTGTCCTGATGTGTCTCCTCTCCTGGGCAAAAAAAAGCCTACAATTTATGGGGCAGGAATGGACCAGCTAATCTGCTTCCTTTTTTCAAGGCAATTTTTGTAGATATTATTAAACCTTACTATTTGTTGTTTTCGTCTGTGATATAACTAATAAAACAGTAATTTTATAGGTGATCCATTGTTTGGCCTGCTTCTTTTTCCCTTTATATAGTTATTTTGGTATGCTTAAGGCCATGTTCACACGTTCAATATTTGGTCAGTATTTTACCTCAGTATTTGTAAGCCAAAATCAGGAGTGGAACAATCAAAGAAAAAGTATAACAGAAACACGTCACCACTTCTGTATTTATCACCCACTCCTAGGTTTGGCGACTGGTTATATGGAGATAAAATACTGACCAAATACTGACTGTGTGCATGTGGCCTAAGGCTGAACTCTATCTATATGGTGTTGCCCTCTTTACATTATTATATCACATTGCTATAACTCATTACGGCTATACTTAGTACCCAATACAATTTTATGTGTTTCAATAAAGTATTTGATTTTATGGGCACAATATATACATATTCTTTAGGCTGCGTTCACATTGAAAATTTTTGAAAGCTTTCTCACCTCTGCTTCATTGCTAAATATAACATCTCTAAATCAGAACAGCTGGAGACAGTAATCTAAGTGATACATTGTTGGGTTCAGGGTCTCTTTGCCTACATCGGGCTGCTCTCAGTTGAGGTAGCAAAAACCTGCTGACGGATTCCCTTTAAATCATGTTACATTACATAAAAAGTTTTAAACTTAATGTAATTAGGAGTAAACCAGCATCACACAGTACTTTATGGCCTAATGCACCGGAAATTGATTTTTTATGGCAATGTGCTAAAACTGCTAGATCTCTTACCTGACCTCTTTTTAATCCAAAATATCTTGCAACTGGATCACCAGCCTGGATACGAGGAAGCTGGGATTCTCTGAGTTTACTGAATAAATAGTTAAGAAATTTTCAGAATTTAATAACAAAAATCACCACTGTACTTTTCTACCAGACATTTGATTACTAACCACTCATTATTGGTAAAACCATCAAATATGGTTAGAAGTAAATATAACCAACTCACAGAAAAATGACAAAAAAAAAATTCCAAAAACAGAACAAGAAGCAGCCTTCTCAACACCAAGTCAGATAACACATGCACTAGCAGACCTCCATGATAAAGGCGGGTGCAAGTACTGATGGAAGCAGCTACTCACACATCTACTAATTCATGGAGAGGCGGCTGTATAGTATTAAAGGGAACCTGTCACCACCCACCCCCCCCGCGCGTTTTTAAGTAAAAGAGCCACCTTCAGCAGCAATAAGGCTGCAGTCTGTGCAGGTGGCTCTTTTTTTTTTCTGGTCCCCTGCAACGCTGAAATATAGACTTTTAAAAATATGTCCCCATACCTTAATTGTGTCCCATAGGTCGGATTCTGTCTCCCTGTAATCCTCCTCCCATCCGTCCATCACCTCCCTTCAGCATCACAGCCCCTCCTCCTCAGTTGTTTTTCTTTGACTAACCTGCTGTGGGGCGCCTGAGCTCTTGGATCAGTCCTCGGGCATGTGCAGTGTGTTATCATGTATTTACACTGCGGGGCTGGGAATCTGGCGCCTGCGCAGTCAACATGTTTAGCTGCGCCTGCCCCCTTCTCCCAGTCCCTCCACAGGAAAATGATCAGCACATCCGATGCAGCACAGGGGATAAAAACGAAAGTGGAGGGACTGGGAGAAAGGGCAGGCGCAGCTAAACATGTAGACAGCGCAGGCACCAGATTCCCAGCCCCGCAGTGTAATTACATGATAACACACTGCGGGGAGGGATCTGGTGCCTGAAAAAGTCGCAGGCGCAATAGTCTTCTGTCAGTCCCCGGTCAGGGCGCACTGCACATGCCCGAGGACTGATCCAAGAGCGCAGGCGCCCCACGGCAGGTTAGTCAAAGAAAAACAACTCAGGAGGAGGGGCTGTGACGCTGAAGGGAGGTGATGGACGGATGGGAGGAGGATTACACAGGGAGACAGACGCCGACCTATGGGACGCAATTAAGGTATGGGGACATATTTTTAAAATTCTATATTTCAGCGTTGCAGGGGACCAGAAAAAAAAGAGCCACCTTCACAGACTGCAGCCTTAGTGCTGCTGAAGGTGGCTCTTTTACTTAAAAATGCCCGGGGGGGGTGACCAGTTCCCTTTAACCCCTTAATCCCATTGGACGTAATATTCCGTCCATGTGACCTGGTACTTAATTCCCATGGACGGAATAGTACGTCCAGGGCGATCAGCTGATTATCACAGCTGACACCCGGCCCTATGTGCCAGGAGCGGTCACGGACCGCTCCCAGCACATTAACCCCTGGCACACCGCGATCAAACATGATCGCGGTGTACCGGGTCCCCTGAGACCCTCAGAACAGCGCGATGTGTTGCGCTGTTCTGAGTGACTCTCCTCACTGCAGGACCCCGGATCCAAGATGGCCGCCGGGTCCTACAGGGAGGCGGCTTCCTCAGTGCCTGTTTTTATTGGTACCATTTTCGGGCACTTGCCATTTTTTGATCGCTTTCTAGTACAATTTTTGGGAGACAGAATGAGCAAAAACCAGCAGTTCATGAATTTCTTTGTGGGGGAGGCGTTTACATAGTATGCCTGTGGTGTAAAATTGATAAGGCAGTTTTATTCTTCAAGTCAGCACGTTTACAGCGATACCTCATTTTTTTTAACTTTTGGTGCTTTTATATGACAATTATTTTTTTCTATGAAATAGTTTTTATTTTTGTATCGCTTTATTCTGAGAGCTAGAACTTTTTAATTTTTTCGCTGATGATGCTGTATGGCGGCTCGTTTTTTTGCGGGACAAGATGACATTTTCAGCGGTACCATGTTTATTTATATCCGTTTTTTTGATCGCGTGTTATTCCACTTTTTGTTCGGCAGTATGATGATAAAGTATTGTTTTTTTATGGTGTTCATTAAAGGGGTTAACTAGTGGGACAGTTTCATAGGCCGGGTCGTTACAGACGCGGAGATACCAAATATGTGTACTTTTATTGTTTAGATTTTTTTTTATTCAAATATTTATTTAGTGATAGAAAATTTTTTTTTATTTTTTTTTTAAATTTTTTTTTATAATTTAATTCTTACTTTTACACTTTGTCCCACTATAACACACTCATTTTGTGCAGTCTGATCGCTTCTGTAGCATGCAGATGAAGCAGCATGTGCATGCTATAGAAGCTGTCAGCGCCGCAGCTTCTGTACACTAACTTGTGAGACTTCCTTATATGCACTGCACATGACAGGAAATTTCACAGTTTTGGAAACCCGGATGTCGACATGACAGCGATACTGCGGCGTGCCACAGGGTCTCCGATGCAAAGGCAGAGGGGCTGTCAGCCCTGTGCCGGCTCCGGAACGCTGCGATCATGTTTGATTGCAGTGTTCCGGGGGTTTAAGTGCTGGGAGCGGTCTGTGACCGCTCCTGGCACTTAGTGCCGGGTGTCAGCTGTGAGAATCACAGTACTATCCCGTTCATGGTCATGGGGCCCCAGGTCACATGGACGGGATAGTACGTCACATGTCAGAAAGGGTTTAATACTACACAGCTGGCCTCTCCATGAATTGGTAAGTGTGTGTCACGCTGAGGGACACACTAGGGAAGGGGGGAGAGAAGACCCCTAGGCAGATCTAATAACACACTGTCTCGTCTAACGTCTCTAATTGGGTACCGCACCTATCGCCGAGCAGGAAGCTACTCACTGCCTCACCCTAGTGATAGGCACTGGATAGGGAGGGGATGGGATTGCACTAGTCAGCCCCCACTACAACTAACGACAGAGAGGGTGGACAAACGAGAGGATACACTTAGCTGAGAAGACCACCGAGATATCACGTTAGCAATCCTCGAAGAGTACTCCAAAAAGACACTGGCTGACTGCTAGTACTTCCAACCAGACTGAGGGAAATTGAGCTAACATCAGCACCTTGCTGAAGAGACTGACTGTATTTAAACCTTCAGCAATGGTGTGTTAAGGCACTGTCACACTTAGCGATCGCACTAGCGATCACGACAACGACACAACCTGGCGAGATCGCTAGTGCGATCGCTATGTGGTCGCTAGTTAGCTTCCAAACACAAAGATCTCATCAGAGATCACGATCTGTATAACGACCTCTGCAGTCGTTAGGAAAACCTAGTCCCACCTGCGACGCTGGTAAAGTCGTTCATAAAGGGTGCCACACTCAGCGATTCAGGATCACCAGCGGACACCAACGACCAAAAAAAACGGCTCAGAACGTTCATAAACGATCAGCGACATCTCAGCAGGGCCACATCGCTGCTACATGTCACACACAGCTGCGTCGCTAACGAGATCGATACTGCGTCATAAAATCGCTGACTCTTTAGCGATCTCGTTAGCGATCTCGCTTAGTGTGACAGTACCTTAAATTAGCAGAATGTGGAGGTAACTGCTAGGTCCTAGAGGTAGAAGGACCTTACTTCACAACACAGATGCAAAAATCAAGAAGGTGCTAGCAGAGCTAATCACAATGACCTTATACAGCCAGATCCAGAATAACTGTGTCAGACCTGACACACCCGTAACAGTGAGTGAATTGCTGCTTCAATCAGTACATTGCACCTATGCTGCCACCGCCTTTATCATGGGGGTCTGCTGCATATTGCTAGACCATTTGTTATCGGACTGTTATCGGTGTTGGTAAGGCCTTTTTCAGATGTCAGAGTGTCCTGTACATGTGGTGACAGCATTCACACGTACCGTAGACACTTACACATGTAGACCCACTCAAGATTCAAGTGAATGGGTCCGTGCACATGTTAGTGTATTTCCACGGACCATACACACTGTACAGTTAGCCCTGTTCCCCGGCGCTGAATACCGATCAGCGTGAGCAGGGAAGAATGATGAGAGTTATATTCAAGTGACAACAGTGAGAGCAGACAGCGGGCTGATGGGACTACTAGCCCCAGCCTACACTGTGAGAAAAAGTCACCGAGTTCATTGCAGATCACCGTGATTTGCTGTGAACTCAGTGACTTTCTCACGGTGCAGAGGCCACGGCAGTTCAGCTCAGCTGGGAACGCAGCCTCAGTGACATGCGGCAACCTCTGATGTCACCGCTAGTCACTGATACTGCGTTGGCAGCAGCTCATTTATCAGTGGTTCTTAGCCAGCACGCATCTTGGCACCGTCCAGGTTGAAAATTATTAATCCCCCAGACTTGGATTACAGCATGGGATTTACAGCATTTTTGTTTTATTACAGGAGATGAGGGATTCAGTGAAATTAGGTGTTAGATGAGTATAACTGTTTGTTATTTTTAAATAAAAATGGAAACGTGTTTTTTTTTAATTTTATTTCAAGTAAAGGACTTTATACTTGATGTATCTATAGTTACTATATAACTATAGGATTAGTAATGGAGATAGGTGTCCTATAGACTCCTCTCCATTAGAGTTGAGCGAAACAGGTCGGTCAGATTCAAAAGTCGCCAACTTTAACCAAAGTCGAGTTTTGCCAACCGAAACCCGACCATAGCGTGCAGTCGGCCATGCGTTCGTCGAAACGAGCGCCAAAGTCGTATTTCCCAGAATGCTTGCTGGTGCCTTTTTTCAGCCAATGAGCAAGGACGTACACCGTGGGTAACGAGATGACATGGCAGCGTCCACCACCATCTTAGAAGAAGGGCATTGCAGTGATTGGCTTTGCTTTGGGGGGCGTCATAGTGTCTATAAAAGCCCTCACCGCCGACCTCCATTTTACTTCTGGCGATCTTCACAGTAGGGAGAGGTTGCTGACGCTGTTCATCAGTAGGAGAGCGTTAGGGCTGTAAAGATAGAAGTTCTTCTGTGCTTGTGCTGATAGCAATTGTGCTGTACAGTTAGTGTGCAGTGACAGGGGAGGATTTTTTTGTGTGCAGCAGCGCTGGTTATTAGGCTGCCTGATAGCTGTATTGCTGTGTGTACACTGCTGTGTAGACTGCTTTTTACATAACACTAATACTTTTATTCTTTTTTTCTGCAGTTACCGAGCGTTTATTTTTTCCCACACCGTATAGAGCTGTATATCCTCACACACTACCGTGTACCGACTGGTATCACGGAAAAATACATGCTGACTATCTGTGTGACTCCAGAAATAAATATCGAGATTTTAAATTTTCCCCTACACCGTACACAGCTGTACGTTCCTCATACAGTACCGTATATCTGCTGGTATTACGGTCAAATTCTTACTGCGAGAGCGTCTGTGTGTGACTGCGGAAATAAAGAGATTTAAATTTTCCCCTACACCGTATACAGCTGTACGCTCCTCATACAGTACCATATATCTCGGGGGGCCAGCTGGTACTGATGGTGGAGCATCTGCTGATAGTGCCAAAAGCACAATAGCAACTAAGGCAGGAGGTTTGAGCCTGCGTCATGGTCTCGCTTCAGAAGGCTTCTTTTTCTGGGAGTAGGTAAACCGCTTTTAAGCTGGAGCATCAGGAACATGGTTTTGGCTTACATTGCCGAAACAGCCTCCAGCTCTATCGCATCCTCTTCTGAAGTTTTAAAAACTGCAAGCACTGAGTCGTCAGTGCAGGCTCCTGTCAGGAACAACACCTTTCCTTGTGTCTTTCACCCCCACCAAAAGTGAAAGATGCGGCAGGCCACACTTCAGATTACTCCATGGAGCTCTTTTCACATACCATGCCTGGGTTATCGAGTGAAATCCTGAATTCCCCAGTACAAAATGAATCTGACATGGAGTGCACTGATGCACAGCCACTGCTATATGATTCTGATGGTACATTCACCCAGAGCACTGCATTGCCCTCGCAGTCTTCTGAGCCAGATTCTGACCCGATGAAACTCAGGTGCCCCTTTCCGCATACTATACCACCTTACATGGTGACACAGAGGAAGGTGCAGATGAAATTGAAGGAGTGTGATGGATGACCCAGTTGTTGACCCGGATTGGCATCCATTGGGGAAGAGGGTGCCGCTGGCAACAGCTCAGAAGAGGAGGAGGATCCGCAGCAGGCATCGACATTGCAGCTGCGGTTATCTGCAGGCCCATAGCAGACCAGAAACGCGTTTAAAAAAAACAAGAAGAGTTGCAGGATAGCTTGGCCAGACGGTCAAATTAGCACAGCGTGCAAGCCCTGAAAAGTTTTCCCCTAGTAGGAAGAGTGCAGTGTGGCACTTTTTTTAACCAAAACCTATTGATGAGGCAAAGTTATCTGTAAGAAGTGCGGAAGGACCTTTAGCCGAGGGAAAAACTCTCCAAAATTTGAATACCAGTTGCATGCTTAGACATTTAAACACAATGCCCTTGCAAGCGTGGACGGACTGCAAAACCTCACTGGCTTTGAACGCCTACATTGCCAAACTGATCTCATTAGAGATGATGCCCTTCCGTTTGGTTGAAAGAGCAGCGTTCCGAGAGCTCATGGCCTACACTGTCCCACACTATGACCTACCCAGTCGCCACCTCTTTTCTAGAAAAGCCATCCCTGCCCTCCACCTGCATGTGAAGACCGCATTGTCCATGCACTCAAACAATCAGTGAGTGGAAAGGTGCACCTCACAACAGATCATTGGGCCAGTAGGCATGGCCAGGGCCATTACGTGTTTATCACTGGCCTGGGTTAATGTGGTGGATGCAGTGTCTACAGGGACCGCTGTGGTGGGACAGTGCTGCATAGCCCGGTATAGGCAACATTGGCTGTAGGCGTTCGACCCTCCTCCTCCTCCAGAAGCGAATGCTCGTCGACAGAGCGCAGTTGCACGTGCACTCATCCGCAGCTGCCAGTGTTGCACACGAGGTGTCCCACTATCGAACAGCTAGTGGTAAGCGTCAGCAGGCTGTTTTAAAGATGAAGTCTTTGGGGGACAACAGACACACCGCGGAGGTATTGGCCGACTACTTGCACGAGAAACTGAGTCATGGCTGGGCAGGCTACATCTTGAGCTAGGCAAGGTAGTCAGTGATAACGGCCGTAATTTTTGACGGCCACAGCCCTGGCAAAACTCAGACACATACCTTGCCTGGCTCACACCTCGAACCTGTGTTGCATGTGCTTCATAATAATTATACGGAGTTACCAGCCATGCTCCATAAGGTGCGAAGACTGTGCCTCACACATCCGTCGCTCGCCCGTAGACTCCAGTCATATGCAGAGGCTGCAGGCGATCGCTCCACCTCCCCAAGCACCGCCTAATCATAGACATTTGCAACAAGGGGAACTCCACCATGCAATGGTTGAGAGGCTGTGCGAACAGAGGCAGGCTGTAATCATTTGTGGAAGGATACACGGCAGGCAGTTTGTGGCAGAATCGAGTTGTCGGGTGTGCATGGTCAAAGCTGAAAGACCTCTGTAAAGTCCTTCAGTGTTTTGAGGAACGCACAACAGGTG
>JARQOD010000001.1:361330977-361450662 GCA_033576555.1 Oophaga sylvatica | reverse complement strand
GGGATTACAATGACAGGTAACCCCTATACACAGCCAACAACACACGGGATTACAATGGCAGGTAACCCCTATACACAGCCGACAACACACGGGATTACAATGGCGGTAACCCCTATACACAGCCGACAACACACGGGATTACAATGACTGGTAACCCTATACACAGCCGACAACACACGGGATTACAATGACGGTAACCCTATACACAGCCACAACACACGGGATTACAATGACGGTAACCCCTATACACAGTCGACAACACACGGTATTACAATGACGGGTAACCCCTATACACAGCACACAGTGTCGACGGTAACCCTATGCACAGCACAACACACGGTATTACAATGACAGGTAACCCCTATACACAGCCGACAACAAAAGTGATTACAATGACAGGTAACCCCTATGCACAGCCGACAATACACGGGACTTACAATGACCAGTAACCCCTATACACAGCCGACAACACATGGTATTACAATGACCGGTAACCCCTATACACAGCCGACAACACACAGGATTAAATTACAGGTAACCCCTATACACAGCAGATAACAGGATTACAATGACAGTTAACCCCTATACACAGCCGATAACACATGGGATTACAATGACCGGTAATCTCTATAAACAGCTGAAAACACAGGATCCACCAATCACAATACGTGATATCACAACTTCATAATAATCTTTACACAGGTACAGGAAATGACACTTCAATACGAGACAGGGTCAAGATTAGGGATGATCGAACAGCTTCGGATAAGTCCTTACTGAATAGCTGCATCGGGAACCTGGATACTTGGAGCGCTCCCGATAATCAGCTGTTTGGCGCTGCAGCTGCATGTGTCGCCGCTGTGTGACAGTCACAACACATGCATAGAGAACCCAATAAACAGCATCCATGCATGTTGTGACTGTGACACAGCCGCAACACATGCAGCTGAGGCACCAAACAGCTGATTATCGGAGCGCTCCAGGTATCCGAGGCAGCTATTCGGTAAGCACTCATCCGAAGCTATTCTATCAACCCTAGTCAGGATCCTACCTTTGTGGCTATGTACAGGTGTTGTTTCCTAAAAGGTCGGATCTTCCCCTCCTCTGACATCATCGGCTGAGCAGAGTGGGAAGGCCCCATATAAATTAGGGTAGTGTTTCCCAAACCCCGTCCTCACGGCCCCCAACAGATCATGTTCTTCGGAATTCCTTAGTGTTACACAGGTGACTGAATTCCTGATGCCTTGACGATACTTCCATTGCCTGTGCAATACTAAGGAAATCCTGAGAGCTTGACAAGTTGGGGGTCGTGAGGACAGGAGTTTAGGCCTCCTTCACAACACATCAGTGTCTGCAGTATGTGTGGGGCCAGTTTTCACACGTAGACTCATTCAAGTGAAAGAGTCTGTGCACAGGTCAGTGTTTCCACGGACTGTGTGTCCGTGGGCAAAATATGCTGACGTGTTTTTTACCAGCAGCACGGGCCGCAATTTCTCACGGTGCGAGAGGTGACATTAGTAAGGGAACCGCAGTTCATAGGCCGGCTCAAAAAGAGCTGCCTGTGGGAACAGCTGGCTGTGACCTGCGGTAACCTCAATGACATCACCACTGGTCAATGAAGCTGTGTTCTCAGCTCAGCGTGTCCTGGATGCCAGGGCTGAGCGGTCGCATCACACTGCTCAGTAAAGTAATGCATCCAGATGCAGCAAGAATTGGGTTCTTTGTGGGACATATGGATTATCGACGGACAGGTGAGGAATACTGTGTTTTTTATTTGGATAATAAATAGATAAGACGGTGAGGAATGTTTATTTCAAATAAACAGGGTGTGAGTGTTTAACTTAAACTTATGGCGCTAGTGATGGTGTCTGATAGACACCTCTCCATTACTAACCCCTGGTGTTGAAGTCAGCAGCCATAAAACAGCTGAAATCCACCCCACAAATATTACCCCACCTGCCACCACAAGGCAAATGGGAAGAGCGAGACATTTGGAGGAGGCCAATATCCCTGGCCCCTTCGCATGGTATTAATATTAATCCATGGTTGTCTGTTTAGCCTTCCTTTGCTGGCTAGTAATATTAGGGGGACCCCATGTCAATTTTTTTTGGGGGGTACCCCTTTTACTAACCAATTAAAGGGTAAGCAAACAGCTGAGAGTGGGTTATTAAAGGGAATCTGTCACTCCATTTTTGGACTATCAGCTGCCGCCACCGCCAACAGGGGCTTATCTACAGCATTCTGTAATAATGTAGATAAGCCCCCCGATGTCACCTGAAAGAGAAGAAAAATGAGTTCTATTATACTCACCCAGGGGCTGTCCGGTCCGATGGGCGCCGCCTCTCATCTTCTAGCGAAGCCCTCCTCTTCTTTCCGTCCTGTTGCGGCTCCTGCGCACTGCTCTGCAATGGTGAGGGCAGAGCAGAATACTGCAGTGCGCAGGCGCCGGGAAAGGTCAGAGAGGTCCAGTGCCTGTGCATTGAAGTACTCTACGCTGCCGCACCACGACGCCCATCGGACCAGACGGCGGACCGCCCCTGGGTGAGTATAATATCACTCGTTTTTCTTCTCTTTCAGGTGACATTGGGGGCTTATCTACAGCATTACAGAATGCTGTAGATAAGCCCCTGATGGCGGTGGTCGCATCTCATAGTCCAAAAATGGGGTGACAGATTCCCTTTAATAGCCTGGGAGCCTTCATGGTTATTGGCCCCTGTTCATGAACATTAACATCAGCCTCCAGCTGTCAGCTTTCCCTCAGCTGGTTAGGAGTGGCCCTATGCCACATGAACTCGTACTAGCCCAGCATATAAAAAGCCAATAGTGGATACAGCCAATGATTGCCAGGTGCTGGCGCTCGGCTCCCTCTGAGGTAGACGGTAGACGCCGGGCTGCAGCCCCCACTAGACCTGCTGACACTGATGATCCTGTACACTGAGCCTACAGAGCAGCTCTTGCTCCCTGTTATCAGCCTGGGTCAGGCGGGCACAGTGTCCCTTCTCCATGTAACACCAGTGATATAAGCACTGGACGTTATAAAGGGGCACTGTGCCGCGCCTCACGGGTCATCCGTCTCCCGCCTTCCCACCTGCATAATGGTCTTCCGGATCTTCCACAGCCGGTAGGTCTCCTCCTCGTCATCCATGTCTGAGCCGCTCGCGGACAACCACTGCCTCCTCTCTCACCACGAGGTCTTTCCTGCTGTAGGTGTCCCGTAAACTGCCTGTCTGCTGACCGCGAAGGGCCCTTTCTGAAGGCACAGCTGTCCCGGAAGTTGCCTGCTGCCTGGCAGGATCTGGTCTCCAGCAGTGTAAGCCCCCGGCACTGAGCCGCCCACTGGCTGCTATCAGACTGGCCTGTGTGGTGAGTATGGCGCGTGCTGGGTGTCTGGGCAGGAAATGTCGCCACCACTGGTGCTCGGCTGCCATCTTGCTGGCAGGCAGGTCCTCAGTGATCTCCACAGCTGACTGCCGTGGTTCCCCTCACTGACTTACAGCGCCAATTCCCTATGTTGTAGCAGTCCCATATTATTCCTGAGAGTCACCGGATTCAAGTTAGTCTGCAGTTCGACTTTAGCTATTAGATATTCATCTATGGTGCACTGATCATAAATCATCAAGATACCCTGGACCACTAGTGCTCAAAATGAACATCTCAATGTCCTGAATAATATGTGCCCAAAAAAATTATCAACTCTATGTGTAGTTCAGAAGTTATTCACGTAAATCGCTTATTTAAGTCGCGCATAATCAAACGTACTCAACATGGGCGTACCCAGGATTAAAACTAGGGGGGGCAAGCCAATGTCGCATCTTATACAGGTTACATCATATACACTGTACATTATCCTGCATATTAGGTATGGAGCATTAGAACTGTTGTATATTGTATAATACAGCAGTGTATGTGAGTCGCACGTACAGTACCAGGGTTATGGGGTACTCGGCACCGAGCCCGTTGAAGTCTATGGGGAATGTCACTGGTAGCACAGCTCGGTCCGTTGCCCTGGGCGCTCATACAAAGGGGGATATTTACAGGGGATTTTAGGAATTGTTCGTGACGCCACCTGTGGTTTCTGATCAGGTAGACCAGCGCTGCAGGGTGAATCCTCTGAGGGGTTTTTATTGGCAGCAAGGTGTTAAGTCTCCCACAGGTAAGACTGGATCCCTCAAAGTATATGGCGGTGCAGGCAATAAGGCAGACACACACAAGTCAGTCTCTTTCCATACCTTTACTGGTGGTATTTGTAGGTACGTCCCGGGAAGCTGCTCAGGGTGGAGGATGCACATCCAGTAATCACTGAGTAGGTTTAAGGCCTCCTTACTTCTTAATGTGTGAGTTTCCAACCTGCCTGAAGCGAAGTTCAACTCTGTATAGAACAGCTACGCCCGCCGACATTGTGGTGGAGCCTTCTTTTGGCAAGAACTAAAGGGTATGCCACACTAAACAATATCGCTAACGGATCGCTAAAAAAGTCACTATTTAGCGATCCCGTTAGCGATATTGTTCAGTGCGGCAGCTTCCAGCGACGAGCTTCCTGCTGTGATCTCGCTCGTCGCTGGAATCGCTCCGGACCCTATTTTATCGCTGGCCTCCCGCTGGGTAAGTATATATCGCTAGTGTGGCACCTTTTCTTAGCGATTTAGCGGTACTTTTGTACCGCTAAAGTCGTTAAGAAGATCGCTAACGGCGATAGCGTCGTTAACTATATCGCTAAATGCGGCAGCATTTAGCAATATAGAAACAATCCCGCTAGCGATCTCATTAGTATGCAACGCTAACGAGATCGCTAGCGGGATTGTTTAGTGTGGCAGTACCTTAAGTCTATGGCTGATCAGGCCTGACTCCTGTTCTCCCTGACCCCGGTTACGTATCAGCACGATAAGACCCCTCTGCGACTTGAAGTCCAGCAGGGATTCCGGTTTTTCTCCTACTAGCCGTGAAGGTTCTAGCAAGGCTTCGGACCCGGCGTCCGGATAGCAGAGTGGAGGTGCTATGTCACCTATGTCACTCTCTCGTCTTCTTTTCACCACTCGCCCGTCGCCCTACTCTCACCCTTAACATAAGCACGGGTAGCAGTAGGTGTAGTCGTCAGCTTCCTTCCTTCCACAGCTCACTGACCGTTTCTCAGTTAACTCGATGTTCTGACAACTGTAGTCCCCTTCCTTCTTTTCCTTCAAAGACTCTGTCCAGAGTGGCTATCAGGACCTTCCGTCAAACTGATTTCATGCTCGCTCCGAGAGTCACTTTCCACATGCATAGGGTACTAGCAGTCAATCTGTTCTGAGGTAACAGCTTGCAATCTTTCGTCCTCTGTCTCATCTGACAGGAAATCTCCATCCGTCTGGCTAGTATGACTCACTCCTGAATCACACCAAGACTAGAATGTCTCTGACAGGAATCCTCTCCCTCTGGTGTCCTGAGGAGATCTCATCTGTCTGAGGTACAACCAACAACTAGAATAGCTGTCTAGCTAGAATGCCTACTGCTGCGTTTCTCCACACCCCTAAATACCTGAATCTAAAGGGCTCCCTCTGGTGGCTCCTGGGGAAGTGTGAGATGTGAATGAATATCAGGTTTTTGTAATTACCTTTTTGTGAATACTCCTGGGAACATGTGTACCAAGCGCAGCTGGGCCACACATCTGCGACACTACGCTGTATATACCATATATTATACATGGCAGTCGCAATCATGTCAGGAGCGGTACCAGCAAGTCCGAGGATTGCAGTGCGATCCTTGCATGAGTTATACGGCCATCTGTCTATGCCCTTGTTATAATACTGAAATATTAATCTATTATTAAAGTATTAAGGAGCTCACAAGTAAAAAAAGCCCCTTACCTCCCCTGTCCCCACCCACACACCAACAGCCCATCGTCTCACATTCAACCCTTAGTGTTCTGTCCTACTGACCCCACAATACCCCCATCCTCTCACATGCACCCCTCAGTGCTCTGTTGCCCCTCCCCACTTCAGTCCCCACAATACCCTCATGCTCTTACATTCAACCCAAGTGACCTGTCCACCCTCCCTCACAATACCCCATCCTCTCACATCAACCCTTGTGCGCCAGCCCCCACAATATCCCCATCCTCTCACATTCACTAACCAGTGCCCTGTATCCCCTCCCCCACAATACCCCATCCTCTCACATTCACTCTCTGTGCCCTGTTGCCCCTCCCCCACTTCAGCCCCCACAATACCCCATCCTCTCACATTAACCCCCCAGTGCCCTAGCCCCCAATACCCCATACTCTTACATTCACCCCAGTGCCCTGTACCCATCCTCACATTAACCCCCCAGTGCCCTAGCCCCCACAATACCCCATAATCTTACATTCACCCCAGTGCCCTGTACCCATCCTCTCACATTAACCCCCCCAGTGCCCTAGCCCCCACATTACCCCATACTCTTACATTCACCCCAGTGCCCTGTACCCCTCCCCCACAATACTCCATCCTCTCACATTAACCCCCCCCAGTGCCCTAGCCCCCACAATACCCCATACTATTACATTCACCCCAGTGCCCTGTACCCCTCCCCCACAATACCCCATCCTCTCACATTAACCCCCCCAGTGCCCTAGCCCCCACAATACCCCCATCCTCTTACATTCACCCCAGTGCCATGTACCCCTCCCCCACAATACCCCCATCCTCTCACATTAACCCCCCCAGTGCCCTAGCCCCCACAATACCCCCATCCTCTTACATTCACCCCAGTGCCCTGTACCCCTCCCCCACTGTAACCCCATCCTCTCACATTCCCCCCACAGTGACCATGACATGCCTGAGCAGAATGAATTTAATAAATTCCATTTCCTCTTACCATGAAGCTTGCAGGCAGTGGCTGAGGCAGGAGCAGGAAGTGTCCAGTGTCTGCACACAAAGGGCACTAGGACCCAGTGTGGCTGAGACAACCAGAGCCTGCAGGGCAGAAAGTGAAACTACAGCTGCTGCCGCCAGGAAGAAGCTCCTCTGGTGAGACAGCAGCTCCGTGCACTGCGTACACAGACAGGCAGAGGGAGCCGGCATTGTGCTGCTCTCTCCGCTCTTTCATTGTGTGCCCCTGCTTCTAGGGGGGGGCAACTGGCCCCCCCTGCCCCACGGTGGGTACGTCCATGGTACTCAATCGTACATAATGTTCATTTTGAGTACTAGTGGTCCAGGGTGCCTCTTTTCAAATTAGAGTTATGTACGATTGAGTGCGTTTGATTATATGCGACATAAATAAGCGATTTACATGAATAACTCCTGAACTACACATAGTTGATAATTTTTTTGTCAAATATTAACCCCTTTATTCCATCAGACGTACTATTCCGTCCATGTGACCCTGGACCTAATTCCCATGGACGGAATAGTACGTCATGGGCGATCAGCTGCGCTCCCGGGGGGAGCGCAGCTGATCGCCGCCGGGTGTCAGCTGATTATCACAGCTGACACCCGTGACTGTGTGTCAGGAGCGTCCAAAAAAAGGCTGCACTCAAGCATACTAAAGCATGACAACATAGAATACATGAAATTTTGAATAGCAATATGGCTTTGGAATATAAGGAAAAATTTGAGACGCTTAGTATAAACATTTGGCCAAACATTTTAAAGCCCAACAACCATCGTCAAGGTGGTCTCAATTCTGTTGAGTCCCTAACCTAATGTGAACATACCTCTATTAGGCTGATATCTGAATTTCTGGGTGAATATGCACCTCTGTCAGTAATGCCTGCATTTATGGGTAAAGTAGGGAGCTGGTGTAATTAAAATCACCACCTGGTGGGGGCGGAGTGCTCGGTCAGCAAGCTAACATTCAAAAGACAAAAAACCTGACTGGCACTTCCAGACTAATGTGAACTAGGTGCAAACCAAAGGGAGCTACCCTCATGTAAAACATCCAAAAAAGGCTGCACTCAAGCATACTAAAGCATGACAACATAGAATACATGAAATTTTGAATAGCAATATGGCTTTGGAATATAAGGAAAAATTTGAGACGCTTAGTATAAACATTTGGCCAAACATTTTAAAGCCCAACAACCATCGTCAAGGTGGTCTCAATTCTGTTGAGTCCCTAACCTAATGTGAACATACCTCTATTAGGCTGATATCTGAATTTCTGGGTGAATATGCACCTCTGTCAGTAATGCCTGCATTTATGGGTAAAGTAGGGAGCTGGTGTAATTAAAATCACCACCTGGTGGGGGCGGAGTGCTCGGTCAGCAAGCTAACATTCAAAAGACAAAAAACCTGACTGGCACTTCCAGACTAATGTGAACTAGGTGCAAACCAAAGGGAGCTACCCTCATGTAAAACATCCAAAAAAAGGCTGCACTCAAGCATACTAAAGCATGACAACATAGAATACATGAAATTTTGAATAGCAATATGGCTTTGGAATATAAGGAAAAATTTGAGACGCTTAGTATAAACATTTGGCCAAACATTTTAAAGCCCAACAACCATCGTCAAGGTGGTCTCAATTCTGTTGAGTCCCTAACCTAATGTGAACATACCTCTATTAGGCTGATATCTGAATTTCTGGGTGAATATGCACCTCTGTCAGTAATGCCTGCATTTATGGATGTTTTACCTGTGTGTCAGGAGCGGTCACGGACCGCTCCCGGCACATTAACCCTTGGCACACCGCGATCAAACATGATCGCGGTGTACCCGGGGCACAGGGGAGGATCGCGCAGGGTGGGGGCTCCCTGCGCGCTCCCCTGAGACCCTCAGAGCAGCGCGATGTGTCGCGCTGTTCCGAGGGTCCGTCCTCCCTCCAGGTCCCCGGATCCAAGATGGCGCCGGGGTCCTGCAGGGAGGCGGCTTCCTCACTGCCTGCTGAGAGCAGGCGCTGGGGAAGCCTGCAGCGATGCCAGAGCGATCGCTGGTGTGACAGAGTGCTGTGCACACTGTCACACCAGCGATCTGCTAAAATACAGTGATGTCCCACCCTGGGACAATGTAAAAATAAAAAGTGGTAAAAAAAAATCATAAAAAAAAAAAAAAAATATTCCCCAATAAATTCATTCTTTCCTGTAAATAAAAAAAACAAAACAATAAAAGTACACATTTGGTCTCGCCGCGTCCGTAACGACCCCCCCTATAAAACTGTCCCACTAGTTAACCCCTTTAGTGAACCCCTTAAAAAAAAAAAAAAAAGAAAACGAAGCAAAAAATCAATGCTTTATCATCATACCGCTGAACAAAAAGTGGAATAACACGCGATCAAAAAGACCAATATAAATAAACATGGTACCGCTGAAAACGTCATCTTGTCCCGCAAAAAAACGAGCCGTCATACAGCATCATCAGCGAAAAAATAAAAAAGTTATAGCTCGCAGAATAAAGCGATGCAAAAATAATTATTTTTTATATAAAATTGTTTTCATTCTATAAAAGCGCCAAAACATAAAAAAATGATATAAATGAGGTATCGCCGTAATCGTACTGACCCGAAGAATAAAACTGCTTTATCAATTTTACCACACGCGGAACGGTACAAACGCCTCCCCCAAAAGAAATTCATGAATTGCTGATTTTTGTTCATTCTAACCTCCCAAAAATCGAAATAAAAAGCGATCAAAAAATGTCACGTGGTCATAAATGGTACCAATAAAAACGTCACCTCGTCCTGCAAAAAATAAGACCTCACATGACTCTGTGGGCCAAAATATGCAAAAATTATAGCTCTCAAATGTGGTGATGCAAAAAAACAATTTTTTGCAATAAAAAGCGTCTTTTAGCGTGACAGCTGCCAATCATAAAAACCGCTATAAATAGTAAATCAAACCCCCCTTTATCACCCCCTTAGTTAGGGAAAAATAATAAAATTAAAAAAATGTATTTATTTCCATTTTCCCGTTAGGGTTGCGGCTAAAGTTAGGGTTAGGGTTGGCGCTAACGTTAGGATTAGGATTAGGGTTGGGATTACGGTTAGGGGTGTGTTAGGGTTAGGTTTGTGGTTAGGGTTGGGACTAGGGTTAGGGGTGTGTTGGGGTTAGGGTTGGAGTTAGAATTGGAGGGTTTCTGCTGTTTAGGCACATCAGGGGCTGTCCAAATGTGACATGGCGTCTGATCTCAATTCCAGCCAATTCTGCATTGAAAAAGTCAAACGGTGCTCCTTCACTTCTGAGCTCTGCCATGCGCCCAAACAGTAGTTTACTTCCGCATATGGGGTATCCGCGTACTCTGGACCACAAGAGTTATTGTGCAATTTGTCCTATTTCTTCTGTTACCCTTGGGAAAATAAAAAACTGGGGGCGACAAAATCATTTTTGTAAAAAAAAAAATGATTTTTTTGTTTTTACGGCTGTATGTTATAAAACTTCTGTGAAGCACTTGGGGCTTCATAGCGCTCACCACACTTCTAGATAAGTTCCTTGTGGGGTCTATTTTCCAAAATGGGGTCACTTGTGGGGGGTTTCCACTGTTTAGGCGCATCAGGGGCTCTCCAAATGCGACATGACGCCCCAGACCATTCCATCAAAGTCTGCAATCCAAAACATCACTACTTCCCTTCCGAGCCCAGACGTGCACCCATACAGTCGTTTTCTCCCACATATTGGGTATCAGCGTACTCAGGACAAATTGGACAACAAATTTTGGGGTCCAATTTCTCCTGTTACCCTTGTGAAAATAAAATATTGGGGTTGAAAAAATCATTTTTGTAAAAAAAAAAAAAAGGATTTTTTATTTTTACGGCTGTACGTTATAAACTTCTGTGAAGCACTTCGGGGTTCAAAGTGCTCACCACACATCTAGATAAGTTCCTTGAGGGGTCTAGTTTCCAAAATGGTGTCATTTGTGGGGGGTTTCCACTGTTTAGGCAGATCAGGAGCTCTCCAAACACGACATGGCATCCAGCCAATTCTGTGTTGAAAAAGTCATACGGCGCTCCTTCCCTTCCAAACTCTGCCATGCACCCAAACAGTGGTTTACTCCCACATATCGGGTATCAGCGTACTCAGGACAAATTGGACAACAACTTTTGGGGTCCAATTTCCTTGGGAAAAATCAAAAATTTGGGACTAAAAAATCATTTTTGTGGAAAATTGTTTTTTTTTTTTTTTCCACACCCAGGCATTATAAACTTTTGTGAAACACTTTGGGTTCAAAGTGCTCACAACAGATCTAGATCAGTTCCTTAGGGGGTCTAGTTTCCAAAATGGTGTCACTTGTGGGGGGTTTCCACTGTTTAGGCATATCAGGGGCTCTCCAAACACGACATGGCGTCCAATCTCAATTCCAGCCAATTTTAGTTTGAAAAAGTCAAACGGCGCTCCTTCCCTTACAAGCTCTGCCGTGTGCCCAAACAGTGGTTTTCCCCCATATATGGGGTATTGGCGTACTCAGGAGAAATTGCACAACAACTTTATCTGCCCATTTTCTCCTTTTACCCTTGTGAAAATAAAAAAAAAGTTTGTAAAAGATAATTTTTGTGGCTAAAAAGTTAAATATTCATTTTTTCCTTCCACGTTGCTTCAGCTCCTGTGAAGCACCTGAAGGGTTAATAAACTTCTTGAATGTGGTTTTGAGTACCTTGAGGGGTGCAGTTTTTAGAATGGTGTCACTTTTGGGTATTTTCTGCCATATAGACCCCTCAAAGTGACTTCAAATGTGAGGTGGTCCCTAAAAAAATGGCTTTGTAAATTTTGTTGTAAAAATGAGAAATCACTGGTCAACTTTTAACCCTTATAATTTCCTAACAAAAAAAAATTTTGGTTCCAAAATTGTGCTGATGTAAAGTAGACATGTGGGAAATGTTATTTCTTAACTATTTTGTGTGACATATGTCTCTGTTTTAAGGGAAAAAAAAATTCAAAGTTTGAAAATTGCAAAATTTTCAAAATTTTCGCCATATTTGCGTTTTTTTCAAAAATAAACGCAAGGTATATCGAAGAAATTTTACAACTAACATGAAGTACAATATGTCACGAGAAATCAGTCTCAGAATCGCGAAGATCCGTTGAAGCGTTCCAGAGTTATAACCTCATAAAGAGACAGTGGTCAGAATTGTAAAAATTGGCCCGGTCATTAACGTGCAAACCACCCTTGGGGGTGAAGGGGTTAAATTAGTCAAGTATTATTCAGGACATTGAGTTGTTCATTTTGAGCACTAGTGGTCCAGGGTACCTTGATCCAAATAAAAATGATTTATGATCAGTGCACCATAGATGAATATCTTCTTATAGCTAAAGTCGAACTGCAGACTAACTTGAATCTGGTCAGATTATGGGTTATCACATGTTGGAGTTAGGCGTGCTGGGGCTGTGCTGGCGCCCCTCTCCCTGCGGAGCTGGGGCTGTGCTGGCGCCCCTCTGCCTGCGGAGCTGGGGCTGTGCTGGCGCCCCTCTCCCTGCGGAGCTGGGGCTGTGCTGGCGCCCCTCTCCCTGCGGAGCTGGGGCTGTGCTGGCGCCCCTCTCCCTGCGGAGCTGGGGCTGTGCTGGCGCCCCTCTCCCTGCGGAGCTGGGGCCCCTCTCCCTGCGGAGCTGGGGCCCCTCTCCCTGCGGAGCTGGGGCCCCTCTCCCTGCGGAGCTGGGGCCCCTCCCTGCGGAGCTGGGGCCCCTCTCCCTGCGGAGCTGGGGCCCCTCTCCCTGCGGAGCTGGGGCCCCTCTCCCTTCGGAGCTGGGGCGCCCTCTCCCTGCGGTGCTGGGGCTGTGCTTGCGCCCCTCTCCCTGCGGTGCTGGGGCTGTGCTGGCGCCCCTCTCCCTGCGGTGCTGGGGCTGTGCTGGCGCCCCTCTCCCTGCGGTGCTGGGGCTGTGCTGGCGCCCCTCTCCCTGCGGTGCTGGGGCTGTGCTGGCGCCCCTCTCCCTGCGGTGCTGGGGCTGTGCGGGCGCCCCTCTCCCTGCGGTGCTGGGGCTGTGCGGGCGCCCCTCTCCCTGCGGTGCTGCGGAATTATCAACTCTATGTGTAGTTCAGAAGTTATTCACGTAAATCGCATATTTATGTCGCGCATAATCAAACGTACTCAATCGTACAAAATGTTCATTTTGAGTACTAGTGGTCCAGGGTATCTCTTTTCAAATTATAGTTATGTACGATTGAGTACATTTGATTGTACGCGACATAAATAAGCGATTTATATGAATAACTCCTAAACTACACATAGAGTTGATAATTTTTTTGTCAAATATTAAATTAGTCAAGTATTATTCAGGACATTGAGTTGTTTATTTTGAGCACTAGTGGTCCAGGGTACCTTGATCCAAATAAAAATGATTTATGATCAGTGCACCATAGATGAATATCTTATAGCTAAAGTCGAACTGCAGACTAACTTGAATCTGGTCAGATTATGGGTTATCACATGTTGGAGTCAGGCGTGCTGGGGCTGTGCTGGCGCCCCTCTCCCTGCGGTGCTGGGGCTGTGCTGGCTCCCCTCTCCCTGCGGTGCTGGGGCTGTGCTGGCGCCCCTCTCCCTGCGGTGCTGGGGCTGTGCGGGCGCCCCTCTCCCTGCGGTGCTGGGGCTGTGCTGGCGCCCCTCTCCCTGCGGTGCTGGGGCTGTGCTGGCGCCCCTCTCCCTGCGGTGCTGGGGCTGTGCTGGAGCCCCTCTCCTGCGGTGCTGGGGCTGTGCTGGCGCCCCTCTCCCTGCGGGCTGGGGCTGTGCTGGCGCCCCTCTCCCTGCGGCGCTGGGGCTGTGCTGGCGCCCCTCTCCCTGCGGCGCTGGGGCTGTGCTGGCGCCCCTCTCCCTGCGGCGCTGGGGCTGTGCTGGCGCCCCTCTCCCTGCGGCGCTGGGGCTGTGCTGGCGCCCCTCTCCCTGCGGTGCTGGGGTTGTGCTGGCGCCCTCTCCCTGCGGAGCTGGGGCGGTGCTGGCGCCCTCTCCCTGCGGAGCTGGGGCGGTGCTGGCGCCCTCTCCCTGCGGAGCTGGGGCGGTGCTGGCGCCCCTCTCCCTGCGGAGCTGGGGCGGTGTGGCGCCCCTCTCCCTGCGGAGCTGGGGCGGTGCTGGCGCCCCTCTCCCTGCGGTGCTGGCGCCCCTCTCCCTGCGGAGCTGGGGCTGTGCTGGCGCCCCTCTCCCTGCGTGCTAGGGGTGGCGCCCCTCTCCCTGCGGTGCTGGGGCTGTGCTGGCGCCCCTCTCCCTGCGGTGCTGAGGGCTGTGCTGGCGCCCCTCTCCCTGCGGTGCTGAGGGCTGTGCTGGCGCCCCTCTCCCTGCGGTGCTGAGGGCTGTGCTGGCGCCCTCTCCCTGCGGTGCTGAGGCTGTGTGGCCCTCCTGCGGTGGGCTGTGTGCGCCCCTCCTGCGGTGCGGGCGTGCGGGCGCCCTTCCCTGCGGTGCTGCGGAATTATCAACTCTATGTGTAGTTCAGAAGTTATTCACGTAAATCGCTTATTTATGTCGCGCATAATCAAACGTACATAATGTTCATTTTGAGTACTAGTGGTCCAGGGTACCTCTTTTCAAATTAGAGTTATGTTCGATTGAGTACGTTTGATTGTGCGCGACATAAATAAGCGATTTACATGAATAACTCCTGAAGTACACATAGAGTTGATAATTTTTTTTATCAAATATTAAATTAGTCAAGTATTATTCAGGACATTGAGTTGTTCATTTTGAGCACTATTGGTCCAGGGTACCTTGATCCAAATAAAAATGATTTATGATCAGTGCACCATAGATGAATATCTTATAGCTAAAGTCGAACTGCAGACTAACTTGAATCTGGTCAGATTATGGGCTATCACATGTTGGAGTTAGGCGTTCAATACGGGGGTGTGCAGGCGTCTCTGCGGGGCTGGGGCTGTGCGGGCGCCCCTCTCCCTGCGGTGCTGGGGCTGTGCTGGCGCCCCTCTACCTGCGGTGCTGGGGCTGTGCTGGCGCCCCTCTACCTGCGGTGCTGGGGCTGTGCTGGCGCCCCTCTCCCTGCGGTGCTAGGGCTGTGCTGGCGCCCCTCTCCCTGCGGTGCTGGGGCTGTTCTTGTGCCCCTCTCCCTACGGTGCTGGGGCTGTTCTTGTGCCCCTCTCCCTGCGGTGCTGGGGCTGTTCTTGTGCCCCTCTCCCTGCGATGCTGGGGCTGTGCTGGCGCCCCTCTCCCTGCGGAGCTGGGGCTGTGCTGGCGCCCCTCTCCCTGTGGGGCTGTGCTTGCGCCCCTCTCACTGCGGTGCTGGCTCTGTGCTTGCACCCCTCTCCCTGCGGTGCTGGGGCTGTGCTTGCGCCCCTCTCCCTGCGGTGCTGGGGCTGTGCTGGCGCCCCTCTCCCTGCGGTGCTAGGGCTGTGCTGGCGCCCCTCTCCCTGCGGTGCTGGGGCTGTTCTTGTGCCCCTCTCCCTACGGTGCTGGGGCTGTGCTGGCGCCCCTCTCCCTGCGGCGCTGGGGCTGTGCTGGCGCCCCTCTCCCTGCGGCGCTGGGGCTGTGCTGGCGCCCCTCTCCCTGCGGCGCTGGGGCTGTGCTGGCGCCCCTCTCCCTGCGGTGCTGGGCCTTCCTGCGTGTGGGCTGTGCTGGCGCCCTCTCCCTGCGGCGCTGGGGCTGTGCTGGCGCCCCTCTCCCTGCGGCGCTGGGGCTGTGCTGGCGCCCCTCTCCCTGCGGCGCTGGGACTGTGCTGGCGCCCCTCTCCCTGCGGCGCTGGGGCTGTGCGGGCGCCCCTCTCCCGGCGGCGCTGGGGCTGTGCGGGCGCCTCTTTCCTGCTGATCTGTAGAAGTGATGGTATATAGGACGACTTGCCCCCTGAAGCTGTAGTCGGTAACATGGGAGGTGAGGGTGGACACAACTTTAATACCGAGCAATCCTTTCTCTTGTTCCCTTAGGTTTGCAGCTGTGACCAGTATGCCGATGACCTGTGTGGCATATGGGTGCAAGAACCATTTTGTTAAAGGATGTGGGAAGCAATTCTTTAGGTAACCCCTTATTTGTATTCCTGTATAATTATGTGCGCAAAGAATAAGGCCTCCGTCACACGCCCTTATAATACACATACGTGATGTACCGGTGTCATCGTTGTTTCCAGCCGTGACTGTGTGTGTTTTTCACTGACCCAAAGACTTGTATTAGCTGCCAGAAAAAAAATAGACCTGTGCATACCACCACAGGTTATAATGGTTACATGGGGGATCCATCCAAGACTATGAATACAGCACTTACTAAAACACCGAGGTGTGAAGGAGGCCTAAGCCAATTAAAGGGACATTCCGGCTCCGCAAATAAATGTTCTGTTTTTATCATGAAAAGTTATAGAATTATCTAATACGCTTTCTGTTCTTGGAGGTTTTCAAAATCTCTGCTTCCTTTCATTGAATAGGAATGTTCACTGTCTACATCCATTGGGGAAAAAAATGACCTTGGTGATGTGACCGTCATATGCAGTTTATGTTACAAGTAGCTGTACAATACCTGTACTCGGTGTCTCTATCACATGAGGGGGCAGAAAAGTAGAATGGACGCATGCATAGTACTCCGCTGGCATGGTATGATTACCCTGGCAGCGGTGTAGTCCAGCAATCATTAATCTCCCTTCATGCCCCATCAGCATTACTACTTATTCTCAACTATATGGTCCTATTAAGAAAATGTGGGTATTTTTTTGCCAGAATTCTTAGGTAAAACAGTATGAAATGTTTCAATAGTTTTACACAAGTCCTAGTTGCACTAATATCTAGAGCTTTTTGTAACGTAGGTGGTGGGGGGGATGCCTATTGACATGTACAACAGTCCATCACTATAATAGATCTCTTGTGTTGGCTCACGCCTCTTAATGAATCGGTCGTATCTTACACCAGCACACCGTTCATCAAGACTGGTGTACAAAATGTCAGTCTTGATGAATCAGGGCCTATATCCTTTTTTCATGCAGAAACTAAAATCTTCCACAGGTTTCCAATGAAGGATCCCAACCGTTTGTCCAAATGGGTCCTGGCTATACGACGTAAAGACTGGAATCCGTGTGCATCCAGCAGAATCTGCAGTGATCACTTTACTGAAAATGACTACATGATCCGTCCGGGAGCGATGGTCCCTAGGCTACGTCTAGACGCTGTGCCATCTGTATTTGATGGGTTCCCAAACCGCTTAAAAGAGCACCTTGAAAGAAAAAAAATGATGAAAAAGGTGACAGATGAACAAATTATTGTGCTTGATCGGCATGGACGTCAAGATGCAGTTCAGGTACCAGATATGTAGTTTAGTTATTGTCATTGCAGCTGTAAGTGCATTGTACCTTGAAGAGCGCAGTCAGACGGCCGTATAAAGTGGTCTGAGATTGGAAAGCAGTGCACAGACTGGTCACGGTTCACCTGACCCGAGCGTGACAGCGGCATAGAAATATCACGCTCGGGTCAGGTGAGCTGCTGGCCAGTCCGAGCATTGCTTTCCAATCTCAGGCCATTTTATATAGCCGTCTGACTGCACGCTAACTGTAAGAGTATATAAAGATATAAAAGGGGTTATGTAGGATTAGAAAAAAAATATGGTCGTCTTCCTCCTCGAAACAGTGCCACACCTGTCCACACGTTGTTTGTGGAATAGTAGCCAAGGTCCATTAATATGTGATAGGGTTGAATTGCAATAATATGCACAAAGTGTGGCATACTTTTTTAAAGGCAGCCATTGTTTTTTTTTTTTTTTTTTTTTTTTTAATCCTATACAACCCCTTTTAAAACAGTAGCCCAATCATATATTGGTAGAACAGGAACGTTATACTTGCCAAGACTTTTCCATCCACAGTTGTGACATTAATCTAGGTATGTATGTATTAGTATATACACACGTGGGGGTGTATGTGTGTGCATATATATATTTCTATTTATTATGTGACATGATGTGCTTGTGTCCTCTAGTTCTGCAGGTTCAAGCTTCAAATGAGCTGCCAAAAACTTCTCACACAGTACTGTACCCCCACAGACATACACACGTTTTATGCAGCTCTACTTTGACTCTGTAGAACCAGAGGACACCAGCTCATCACATACAAATGCTGGGAACCATATACACTGCTCAAAAAAAAATAAAGGGAATACTTAAACAACACAATGTAACTCCAAGCCCATCACACTGCTGTGAAATCAACCTGTCCTGTTATGAAGAAATACTGATTGTGAATCAATTTCTTGTGCTGTTTTGCAAATGGAACAGAAAACAGATAGACATGATGGGCAATTAGCAAGACCACCCCTATAAAGGAGTGGTTCTACAGTGGGTTACCACAGACCATTTCATTGTTCTCATCCTTTTTGGCTGTTTTGGTCTCTTTTGCATTTTGTCATTGCTCTCACCCCTTGAGGTACAGTAGCATGAAGCGGTGTCTACAACCCATAGAAGTTGCTCAGGTAGTGCAGCTCATCCAGGGTGACACATCAAAGCGAGCTGTGGCAAGAAGGGTAGCTGTGTCTGTCAAGTGTCCAAAAGATGGAGCAGATACCAGGAGACGTGTAGGAGGGCACCGACCCAACAGCAGGACCGCTACCTCCTCCTTTGTGCAAGGAGGAGCAGTGCCAGAGCCCTGCAAAATGACCTCCAGCAGGCCACTAACATCCATACTCAAACTGCCAGAAACCATCTCCATGACGGCGGTATTAGGGCCCGACATTGTGCTTACAGCCCAACAACATGCTGTGCAGTTGATATTTGCTAAAGAATACCAAGATTGGCGCTGTGTGCTCTTTACAGATGAGAGCAGGTTCACACTAAGCATATGTGACAGAGTCTGGAGACGCCATGGAAAAAGTTCTGCTGCCTGCAACATCCTACAGCATGACTGGTTTGGCAGTGGGTCAATAATGGTGTGGGTAGGCATTTCTTTGGAGGGCCACATGGCCCTCCATGTGCTAGCCAAATGTACCCTGACTGCCATTTGGTACCGAGATGAGATCCACCGACCCCTTGTGAGACCATATGCAGGTACAGTGGGCCCTGGGTTCTTTCTGACGCTTGAAAATGCTAGGCCTTATGTGTCTGAAGTGTATCAGCAGTTCCTGTAAGATGAAGGCATTGATGCTATCGACTGGCTTGCCTGTTCCCCAGACATGAATCCAATCGAGCACATCTGGGACATCATGTCCCGTTCCATCCACCAACACCACGTTGCACCGCAAATTATCCAGGAGTAGACTGATGCTTTAATCCAGGTCTGGTAGCAGATCACTCTGGAGATCATCCGCCGCCTCATCAGGAGCATTCCCAGGCGTTGTAGGGAGGTCATACAGGCAGGTGGACGCCACACACAATACTGAGCATTAGGGTTGATCGAATAGCTTTGGATAAGTGCTTATCCGAATAGCTACAGCGCTTCCGAATAGCTGCATCGGTAACCTGGATACCTGGAGCTCTACCGATAATTAGCTATTCGGTGCCGCAGCTGCATGTGTCACAGCTGTGTGACAGTCACAGCACATGCATGGAGAGCCTGTTTCTTGGGCTATCCATGCATGTGCTGTGACTGTCACACAGCCAAAACACATGCAGCTTCGGCGCTGAATAGCTGATTATCGGGAGTGCTCCAGGTATCCAGGTTACTGATGCAGCTATTCAGGAAGCGCTATAGCTATTCGGATAAGCACTTATCCGAAGCTATTAGATCAACCCTACTGAACATAATTTCCTCATCTTGACGCATTTCCACTGAAGTTGGATCAGCCTGTAGTTTAATTTTCCACTTTGATTTTGAGTATCATTCCAAATCCAGACCTCCATGGAATATTAATTTTCATTTGTATTGATCATTTTTATGTTTTATTGTTCTCAACACATTCCACTATGTAATGAATGCAGACTTGTAACTGGAATATTTCATTCAGTGATATCTAGGATGTGGTATTTTAGTGTTCTCTTTACTTTTTTGAGCAGTGTAGTTTAGGTCCAAAACTTGGCACAATCAAAAGCAAAGCAAGAGACACAGACCAAGAACAAAAGGTGACGCTGGTGAGGATGCAGATCCCACTACTGGATGCGGAAGGGCGTCAATGAGAATAGCCTTTTGTTTTCTTTCTAGAGTGAGGAGGACAAGATCCAGACGTGTGCAGTCCATGGGTGCAATAACACTTGTTATGAAGGATGCCAGCAAGCATTTTTCAGGTATCTGAACCTATGGTTAATATTAGTGATTAGATTGTCTTTAGTATTGTATGTTGTGCATCACAATTTATTTGTTTCTTACCCAGATCATCAACATGCATCAGTTTACGTTGTTGTGGATTGTCTGGATTGAATAGAAATATACCAAATTTTCTAAATTAGATAATTAGTTTTTTTACAAATTTTCTTCCTTTTGCATGTAAACAACAATGTTCCTGCTCACGGACCACTAACAGTGATCCTAAAATATTGAGCGTGTGAACTGTGTAATCAATAAGTTAATATATTGCATTTTGGTATGTGAGAAAGGGGAAAAACTGCAATACAGCCATTGAATATTATTTTTTTTTTTAAATAAGCTTTCACTGTATGAATAGCATGTTTGTTTTTATCTGAGTTACCACAATTACGGTGTCACCAAATATGACAACAAATTCGGAGAGCAATATATTTAATTTAATTCCCTGCCAGTGAAGGCCCTTGAATTTAACCACTTAAAGAATCTTGCTGCTTCTTTTCTATTGATGACCTATCCCGAGTGTCGGACATCCGTATCAGCTGTTGGGGTTCCAACACTTGGCATCATTCATGAGCTGTTCTCCATGCCATCAACCGCTGAATATTAGCAGTTGAGGAGCTGAACAGTACAGCTTCGTAAATTGTGTTACTGCAGATCCACTCTTATTCAGACACCCACTTATCTGATCTTTTGACAACCTACCTTTAGGATAGGTCATCAGTAGCAAACCATATAGTCAAAAAAATAATTAAAATATTTACTTTATTGAGAATTAAACAAGATCAAACATAAACCATAAAAACATGGTTAAGAGTTTATACTGCAAAGGTATATCACTGGTAAGTATGAAAAGATTATCTGTTACTTATGAAGCGTTCACTAGATGGTGCATAGGACACATATAAGGAGCTATGGGCCAATATAGAAAACACGGATTTTGGTAAGAACTTACCTGTAAAATCCTTTTCAGCGAAGAAGGAAGGGAGACACACTAGTCATTACTAGTGGGGTAGGCGGAGCCCACGTAGGATAGAAACACCTCAGATTAAAAAAGTGTTGACCGGCCCCTCCAGCATATAGGGCTCCTCCTACTCCAGCTCTCCAGTCGTACCCAAGCTAAGGAAGAGTAAATATCACCAGCGGAGCAACATAACCCCTTCTGAAGGATTTCAGAGAGAAAAACAAGGAGACAGGTTATGCATATAACAGAAAAAAACACACAGTCTCAGGTACTACTCACTGAACCTGACCACTGCGATGAGCTGGCAATGCTGGAACAGAGCCTTAGCGCGCCGACCTCAGCCCAGATAATCGCTATCAGAGAAGGGTCACGCCGCATCTGAAAACACAACAACACACTTCTGCCATGGGAGGGATGTGTGTCTCCCTTCCTTCTTCGCTGAAAAGGATTTTACAGGTAAGTTCTTACCAAAATCCGTGTTTCAGCAGCAGATGAAGGAAGGGAGACACACTAGTCATTACTAGTGGGACGTCCCAAAGCAGTCCAAAAATAAGGGTGGGCAAAAAAACCAAAAGAGGCAGATACCCAACAACCTAAATAAATGCGCAACTAGCGCTAACTACAAGTTCACAAGAACTTTAAACTACAGCCGCCTGCAGGACCCTACGTCCTAAGGCCGCATCAGCGGAAGCACTGACGTCCACCTTATAAAATTTTGTAAATGTGTGGACGGAGCGCCAGGTCGCCGCCCGGCAGAGCTGAGCTGCCGAGGCTCCTTGATGGAAAGCCCACGATGAACCCACAGCCCTTGTGGAGTGAGCTCGAATCTTAATCGGGCAAGGTTCGCCCTTAAGTCTGTAAGCCTCTCAAATGGCCGACCGAATCCAACGAGCTATAGAATCCTTGGAAGCTCGTTGCCCACGTCGACGACCTGCTGGAATCACAAACAGAGAATCCGACTTCCGAAAACTTTGAGTAATAGACAAATAGAACTTCAAAGCCCGCACCAAATCCAATGTGTGCAAGGCCCGTTCCTTCGCATTCCTTGGCTCCGGACAGAGCGAGGGCAACACAATATCCTGGTTAACATGAAACTGTGACACCACTTTAGGTAGAAAGTCGCCCCGTGTGCGAAGCACTACGCGATCTGGGAGAAACTCCAGAAAAGGAGGCGAGCAAGAAAGAGCCGACAACTCAGAAACCCTTCTCAAAGAAGTGACCGCCACTAGGAAGGCAACCTTCCAAGAGAGAAAGGAAAGATTAACAGAGTCCATAGGCTCAAAAGGTCCATGTTGAAGAGCCTCCAAGACAAGATTGAGCCGCCAAGGAGACACAGGCGCCTTCCGCGGCGGAAATTGACGGGTTACCCCGCGAAAAAAGGAACGTACGTCCCTACGCGAGGCGATAGTCTTCCGAAACAGCAAGGACAGAGCAGAAACCTGTCCTTTCAGAGTGCTAACTGCCAAACCCTTGTCCAGCCCGTACTGCAAAAAGGCCAACAAATTGGGAATGGAAAAAATCCTCGGGTTCCTAGAAGAACCCGAACACCACGAGAAGAAGGCTTCCCAAGTCTTGTGATAAATCCTAGTAGTAGCCGGACCTCTGGCAGCTCGCAGAGTGGCAATGACTTCAGCTGAAAAACCTTGACGGGTCAAGATTTCGGTCTCAAGAGCCACGCCGTCAAACGCAGAGACTTCAGGTCCGGGTGACGAACGGGCCCTTGGGTTAACAGGTCCGGGTGAAGAGGATGTGGAGGCGCTGCCAGAAGCGACACTAGTGTCGAGAACCACGTCCTCCTCGGCCAATCTGGGGCTATCAACATAGCCGGGACTCTCTCCAGTCTGATCCGACGCAACACCAGAGGAAGTAAGGATATCGGCGGAAACACATAGATTAGCTCGAATTGGTCCCAAGGAGCCACCAGAGCATCCACTGCCACAGCGTTCGAGTCCTTGTACCTGGACATGAACGTCGGTAACTTGGCATTGAACCTGGATGCCATCAAATCCACTTGGGGAGTTCCCCAACGGGAGCACAGCAGTGCAAAAATTTCCGGATGAAGACTCCATTTTCCGGGATCCATGTTTTCGCGACTGAGGAAGTCCGCTGTGATATTCTGAACTCCTGGAATGTGAATCGCAGAGATGGCTGGCACTCTGGCCTCGGCCCATACCAGAATTCGAGACACTTCCATCATGAGCCTGAAGCTCCTCGTCCCACCTTGATGGTTGATATACGCGACCGCCGTCGCGTTGTCTGTCTGCACTCGGACTGGTAGACCGCTTAAAGGGACCGTCCAGTGTTGGAGGCAAAGGAAAACTGCCCTCAATTCCAGGATGTTGATCGGCAGGACAGACTCTTCCAACGACCATACTCCCTGAATCCAGAGATCGTTCCAGACACCCCCTCAGCCCGTCAGGCTGGCATCGGTGGTTATGATCGACCACCTCGGAGGAAGAAAGGACTTCCCCGGGGATAACGCTTCCGGACGTAACCACCATTCTAGAGACTCTCTCACCCTGTGGGAGATGATGACACTGCAATCCAGTGAAAACTGCGATCGATCCCAACGGTTCAAGATGAACATTTGGAGAGCTCTGGAATGAAATTGGGCAAACGGAATTGCTTCCATTGACGCCACCATCAAACCCAGAAGGCGCATACACCTTCGAAGGGACATTGCTGTCGCAGACTTCATAACCTGTACATGACGAAGAAGACTCGCTTGCTTGTCTGGAGGCAGAGACACCACTGCTCGTATCGTGTCGAAATGCATTCCCAAAAACAGGATTGACTGCGACTGTTCCAGAGACGACTTCTCCCAATTGACCAGCCACCCGAAGTCCTCCAGGAGCTGAAGGGATAGATTGCGAGCCGTCACCGCCTCCTCCTTTGAGGACGCCACAATCAAAAGGTCATCCAGATAGGGAAGAATCGTAACCCCCTGTCTTCGCAGAATCGTCATAAGAGGAGCCAGAATTTTTGTAAAAATTCTGGGTGCTGAGGCCAACCCGAATGGCAGAGCCACAAACTGGTAATGGTCCTGGCCTATGGCAAAACGAAGGAAGCGTTGGTGGGCCCTTCCGATGGGGACATGCAAATAAGCGTCGCGAATGTCGATTGACACCAAAAAATCGTTCTGCGACAAGGCCGCCACAACGGAGCGAAGTGACTCCATGCGGAATTTCCGGGAGCGGACATGCCGATTCAATCTTTTGAGATCTAGAACGGGTCGAAATTTGTCCTCCTTTTTGGGGACCACAAAGAGGTTGGAATAAAACCCTCTTCCCCGGTCCTCCGGTGGAACTGGTACCACCACACCCTTCTGTAGAAGGGAATCGACCTCCCGCAGTAGAGCGGCATATAGCTCGGGCTCTGACGGAATGCGGGATTGGCAAAAACTGTCTGGGGGTCGAGAAAGAATCTCTATGAAATAGCCTGCCGACACAACCCGCGTCACCCAGACGTCCGACACACGGGAAGCCCAAATCGGTTCGAATTGGAGCAGGCGACCTCCCACTCGAGAGCCCTCGAGTGAGGCCCTGGCGTCAGTCCGCCTTAGCGGGCTTTTTGTCAACTTCCCGCCTGTCTTGGCGGAAGCTCTGTTTCCAGGAAGTGCTGGATTTCTGAACGTTCTTTTTTCCCGAAAAAGAGGGACGCCCCGATCCCCAAGAGGGCTGACCGAACCGTCCCCTGGACCGAAAGGACCGCCGACTAGTACCGGCACTATGCCTGCCAGCCGCAGAAGACACAGCTCTTCGCTGCGGTAAAGCCGTTTTTTTTTGCCTTTGCCTTGGCAATCAGCTCCGTGAGGTCAGATCCAAATAGCTGACCACCCTTGTAAGCTAAAGAAAGCAAACCTTGCTTGGAAACCGCGTCTCCGGTCCACTGTCTAAGCCACAGAGCTCTCCTGACTGTGATCGCCGAGGATTGTGCCCTGGACAGCAGTGAGGCAGTATCCAAACCTGCATCACTGCCATATCGTGCTGCATCCTCCAATGACTTGAAAAGCCCCTCTACCTCGGATAGTGGGGATCCATCTTGCCATGCCGTCCGTAGACGGTCTAACCAGCTCAGGGAAGCTTTACAAGCACACATGGATCCTAGCACTGCTCTGAATCCATGACCCGCGGCCTCGTAGATGGATTTCGCTGCCATCTCCGTTTTTCTGTCCAGCGGATCCTGCAGACTCGCCTTCCCTTTAACAGGAAGCAATGAGGATTTGCTAAGCTGGGATAAAGGGACATCCACTTCAGGAGAAGGAATCCAATTATCAATCAACTCCGTCGTACACGGATATAGCGTCTCAAAAAACCGTGTCCCATGAAAACGTTTATCTGGACACAGGCGTTCCTTCTCCACTGCCTCATTAAGCTCGTCCAGAGATGGTAAGGCTGATCGTGACCTATGCGACTCCTGAAACATCCGGGCCGACTTACCAGGACGTCTAGTTACCTCCTCCGGTAACTGTAACGCCTCCCTCATGGCTCCAATAAAAGCCTCTGTACGGCTCAAAAGAGAGGCAGAGTGTCCCTGCCGATCCTCCTTATCCGAATCGGACACCTCCCCATCCGAGCTTGAAGGGAAACCCTCCATGCCCGAAATCTCCGAGTCGCTAAGCGGGGAAGAAGGCACCGGCCTGTGTCGCTTCCTACCATGAGAGGATCTAGCTACACCCAATAACCTAGAAGGTCAGAAAGGCCATTAATAGAACGAGTGAGGGCCTCCATTTTGTCATCACTGACACCTCCGACCGCTGCGCTTGATGCCGTCGAGGTCTGTGTGTCAGATACGCGAGACTGATCCTGTAGCGGATCTGGGAGACGGTCCGCACCTCCTGGACCCTGATCCAACATGCCCTCACACAGTATATGGCAGGTCAAAAACCTGTCAGCAACTAGAACAGTGTGGTTTTCAAAGGCAAAACGTACGCTGAAGGGTTAAGCTCTTAAAGAGAGAGCTACCCCAGCTGTCTCCCAATAAAGGGTTAACCGCCAAAGAAGGGGTTAATGTCGCAGACTCCCCACAACCCTTGTGTAATGAAAGGGTGTGCGAGCCCCAGGTGCCTCTTATGAGGTAACCGCTGCAGGACAGAGTTTCAAAGGTATGCCACACTAAACAAGAACGCCAACGAGATCGCTAACATATTGCGCTGAATTGTACATCGCAATGACCGCCAAAGTCGCTAAGGAGATCGCTAACCACTTATGCGTCGTCAATGAGATCGCCCACTGTGGCAGCTACTAGCGACATTAAAAACTATCACAAAAAAAAAACGATCGCAAAATTAAGCGACGCTATTGTGATCTTAGCGGGAGCTTTCCGTGTGACAGTACCTCCTGCGCTGTGGGTGTGAGGGGGTCAAGCTTCTGCCCTGACAGGTAGAAGCGACTCACCCAGCTGGCCGCGGTGTAGTGTCTTCCTTTCGGTCGGTCGGGGGGAGCGGAGAGTGAGGAGCCCGAGAAGGCCTTCAGTAATGCGCCGCCGCGCTAGAGGAGAGAGACCGGAAGAGAAAAAGGCAGGGAAGCCACGCCCCCGCCGGTTTAAAAAAAAGCGCGCGACTCACTCCGCTCCCGCTCCCATGTCCTGCAGGTATCCACCTGCGGACAAAAGTACACAATCACCACACATGAATACATGTAGCAGCGGCTGCCGCAGCGGCCGCTGAAGCACTCAAAACACATTAAAATGTGGAGTACTCACCCAGCTGAGCGCCACAGGGACCCCTCAGAGATTTGTGGCGCTGTGCCCGTAGCTTCCCCCCAGGGCGGGGAACGCAGTGACCCCAGAAGCGCGGTTTGCGTCCTCGCCAGGGAAGCAATCCTCATCCCCAGGGCCGGCAGGGTTCTGCAGGGACCACCTTACAGGGTAATACAGATCCGCCAAGGGAGAGGTGGGGGTCCAGCAGCGCTGAGACCTCTAGACCACTGGCGGTCCAAGTCTCTGTCCGACTAAAATAAAAAAAAATCTTCTGAGGAGCTGCTTCCAGCAGCGACTATCCTCTGTGACCTCAAATTTTAGACTGGAGAGCTGGAGTAGGAGGAGCCCTATATGCTGGAGGGGCCGGTCAACACTTTTTTAATCTGAGATGTTTCTATCCTATGTGGGCTCCGCCTACCCCATTAGTAATGACTAGTGTGTCTCCCTTCCTTCATCTGCTGCTGAAAATTGTGGAAAATCATAGAAAGGATGCATGTATATCACAAAAGGAGAGCATATGAATGAACAATTCATGGCACAAGGTCTCCACGCCGGGGAATCACATGACAATCAGATACAATCAAAATGAAAGCATATAGCAACAAAATGGTATCCACAAAACATAACCACCAGTATGAAATATATAGCCTAATCTGATTAGTATTTAATAGCAGGAGAAAAGTCCTCCATTCAATAAGGTAAATTAATAAAGTGCTAATGCATTAGATCAAACCTTCATTGAAAAAGGAGACACCTGCAGGTATTCAAAAATAAATGGAAACCAACAACACTTCAAGAGATTCAAATAAAACCAGTACACCAAAAAAAAGGGGAAAAGAGAAATCAACACCATATGCGCGCAACCGCGCAGTAGATCCCCAATTTATATAAATAAAGGACTTATATTGTGTACTCCAAAATATACTATCAATAAAAGAAAAACGGAGTAAAAAACACAATTTATTTTTAAGAAAAAATTGTATTTATTGAGTAAAAAAGATACAAATTAATAAAATCACACAGTGGTGAAAAGACCCTAATATAACAAGTCACACATTGGGACCAGAGCAGACAATGTATTGCAGCAGTTGCAAATATAATCACATATAGGGTGTATTAACACCTTTCTCCCTACACCTTACTCCTGGTGCTATAGGCATGCCTTTTTGAGTACATTACTTTGATGAGGAGTTATGTTCTTTTGTTCTGTTTCAGACAGTTCTTTTTTCTGTGACGCTCTGTGATATGTTTTCTTTTTCATGAATGTTCACTTGTTGTTCTTTAACTCAATAAAAAGAAAGTTGGAAAAAAAAAAAAGTTGTGTCACAAGATGGATCAGCTGCAGTAGTCCATCGCCATGAAGAAGTTCAGAATAGTAACCTCAATAGTCCATAGGGACAGAGGGATCATATTGGGTGTAATAGGATCCATAAAAGCGATAAGTAGTATATATTCAGGAGTGAAAAAATAAAGAAATTTGTATGTGTGACACTTGGGTAAAAAGGAAGAATAAAGTAATATAAATAAAAGTAAAAATTATGAATGAAAACAATACATAGTGGAAAAAATATAAATAAGGAAAAGTAAATGAATATATCATTAAAACTAAATATAAAAATATATAAAATGATTAATAGAAGCTATTACATTAATAAAAGAAATATGAATAAAGTGAAAAAATAAATGAAGAACAGTGAAAGAACACAGTTTAAAGCTCTATGGATGAAAGGTATAGTGTAACAGTGATATGTGAGAATAAAAATTTATATATGAAAAGAAATAAGAAACAACTCCTAATAATTCTTGAAAAAATGTTGGGTCATTCATCTGTCCCTATGCAACTCAACCAAATCATCCATCCTGATTGATTGAGAGAGACCAATTGTTATTCACATCAACAAAGTGCCGTGTGAATGGGTCCCAATCGGACCCCATAGAAAGATAATTATTTTTCAACAAGCATGGTAGAACATGTTGAGGTGCCAAGATAAACATGCATGAGAGAAGAAATTAAATAGAACCCCCAAGAAACTGGAAGAAAAAAGGGGTGAACACAAATAAATGAAAATAATAAATTTTATTGAAATATCGGGCTCTACAGCATGTACCACCAAAATAAAAAAAGTGCAAAGCTACGATGGAAAAATCACATGAATAGAGTGTGTGACCAACAACTTGCTATAGATACTAATGTGTAAGACTTTTATATCAATAGTGTTCAGTGATTCTATATACCTAATATAGCGATAAGGGATAGAGAAAACAACCATACACGTATGTACATTCCTCCATATGGACAAAAGCAGACCATTTTGGTACTATTTCTTCAACCCAACAAGCTAGCTTATTTCCTCAGGGACATTAGACTCCTCCCATATTGGGTCCCGACATGTTCTCAGAAGGGACACTTCATGCCAATGACAGAACGAATGACATATTGATCTAAAAACAAATGGACAGTTAAAAAGCAATATATATATATATATATATATATATATATATATATATATATAATATATATAAAAAATTGAATGTATGTGTGTGTGTGGGTATCACGAACCAATCACAAAGCATGTTTAAAAGAAGCTGAGCTGTGATTGGTTGCTATGAGCAACAGTTTTTCTTGCAACCAATCGCTAGGCATCTTTCATTTCACCAGAGCTGTTTAAAAGAAGCTGAGCTGTGATTGGTTACTATGAGCAACAGTTTTCTCACTCCACGACAACACTTGAGCAGGCAGTGAGTGGGTGGGAGAAATCTAGCATCCCCAGGAACATAAGCTCCCAGCCATTGTCTGCCCCCCAGAAACGAGCAGAAAGCATAAGACAAAAAGGAATCCCCCCTCCCGTTCCCATATCCCCACCAGTGGCCACCACACATCCTCCATCCCATAGGCACATCTTACCTCTTAAAGGGATCTCCGGTATGAAAGTCAGGGCAAATCCATCCAGCGCTTTGGTTTTGACCCCAGGCCTCTCTTAAAGGGATCTCCGGTATGGAAGTTAGGACCGTTCCACTCAGCGCAGTGGTTCTGACCCCAGGGCCTCTTAAAGGGATCATTATTATGGAAGTTGGGGCAATTCCAATAAGCGCTCTGGTTCTGACCCCAGGCCTCTCTTAAAGGGATCTCCAGTATGGAAGTTAGGGCAAATCCCTCAGCGCTCTGATTCTGACCCCAGGCCTCTTTTAAAGGGATCATTTCTATGGAAGTCAGGGCAATTCCACTCAGCGCTGTGGTTCTGACCCCAGGCCTCTCTTAAAGGGATCCCCGTTATGGAAGTCAGAGCAATTGCCTTCAAATGCTCTGGTACTGACCCCAGACCTCTCTTAAAGGGATCATTGGTATGGAAGTCAGGGCAAATCCATCCAGCTCTTTGTTTTTGACCTCCGGCCTCTCTTAAAGGGATCCCCAGTATGGAAGTTAGGACCGTTTCACTCAGCGCTGTAGTTCTGACCCCAAGGCCTCTTAAAGGGATCATTGGTAAGGAAGTTAGGGCAAATCCACTCAGCGCTCTGGTTCTGACCCCAGGCCCCTCTTAAAGGGATCATTGGTATGGAAGTCGGGCAAATCCACTCTGCGCTCTTGTTCTGACACCAGGCTGACGGAATGATGTGGGATATTAGGGGTAGTAGTCTGGCGGCTGTGACGGGATGATGTGGGATATTAGGGGTAGTTGTCCGGTGACTATGGCTGATAGGATGATGTGGGATATTAGGGGTAGTAGTCTGGCGGCTGTGACGGGATGATGTGGGATATTAGTGGTAGTTGTCCGGTGGCTCTGGCTGACGGAATGATGTGGGATATTAGGGGTAGTAGTCTGGGGCACTGGCTGATGGATGATGTGGGATATTAGGGGTAGTAGTCTGGCGGCTGTGACGGGATGATGTGGGATATTAGGGGTAGTAGTCCAGTGGCTCTGGCTGACGGGATGATGTGGGATATTGGGGGTAGTAGTCCAGTAGCTCTGGCTGACGGTATGATATGGGATATTAGGAGTAGAAGTCTGGCGGCTGTGACGGGACGATGTGGGATATTAGTGGTAGTTGTCCGGTGGCTATGGCTGACTGGATGATGTGGGATATTAGGGGTAGTAGTCCGGTGGCTATGGCTGACGGGATGATGTGGGATATTAGTAGTCCGGTGGCTTTGACGGGATGATGTGGGATATTAGTAGTCCGGTGGCTCTGGCTGACGGGACAATGTGGGATATTGGGGGTAGTAGTCCGGTGGCTCTGGCTGATGGGACGATGTGGGATATTAGGGGTAGTAGTCCGTTGGCTCTGGCTGACGGGATGATGTGGGATATTAAAGTGAATGTGGCTATGCGGAGTGGGTGGGGCTACACACTCAGCTTTTTATATATACACACAGTACAGACCAAAAGTTTGGACACACCTTCTCATTCAAAGATTTTTCTTTATTTTCATGACTATGAAAATTGTAGAATCACACTGAATGCATCAAAACTATAAATTAACACATGTGGAATTATACATTACTCTTTACAAAAAAGTGTGAAACATCTGAAAATATGTCTTATATTCTAGTTTCTTCAAAGTAGCCACCTTTTGCTTTGATTACTACTTTGCACGCAGAAAAGGTGAACGGATGGACTCTACATGCCTAGTTCCCACCGTGAAGCATGGAGGAGGTGGTGTGATGGTGTGGAGGTGCTTTGCTGGTGACACTGTTGGGGATTTATTCAAAATTGAAGCGGTGAGCGGTCCAGCTCACCCCAAACCATCTCGATTGGGTTCAGGTCTGGTGACAGTGGAGGCCAGGTCATCTGGCGTAGCACCCCATCACTCTCCTTCTTGGTCAAATAGCCCTTACACAGTCTGGAGGTGTGTTTGGGGTCATTGTACTGTTGAAAAATAAATGATGGTCCAACTAAACACAAACCGGATGGAATAGCATGCTGCTGCAAGATGCTGTGGTAGCCATGCTGGTTCACTATGCCTTCAATTTTGAATAAATCCCAACAGTGTCACCAGCAAAGCACCCCCACATCATCACACCCCTCCTCCATGCTTCACGGTGGGAACCAGGCATGTAGAGTCCATCCGTTCACCTTTTCTGCCTGCAAAGCAGTAATCAAAGCAAAAGGTGGCTACTTTGAAGAACCTAGAATATAAGCCATATTTTCAGTTGTTTCACACTTTTTTGCAAAGTGTAATGTATAATTCCACATGTGTTAATTCATAGTTTTGATGCCTTCAGTGTGATTCTACAATTTTCACAGTCATGAAAATACAGAAAAATCGTTGAATGAGAAGGTTGTGTCCAAACTTTTGGTCTGTACTGTATGTCACAATGACGTGTGTGTGTGTGTATGTGTGTTATATATATATATATATATATATATATATACATACATGCTATGTGTATATATCTATTCTTTATTAAACCTGTCAGTGTGATTTTACAGTATAGCTGGGGATGAAAGGACACCGGTGCGATTTCATCGGAAGTCACACGTGCGGTCCATTTGTAATCCGATTTTTCATCGCTCCCATAGACTTGCATTGGCGATAGTCAACCCACAATCGGTGACAATTGCAGCATGCTGCAATTGCACTCGCACGTATAAAACAGACGACAAAAAATCGGATACTGGGAGCTGCTCCATAGATTAACATTGGTCCGACTGCAATGCGATATTTAATCGCTTTGCAGTCGTCCGATTTTGTCACCAGTGTAACCCCGGCCTTACCCTTGCAAAAGTAAAAAAAAAAAAATGGGTCTAAAGGAAAATTTTTCTGAAAGAAAAGTAAATGTTTATTTTTTTCCTTCCACATTCCATTAATTCCTGTGAAGTACCTGAAGGGTTACTAAACTTCTAGAGGCTATGTGCAGATGGTGCGGATTCTGCTGAGGAATTTTTCGTGCAGATTTTGGTAAATCCGCAGGTAAAATGACCTGGGTTTTACCTGCGGATTTTACGCGTTTTTTGTGCGGATTTCCCATGCGTTTTTAGACCTGCGGATTTCTATTTAGAGCAGGTCTGACAAGGCGGTGGAACTGCACAAAAGTAGTGACATGCTGCGGATTTAAATCTGCACCAAATCCACGCGGAAAAATCCGCAGCATGTGCACTGCTTTTTTTTTCTTTACATTGCATCTAATGCTACTGTAGATCACTTGCAGTTCTGCTGCGGATCCGCAACGTGTGCACAGACCCTGAATGTGGTTTTGAGTAGCTTGAGGGGTGCAGTTTTTACAATGGTGTCACTTTTGAGTATTTTCTGTCATATAGGTCACTACAAATGTGAGGTGGTCCCTAAAAAAAAATGGTTTAGCAAATTTTGTTGTAATAATGAGAAATCTCTGGGCAACTTTTAACCCTTATAACTTCCTAGCAAAAAAAAAATTGTTTCAAAAATTGTGCTGATGTAAAGTAGACATGTGGGAAATGTTATTTATTAACTATTTTGTGCGATGTGACTCTCTGATTTAAGGACATAAAAATTAAAAGTTTAAAAGTAGTGAAATGTTCAAAATTTTTGCCAAATTTCCAATTTTTTTCACAAATAAATGCAAGTCATATCAAAGAAATTGTACCACTATTGTGAAGTACAATATGTCATGAGAAAACAGTCTCCGAATCAGTGGGATCCATTGAAGCGTTCCAGAGTTATAACCTTATAAAGTGACAGTGGTCAGAATTGTAAAAATTGTCCTGGTCAGGAAGGTGAAAACAGGCTTCGGGGTGAAGGGGTTAAACCCTCCTATTTTCTTAAGGTACTGCCACACTAAACAATCCCGCTAGCGATCACGATAACGACGCATACTAATGCGATCGCTAGCGGGATTGTTTCTATATCGCTAAGTGCGGCCGCATTTAGCGATATAGTTAACGACGCTATCGCCGTTAGCGATCTTCTTAACGACTTTAGCGGTACAAAAGTACCGCTAAATCGCTAAGAAAAGGTGCCACACTAGCGATATATACTTACCCAGCGGGAGCGCCGACGAGAAAATAGGGTCCGGAACGATTCCAGCGACGAGCGAGATCACAGCAGGAAGCTCGTCGCTGACAGATGCCGCACTGAACAACATCGCTAACGGGATCGCTAAATAGTGACGTTTTTTAGCGATCCCGTTAGCGATATTGTTCAGTATGGCATACCCTTTAAATTAGACCAGTTGGGCAGTTCTCAGTAACTTCTACTCATTGACTAAAGTTGCACAGTGCAGCTCCATCCATTGAGTTTGAGTCCTGCCGCCACTGGAAGTTAGAACAGCCAGGCTGTCAGATTCCCCTCCCCCCACTCTGACCTGATATTGATGACCTATGCTAAGGATCAATGCAATCAAAATAATAAACCCAGGAATCCAAAACCTTTAGAAAAGTGCTTGAAATTTTTCACTTGCAAACCACTTTCCTCCTCGGTGCATAATACACAGCATGTTAAGATGAAACTTTATCGGAAAGTAATTAAAGTAACGTTAGGAATGCCCCTTTTCATGGAGACCAGGTCAAACATGCATATAGAGATAAGTTCTTTAGAATATAGCATTCCTCTGCCAGATATAATGAATAAATCTGATCCAATAATTATAGAAATATAATGCAATCATGAGAAATTGTGCTTGTGCACACATGCAAGGCGACCTGAACATCAGTGATACACAGCTGCAGAAGCCGAGACAGACCAGAAAGCCTCCCAATGCTTCTTGTGTAAAGAATACAATCATTGCACCAATATGTTTGATCTTGTCACCCGTCTTCACAAGTTTTGTATTCTCTCTTTTCTTGTCACCTTGTATTTTGTGTATTAGGCTATGTGCGGATTCTGCTGAGGAATTTTCCGTGCAGATTTTAGTAAATCTGAAAGTAAAATGACCTTGGTTTCACCTGTGGATTTTGTGCGGATTTCTATTTAGAGCAGGTCTGACAACGCTGCGGAACTGCACAAAAGAAGTGACATGCTGCGGATTTAAATCCGCGCGGAAAAATCCACAGCATGTGCACTGCGTTCTTTTTTTAAATTGAATCTAATGCTACTGTAAATCACTTGCAGATCTGCAGCGGAAAATCCGCTGCGGATCCGCAGCAGAATCCGCAACGTCTGCACAGACCCTTAGCACTGGAGAAAGAGGCAGTTCTGTTATGAATGTGCTAGAGATGGTTTCTGAGCAGAGGCTCCCTCTGGTGGTTACAGACAGTACTGAACCTTTCAGTGAGGAATGGCAATCTGGGATCACGGACTGGACTGATATAAGGGAGGTTCCCTCCCATGATGGTTGCCGGTGATCAATTGTTCTTGTCTCAATTGTGGTGCCTGGTTCATTTGGAAGTTTGCTGAGTCTTGCCTGCATCTTCTGCTATCAGATAAGATATTTTCTGCTTTTATTTTTGTGCTTGCTATTTGCATTGTTTTCTGCACATTTGTGGAGGACAGCCGGGTCCCCTCCTGGGGCCTGTGCTCCTCACAGTTTGTCTGTAGCCTCTGTTGTTTTTTCTTTTGCTTTTTCCTGCTTTTTCAACTGCTGCAGCTTGGTTTTGTTCACACTGAGATCTGATTTAGTGGGTGGTGAGATCGTGTGATCTCAGTATTTTTGTAATCAGAATTGTTGAATTTTTGTAGGGTTTTCTGGGTTGCAGAAAGTAATCTCTCCTGTCCTTTCCTATTTAGTCAGCTTGTGGCCCCAGCGTTTGCTCAATCTGTTTTCTGCCTGCGTTTGTGTTTTCATCTTGTCTAACCGCCATTATATGTTTGGGGGCTGCCTATTCCTTTGGGGATCTGCTCCGGGGCAGTTAGCTTTCCTGTTTCTATCTTTAGGTGTAGTTATCTTTCAGGCTGTGACGAGGCGTCTAGGATCAACGTAGGAACGCTCCACGGCTACCTCTAGTTGTGTGGTTAGTTCAGGTTTCTGCAACCCATTAGTTACCAACATCTCAGGTGTTCGGCTGCCTTGCTGTTGTTCCTGTCCTCCTCAGCTACCGTACATAACACAGTTCCCTTTTGAAAAAGTGTAGCCCAAACAAAAAAAAAAAACACTTCTAGGCATAGTCCTATATTTTGGATTCTTGGCCTCCTCCTTTTGACTCTTGTGTGCTCAATATACATTGGACTTTTTCCAGCATCACACTGTGGGCAATTTATGAGGCTGGGGTCACCCGGCTGTTGATTCTCTCATGTGAGAGAGAATCGGGCCAGTTATGCTAATGGCGCTCGGCTTAAACTCTGTCAAAGTCTGATCCGAGTGTCATCTTACTGTGATCCGATTTTCTCGCATGAGAGAATCGCAGCAGAGGTGACTGAGAAACTAATTCCTCCATTGCCGGCGTCTGCAGGATTCGCACTATACTCGGGTGATATCCGAGTGCAGTGCGATGTTTCACACGCACCCTTAGACTTAAATGGGTGCATGCGATCCGATTCTCAGATGTAATCACAGCATGCTGGGATTGTTTTCGAATGCCGAATCGGCATGACAAGATAATCGCAGATGTGAACTGCCCCATACACTGTGTTCCAAATTATTATGCAAATAATATTTTCTCAGATTTTCCCAAATTACCTATATGAATTGCAGTCATTGTAATTTTCCAGTCAAATAACTATTAGAGTACAATTGAAAGGTTTTTGTACAAACTGCCTATGATAACAGTATATTTTTTAAAAAATAAAACACTCAAACTGCACTCAAAATGCATGTTCCAAATTATTATGCACAGCAGAGTTTTCAACCTTTTCATTTTAATAAAGAACAAAAAAATGGTCATTTTTGAAATTATAAGCATTAGCAGGTTCTTACAAACTGAAATCAAACAGTTTTCAACTCAAAACTTTATTCTAGGTGATGTTACATTTGCACATAGGACCCCTTGTTCGAAAGGAGCTTCTGAACTCTCTCGTCCATTGAATTTGTCAGGTTTTGGATGGTTTCTGCTTCAATTGTTTTGCATGAGGACAGAATACCCTCCCAGAGCTGTTGCTTAGATGTGAACTGCCTCCCGCCATCATAGACACTTCTTTTGATGATGCTCCAGAGGTTCTCAATGGGGTTGAGGTCAGGGGAGCATGGGGGCCACACCAGAAGTTTGTCCCCTCTTATGCCCATAGCAGCCAGAGATGCAGATGTGTTATGTGCAGCATGAGACGGTGCATTATCATGCATGAAAATGATCTTGCTGCGGAATGCACGGTTCTTCTTCTTGAACCATGGCAGGAAGAGCTGTTTGAGAAACTCAACATACAATATGGAGTTCATCTTTACCCCTTCAGGGATCCTAAAGGGGCCGACAATCTCTCTCCCCATGATTCCAGCCCAAAACATTACTCCACCTCCTTCTTGTTGGTGCCATAGCCGTGTTTGCATGGGGTGTCCATCAACCAGCCATCCTCCACTCCATCCATCTGGACCATCGAGCGTTGCACGGCACTCATCGGTGAATAAAACAGTTTTGAAGTCAGTCTTCATGTATTGTTTGGCCCACTGGAGCCATTTCTGCTTGTGTGCAGTGGATAGAGGAGGTCGACAGGATGGCTTACACACAGCTGCAAACCTCTGAAGGTCCCTGCATCTTGTTGTTCGGGGGACGTTGGAGGCACCAGCAGCTTCAAAAACTTGTCTGCTGCTATGGCAAGGCTTTTTTTCCCGCTGCTCTTTTAACCTGACGTAATTGCCTGTAGGAAACAGTCCTCAATTTTCCCTTATCAGCACGCACACGTGTGTACTGTGAATCAGCTACATACTTCTTGATTGTGCGATGATCACGATGAAGTGTCTTGGCAATGTTGATTGTAGTCATGCATTGACCTAAACACTCCACAATTTGTTGCTTCTCAGCAGCCGACACATCCTTTTTCTTTCCCATTTTGGCAGAAAATGTAGGCTGCTTAATAATGTGGGACAGCCTTCTTAAGTAGTCTTGCGTTTCATTGGACACACCTGCCAAACTAATTAGCACAGGCTGTCTGCAATTGCTTACAGTGATATAAAAAGCCCTGACACACATCACCATCAATGAGTTTAACTGACAAACAAAAAAATTCTTACCTTATCACTCCTAAACAATTTTTGCATAATAATTTGGAACACAGTGTAGTATAACATTGGCCATGTGCTGTCCGAAAAAACATAACATAGCGCTCTGCCGTGTTACGTGGCCTTGTGAACGAGGCCTTAGGCTGTCCCTTTAGCATAGCTTAGAGATATCTGTTGCAGGTCAGGAGGACTGCGTTAGGTGCTTGCTGCCATTGCAACCCGTCAGCACCCCATAATTGTGTCACACGCCACCAACCATGTAATAGAGGAAACCTTTGTCTTTTCTTCAAATTATTTTAATTTTTATAGAGAAGGGTTACAATACACACATAAGGGAATATACCGTATTTTTTTCCTTCAAATTATTTCTGCTCGTTCTTCTCTCCGACTGCTGTTCATGTTAGACTATTGATCTTAAGTGATATCTTTAACCCCTTTTCGATGTCATGCGTAATAGTACGCCAACGTCGGACTGTCTCCCTTTGATGTGGGCTCCAGCACTGAGCCCACATCTGTCCCGGGACATGTCAGCTCTTTTGAACAGCTGACATGTGCCCGAAATAGCCGCGTATGAAATAGAGATCCACCCCAGCTATTAACCTGTTAAATGCCGCTGTCAAATGCTGACAGTGGCATTTAACTCGCGCTTCCCGCCATCGGGCAGGAAATGCGCATATCGGTGACCCCCGTCACGTGATCGTGGGTCACCCGTTCATAGGCATGTTAACCAGAGGTCTCCTGGAGACCTCTATGGGTGTCACTGCCGGCTTGCTGTGAGCGCCATCCGGTGGTCGGCTCTCATAGCAAGTGAGTAGTTCTACTACATAGAGGTGATCTGATAATCGCCTGTATGTAGCAGAGCCAATCAGGTTGTGGCAGCTTCTAGTCTCCCATAGAGAGTATTGAAACATGCCAAAAGTAAAAAAAAATGTTTTTAAAACTAGAAAAAAAAAAAAAAATTCAAATCACCCCCCTTCACCCCATTCAAAATAAAACAATAAAAATAAAATCAAACATACAATTATTTGGTATAGCTGCGTTCAGAATAGCCTGATCAATATTAAAAAAAGGATTAACCTGATCGCTAAATGGCGTAGCGAGAAAAAAAGTCAAAACGCCAGAATTACGGTTTTTGGTTGCCGCGACATTGCATTAAAATGCAATAATGGGCGATCAAAAGATCATATCTGCACATAAATGGTATCATTAAAAACGTCAGCTCGGCTCGCAAAAAATAAGCCCTCACCAAACTCCGAGATCACGAAAAGTGGAGACACTGCGGGTATCAGAAAATGGTGCAATTTATTATTTTTTTTTTAAGCAAAGTTTTGAATTTTTTTTCACCATTTAGATAAAAAAAAGAACCTAGACATGCTTGGTGTCTATGAACTCGTAATGACCTGGAGAATCATAATGGCCGGTCAGTTTCAGCATTTATTGAACCTAGTAAAAAAGTCAAACAAAAAACTAGTGTGGGATTCCACTTTTTTTGCAATTTCACTGCACTTGGAATTTACTTCCCATTTTTTAGTACAGGATGTGGTGAAACCAATGGTGTCGTTCAAAAGTACAACTCGTCCCGCAAAAAAACAATCCCTTATATGGCCATATTGATGGAAAAATAAAGTTATGGCTCTGGGAAGAAGGGGAGCGAAAACTGAAACGAAAAACCAAAAAAGCGGTTATGAAGGGGTTAATGGAGGCAGTATTTAGCATTACCAGAACTGTATTGGCCCTGATTTCCATTGAGATGCCAATGTATGTTTTACTTTCACCTGTGTTTTCTGATATATGAATTGAAATCTTTCAGGCTCCATTATCTAATGGCTTTTTCGTGGCCTGTCTGCTGATAATACACTGTGCTAATGCTAAAGGGCTGTTCTCGTGTTCACTCCTCAGAAGGGCACAGTTCACCATGTTCCTGACTTCTTGATTGTTGAGAGAGAAGGGCACTCCTACTTGATTGACAGTTCAGTCAAGCCGTTGCGTGGCAGGTCGAAACTTGCGCTCTCCCGATTCGGCTTTGTAGGGCACCGTTGTAGTATTGGCATCGCTGTAAACAATAACAGGTGGCCAGATATCTGGGGTAAAATTTAACAAAGGGAGAATTTTAGAAAATTGCTTCTTTTCACACTTACTACCTAACCAGACTCAAACTAAGGAGATAGGATTTGTCTTTATTATTTACAGGTTTCCAACGAATGATCCTAAACTGCTGTCCAAGTGGCTTGTAGCAATGCATCAACACAGCTGCACGTCCTTATCGTCTAGAAGCATATGTAGCGATCATTTTACTGAGACAGACTACAGCCCATATCCTGGATCATCAGTTCCTCAACTTGCACCAGACGCAGTGCCGTCTCTTCTCATTGCATTGCCAAGAGAGATTCCAGCAGCATTGGAACCTCGGGATGCACAACAGGTAATCACATAACACAATCCGATGCCACCCGATATGTGAAAACCTATATAAATCACCACAATCGCAGAAATATGTAATTTATACGGAACATTCATTATGGTAGAGCTGGTGTGCACCAGTGATTCACCCCCTCCCCCAGCCACCTTCTCCTGAATTTAAAGGGTTGTCAAGTGCTGCACATAGCTCCCAATCATAGCGTCATCTGTACCACTCACCTCCTGATTACAAACTAAGTGGTGCCAGGCAGCTCATTTTAAGCAGGAGACTTTAAAGGGGTTTTCTCTTCCAAACGCCTCTTCAAAAGAGAAACGCCAGAAATAAGCTGAATGCCACAGGTCCAGCTACTAAAACCTTAAACGATCAGTTAGTACATGTTAGTAATAAATGACTGTTCTGAGTCATCCAGAGACTCAAACAGCATCAGCTCATCTTGGCTTAGAGAGGAAACTTAGGGATTACCCTATATATGTCACCCTATGATCCCATACTTACATATTGCTTTGTCAATGGCCACATTCTTGGTAACATTTAGCTGAATGATGTAATTAGGCAGTAAATTATTTAATACCACTCTTCTCCACAGTAATTTGAGATATCTCTTTAATAATATATCAAAGAAAACTGGAATATAGCTAGAATAAACTTATCGATAAATACACCTTTTCCTTACTTGCTTTCCAAATGTCTTCTGAAAACTTACATTTCTATTAAAAAGTGTATACCCCTTCCTGATATCATATTCTTTCGCATTCACAAGTAACCACAAGATGCAGTTTTTAAATGAAGGTGTGAGGGATCTCCCAGGGGAAGTGGGGGATCAACTTCGCTCACCTCGGGGACAGGGTAGAGAAGGACCTAGCAGGGGTCGGCTCTCTGGCACCACCACTTGCCCCAGGTCAGTCAGGGAACTGCACCGAGGGCAAATAGTCGCCGTAAAGGCTTCCCTTATAGGTACAAGTTAGTGAGGCGCTCTCAGTGAGGGGGGATATATATCACCAGTCCAGGCTGGGGATATATATATAAACCTCCCGGTCGTCACTGCCAGAGTTCCTCAGTAAAACAATACGGTATTCTGCCACCAGTTCTTCGTTTGAAATAAGCCCCGTCCGACAACAGGCTTATATTGGGTCGGGAACCAACCCGGTAGCGTATCATATAACCAACCGAGCGTGTGGACATGGGGATTCGTGGGTCGAGATAAAAGAGCAGCCCAAGATTAATTTTATATTTAATTGCCTAAAAGGCACACTAGAAATATACAAGCATATATTTACAGAACAATATACAGGTATGCAGTCAGGAGTGTAGTACAATGGATAGGGTATAGATAGGTTGCAATTACCGTGTTATGTAGCATGTGACCACAGGAAGGTGCTGATGGATCAAAGGTCCAAATCTTAGTTACAGGCTTTCCTGGCTTTGTCTGATAACGGGTCCTCTGGCCAGAAGAAAACTGAGCTCCAAGTGAGGAGCTGACACTTATCTCCTTGGCTGCTCCTCCCACACTCTGCACCCACCCCTGGGCTTGTGCAGCCTCTCTCCTCCCATCTCTGAGAGTATGATTTCCAGTCCAGAACCATGAATGGCCCACAACTTTCCACCCGAAGCTCTGAATGGAATGGCAGCAGTGCCATTGGATTTTATCTGCGCATTGTAACAACCCTGCTGGCATCACTTCATGGCCTCCCATCCCCCACCTGCCTTACATACCAGTTTACTCATTACTCTGGGCCATGCTGTGAGTTCTGTCTTTTGCCGGCTCCATGCTGTGAACCTCATGTCTCCTGCGTGCTTTTTGCATACTTCCTGGCTGTGTGCATAGGGGGGCGGTGCTGGCACTTCCTGGTTCTTATAGAGTCAGTGTGCACCTTCCTAAGGTGTCCCCAGCCAATTGACAAGAGACCTCCAGTACTTAAGGCATCCCCACCCATAGGAGGATGCCTGAGCAACATTTTATCTCAGTCAGTGTCTTGCTGCTGAGCTGCCAGGTCATGTCCTGTTTTCTGCCTTCTCTGGGGGCTTAATACCCAGAGCTGTTGCTGTGCTTACATACCTTGGTCCAGTGTTTCTTGCTAAGTCCGCCACCCTGGGGGCAGAATACCCAGGCCTTCGTCCTTAGTTCTTGTACCTGTTCCTGATCTTGTCTGTACTCAGTCCTATTTCTGTGTCCGTTGTATCCTTGTCTGTAGCCCTTCCCACCTGCTCTGTGTATCATTGTGTCTACTGTGGTTTTGCTTTGCTTGCCGCACATAGCGGTTCTGCTCCGTTCGCTGCACCCAGCGGCTCTGCTCTGCACTTGCTCCGTTTCTGCTTCTGCTCTGCACTTGCTCACCTACCTGCGGTTCTGCTCTGCACTTGCTCCGCCTACCTGCGGTTCTGCTCTGCACTTGCTCCGCCTACCTGCGGTTCCAGCTCCACCAGTCTGAACAGGTCCCTACTGTTCCCCATATATCTCTCATTCCAGTCTGTGTCGCTGTGCTTCCTGAACCAGCCCCACCCTTCTCCAGTCTGAACAGGTCCCTACCTGTTCCCTTGTTCCATTCATACCTGCCCGTGTTCCTGTGCCCTCCCAAGTCAGTTCCTGTCCCTTTTGTCTCAGCCGTGCCCGCCTGTCTGCCAGTATCTCAGCCGTGCCCTCCTGTCTGCCAGTGTCTCAGCCGTGTCTGCCAATGTCTCAGCCGTGCCCGCCTGTCTGCCAGTGTCTCAGCCGTGCCCGCCAGTCTGCCAAGAGTACCAGCCGTGCCCATCATAGTACCAGTCATGCCTGTCTGTACTTGTCTGCACCTGTCATAGTGTTGGGATCAGCTGCTACAGCCAGACACCACCCTGGAGTGGTACCTGGCAGCTACTTGCCACACAAGCCTGACCTCACCATCAGAGGCTCCAGTGAACATTAAGGTATCTGGTTAGTCACGCCCCTTCCAGGGTAGGCTGGTTTGTGGCCCAGTAGGGCCACACCCCCCACGCTGGCACCACCCAGCCCAGGCGCTAGCGTTACACACATCAAGTCCAAATAAGCCTACCGTATATAATTACTGGTGGCTAAGCTTTATAACTCCATAGCACAGAATGCTACAATTTGCTGCCGGGCACGGGCGTCTGGGGAAGGAACGCCGATTCGGATGTTATGCTCGGCTAGGCTCAGAGATATTGCATTCTGTTATTATAAGTCATTTTCCAGATTCAATACCCATAGCCTTGCTGTGATTTGTTGTTCGACGAGGTATATCCATGTGTTTCAAGTCACACAAAAGGTTCAGTTTGCCTGTAGCTTGCAGGGGATTTCGTACCTTTGTGTTATGAGCTTCAAAGGATCTGTTCTTGGTTTTTAATTAAAGATAAACACTGCATGGCTTTTTATGGTCTTGGGGAATGTAAAGAGAGGGGGCACATTTGAGGAATGGAAAGAGATGTCCTGAATCTAAAATCAAAAATGGATTCCCCCTTGTCCCTCACAGAAGGTCTTTATTATTAAGGGAAAAATAAATCCAAACATACAGGGTCTTGTGTGAAAAAGTGATTGCGCCCTCCCCCTCTGCCCCCCGCTTAAAACATAAATTACCTGTGGCTTATCACATCTTTGGAAAGCTGAGTTCAAATTCTCTAGCCACACCCAGGCCAGATTACTGCCACACCTGTTCTCATTCAAGAAATCGCTTAAATAGGACCTGCCTAACAAAGTGAAGTAGACCAAAAGATTCTCAAAAGCTAAATATGCCGCAATCCAAAGAAATTCTGGAACAAATGAGAAACAAAGTAATTGAGATGTATCAGTCTGGAAAAGGTTATAATGCCATTTCTACAGCTTTGGGACACCAGCGAACCACAATGAATGCCATTATTCATAAATGGCGAGAATATGGATCAGTGGTGAACCTTCCCAGGAGTGGCTGGCCTACCAAAACTACCCAAGAGCCCAGCGACGACTCATCCAAGAGGTTACAGAAGACCCCATAAGAACATTTAAAGAACTACAGGCCTTACTTGCCTCAGTTAAGGTCAGTCTTCATGATGCAACCTTAAGAAAGAGACTGAGCAAAAATGGCCTGCATGGCAGAGTTCCAAGACGAAAACCGCTACTAAACATTAAGAACATAAAGGCTCGTCTCAGTTTTGCCAGAAAACATCTTGATGTTCCCCAAAACTTTTTGGAGAATGCTCTGTGGACTGAGGAGACAAAAGTTGAACTTTTTGGAAGGTGTATGTCCCATTACATCTGACGTAGAAGTAACACAGCATTTCAGAAAAGGAATATCATACCAACAGTAAAATGTGGTGGTGGTAGTGTGATGGTCTGGGGCTGTTTTGCTGCTTCAGAACCTGGAAGACCAGCTGTGGAAAATGGAACCATGAATTCTGCTGTCTACCAAAAAATCCTGAAGGAGAATGTTCGGCCATCTGTTTGTTGACCTCAAGCTGAAACACACTTGTGTTATGCAACAAAACAATGATCCAAACACACCAGCAAGTCCACCTCTGAATGGCTTAAGAAAAACAAAATTAAACTTTGGAGTGGCCTAGTCAAAGTCCTGACCTTAATCCAATTTAGATGATGTGGCATGACCTTAAAAAGGCGGTTCATGCTCTGAAACCCACCAATGTGGCTGAATTACATTAATTCTGCAAAGATGAGTGGGCCAAAATTCAACCAGAGCATTGTAAAAGACTCATTGCCAGTTGTCACAAATGCTTGATTGCAATTGTTTGTTAAGACAGGCCAAACCAGTTATTAGGTTTAGGGAGCAATCACTTTTTCACTACAGGGCTCTGTAGGTTTGGATTTCTTTTTTCCTTAATATTAAAGACCTTCATTTATAAACTGCATTTTGTGCTTACTTGTGTTATCTTTGTCTAATATTTACATTTAGTTTGGTGGTCTGAAACATTTGTGTGTGACAAACATGCAAAAGAATAGGCGATCAGGATAGGGGCAAACACTATTTCACATAACTGCATTTTCAAAGCTGAATAAAAGTATGTGCAGACGATTCGGGAGTGACAGCGTTTTGGACGCAGCACATATTCGCTGCGTTCAAAGCGCTGCCGGCTATTGAACGCAGGTGAATCCGCATGTGTTCACTGAACTGTGCAGATTCATTGCATCCAATACATTGTATCAGTGATATTTTTCTTGCGGAGACTAGTGTCTCCGCAAGAGAAATTGACATACTGCGGTCTGGATAGACGTGCCGCATGTCCGTCTCCTCGGGTGAGCTGCGGGCATCTCGGCACGCATAGTGGACATGAGATTTCTTGAAGTACCATCCACTATGCTGTAACGTCTGGCTGCTACGGGTTGGACACTGCACAAGTATGTCAAACCCACAGTGTTTACTGATCATGTGCACATACCCTAATAGTATGTCATTTTTGTATTTATTTATTGTAGGCAGACCCTGCAGGGAACAAGCAGCTGGAAGATGGCATTACAGTACCATCTGAAATCCTCGAAACCAGACTACATGAAATCAGTAATAAAGATAGTCTATCAGTTAAAAAGCAGCAGGTATTGTATATACTGCAAAAATACATACATCCTCACAATAATGGTAACTTGTATGCCCACTTTAGTCTGATTATTGATCTCTTTATAAATGAGAAATTCTGGAACTTTGTAATATACAGTACTGTATCATTTCTGTCTCAGAATTCTCAAGATATGGAGATATTAGTGTGCAGTCAGTGAATAAGAACACACTTGTTTCCATTCAGAGGCAGAAAACCCCATACACAGCTGGGCCTGCTCTCATCTGAGAATGCCCATTGTAGTAAATTATCAGTGAGATTATTGCCCAGACTGCATACTTCTCAGCCAGATAAGGGCTAGCTACTTACCAATTTGTAAGTGTGGCGAAATAGCAATTCAGCAATTGTTTTTTAGTTACAGCATTCGTTTTACAGTAAAACTGACCTAGAAATACAGTTCTCTAGGTTGGTACGATTATGGCGATACCAAGCTTGCATAGTTTTATTTATGCAGAAAAAAAATTCAGAAATTTGTAAAAAGGGAAAAATTTGCTTGTCGCCTTTTTCCAAGAGTCGTAACGTTTTCAGGATATGGAGCTAGCTATGTGGAGGCTTGTTTCTTGCGCCCTGAGCCGATAATTTTGTTATTATTATTTTGGAGTACATTCAATGTTTTGATCACCTTTTTATTACTTTTTTATATGTTGTTCTGGCAACCAAAATACTGCAAGTCTGTTTACCGATTGGATTAATTTATTTTATATTTTGATAGATCAGACTTTTAGGAACGCAGCATTGTCAAATATATTCATGATTTTTTTTTTTTATTTTATTTAACCCGTTCACACCGAAGCCTGTTTTCACCTTCCTGACCAGGCCAAATTTTACAATTCTAACCAGTGTCCCTTTACGTGGTAATAACTCTGGAGCGCTTCAACGGATCCCAGTGATTCTGAGATTGTTTTCTCGTGACATATTGTGCTTCACGGTAGTGGTAAAATTTGTTCTACAGTATATGATTTGCATTTATTTTTGAAAATATTGGAAAATATGGAAAATTTTGCAATTTTCATACTTTTAATATTTATGCTCTTAACGACAAATGACGGATTCCCCCTGTTTGGTGCGGGCTCCGGCGATGAGTCCGCACTTTTTCCGGCACATGACAGCTGATCTGATCAGCTGACATGTGCCCGGAACAGCCGCAGGTGGTATCGCGATTCACCTGCAGCTGTTAACATGTTAAATTCCACTGTCAAACTCTGACAACAGCATTTAACATGCACGCGAGAGAAGCGTGTCATTACCTCCTCCCATCGGCGCCTGTGTCACATGACCGCGGGTCGCCGATGGGTTGGCATGACAACCTGGGGTCAGCAGGAGACCCCTGTGGTTGTTATTGTCTAGTGGTCGGTGCTCATAGCAAGTGAGCATATCTGCGATCTCCGAAAGCAGCTACTACGCAGGCGGTGCTATCTTGGAGGAGGACATTTTTTTTTCTTCTCCAGCAAGATGGCGCCTGCGCAACAGCAGCTATCGATTTCTATACAAACTGATAGCTGCTACTGCGCAGGCGCGGTGGGCGCCATTTTCAAAATGACTTTTTTTCCTCGCGCTAGTAAATCTGCAAAAGGGATTAAGTGCACAGTAACCATATGATTATGCTGCCGCACAGGTGCCACGGCCGGCACCTGCCTGCAGAAGCGTTTTTTTTTTTTTTTAAATTCACTATGTGATGGTATTCATTATGCAAACTAGGGGGCAGGTCAGTGAGAGATCAGTGACCTGTCAGCAGTCTGCATTATGAATACCTAATCAGAGTACCACGTACACCAGTCCCGCCTTAGGGCACGAAAATCTCATTAACACAAAACTGAAAATAAAGATTAAGAAACATCCACAAGATAGATTTCATCAATTCACCGATTTTATGACGCAGTAGCGATCTCGTTAGCGACGCAGCTGTGTGTGACATGTAGCAGCGATGTGGCCCCTGCTGAGATGTCGCTGATCGCTCATGATGACGTTCTGGCATTTTTTGGTCGTTGGTGTCCCGCTGGTGAGCCTGAAAACTGAGTGTGACACCCTTTATGAACGACTTTACCAGCGTCGCAGGCGGGACTAGGTTTTCCCAACAACCGCAGAGGTCGTTATACAGATCGCTGATGAGATGTGTTCGGAATCTAACTAGCGATCACATAGCGATCGCACCAACAGTCTCACCAGGTCGTGTCGTTGTCGTGATCGCTAGTGCGATCGCTAAGTGTGACAGTGCCTTAAGGTATCATTTTATTCATTATAACGGCGCCGACCTGACACTATGTGTAGGTTACCATGCACAATCCTGCTGACAGGTTCCTTTTAGTGACCAAACCAATTTTTACAATTCTGACCACTGTCACTTTATGAGGTTATAGCTCTAGATGTTAGTGGTAAAATTTCTTCGATATAACTTAGTTTGTTTTTGAAAAAAAAAGCGAAAATTTGGCAAAAATTTTGAAAATTTAATTTGGGTATTAAAAATGTAAGTTTCCTCCCACCATGCCATGTCCAAGATGGCTAAAGATGGGGAGAACATTGAACCCATTGGGTCACCCTTGGTCTGTAAGAAAAAAATCAGTCAAATATAAAATAATTGTGATTGAGCAAATATTCTAGGGCTGCCACAATAAATTAACCACGGTGCAAATTTAAATGATGATATTGTGTTGCTGTAATGGCTGAAGAGCGTGGAATAATTGAATATAAATTGATGGCATCACACATCTTAAAAAGAAAATCTTTATGCCATCGAAACTTATCAAAGCCATCCTAAACAAAAGTATTCTGTCCAAAGAAGGGAGAAAATTGGCAATAACAATTCGCTTTACGTGAAGCATTTTAAATATTAAAATTTCACTCTAAACATGGTATGGATTACAAGAACGATTTGTTTTTTATTTGTTAGGGTTCAGAACTATTTCACTTTACACAACTTTATTATATGATAACAGTCAGAGAGGAAATCTTTTTGTCATACATAATGTGTTTTATTGTATCTATTGTTTTTCTTTGTTATACACTTGGTCTATAACCTATATTCTGCTGTCATCCATGAACACGAGTTATTTTATACTCCCCTGTGATGGAGCAGTTTTACTTGCCATCCAGAATGTGATTGGATGTCCATTATTTAATTTAGAATCCCATGATCCTTTGTACATTCTTATGACCAAGGGCACAGTAAACACCAAAACGACATCCCTTTATGATCCATGATGGACTCCTTTTTCCTCTGCTACTTCATTGGCTAAGTTTCAAGGGGTTTTCCCATGACAGAGTACATTTTAATCAATAGATCTTGGAATAATAATAACTTCCACAATTGGATGTTTTAGGTGGGGACACCGGGGCGCTATGGGGGACAGGTGCCGGTGTCACCGCTGGCTCAGGGCCCCGGCACCTGAGATATTCACCTGTCCCCGGTCCACCGCTGCGCGCCGCTCCGTCTTCTGGGTCCTCTGTCAGTGACTGTTCACTAGGCAGAGGGCGTGGCGCGCACTAACTACTTCATCGCGCCCTCTGACCTGAACCTCACAGCCAGAGGACGCAGAGGATAGAGCAGCGCGCAACAGTGGACCAGGGACAGGTGAATATCGCATATACTTACCTCCTCCTGGATCGTATCTGCAGCCCCCTGCTTCTCCAAAAGTCTCCAGCAGCTATTCCTTCCTTCAGCGGTGACGTGGTACCGCTCATTAAAGAAATGAATATGCGCATATTCATGACATTAATGAGCGGTACCTGAGATCGTGGGAGAAGCAGGGGGGCTGCAGAGATGCGCCAGGGGGGTGAGCATGATCTGACACCCCTGCTCCCCCTCCCCCGCTGACCCCCTGGCGTATATGAGTCGCGTATAAGCCGAGAGGGGGACTTTAAGCCTTCAAAAATGGGCTCAAAATTTCGGCTTATATGCAAGTATATACAGTAAATCCAGTATCACTGTAATCGTACTGACCCAACGAACAAATCGGAGTGCTTACGTCGGGATTTCCGTGTAAATTCCTCAAAACCATGATTCATCCAAAACCCCAGACGAAACCACTCACTTATGAGGCAGATGGAGACACTTTGGACTGGTCTGTGTTTCTGGCAGTGTCCCATCATTTTAGGAATCTTTTTAGCGTATAAGAGTGGGCAACCACAGATCTGTGCACGCCTGGAGACCGCAGGAGCAGGCGCCAAGAGCAGTATGAAGTGTCTCCATCTGCCTCATGGTGGGTGATTCCCTCGGGGGTTTCATCTAAATCGCATTTTTGTGGGATTTACACGGAAACCCCCACATAGGTGCTCAGCATAGAACACAAGAATGTGATCCACCCTTATTCTGGAAGCAATCAAATAATATTATGTACCCCAAAATGTTATCAATAAAAACCTTAATTTATCCCACACAAAAGCAGCTCCCACTCACGTCCGTCATCTGTCACTGCAACTATAGGGTGTTCCCACATTCATGGTAGAAAAAAAACTCAGGAAAAGCGTCATGGCTCCTCACCCCCTCAAATAAATTCCAGTGAATGCTGCGCTTCCAAATCCCACCTCCTTCTGAGCCACACTGTGCCTTAACCACAGTAAGTGGCCACATGTTTGGCACTATTGTAATGGAGATAAGGCGCTTAATTTACGGGTGTATATTGCCAGAAGCACAAGCTTGGCACAGTGTATGGGGGGCTACATTGTATTGGGATACAATGTATGGGTACTAGACTGCCAGATTTGCAGTTCTCCAGAATAAAGCACGGCGTGGATGTTACAAAATAGTCATTGCAGCCATAAATTGAATTCATTGAGAGGTGCAGTTTCTACAATGGGCTCACTTTTTGGGTTTTTCTGTTGTTCTGGCACTTTTGGGGCTCCACAAATGTCGCCCGCAAACTATTCTAGCAAAATCTGTACTCCAAAAGTCAAATGGCGCTCATTCCTTCTCAGCCATGACGTGGGGTCTATTTTCACCTATTAACCCTTGTGTACCTGACAAATTTGCACCATATGCAGAAATTACATTTTTACCACTAAAATCTCATATTTCCACATCTCAAGGTCATAAAATTCTGTGAGGCACCTATGGGTTCAAAATACTTACTAAGCCACTAGATGAATTCCTTGAGGGTCTAATTTCCAAAATGGGGTCACTTGTGGGGGGGTTTCTTCTGTTTTCATTTGTCAGATGCTCTTCAAATGCGGCATAGCATTCACAATATATGCCAAGCAAATAGCGCTCTTTCCTTTCCTAGGCCTGCCATGTGCCCAAGCAGAAGTTTTTGACCACATATGGTTGTATAGTCGCGTTCGTGACAAATTGCGCAACAAATTATCTGGTCCGTTTTCTCCTGTTATCCATTGTGAAAATTACAAATTTGGGGCTTAAACAACATTTTTGTGAAGAAACTAAAAATGGGCATTATGACTTTTTAATGTTATCAAATCCTGTGTAGTACCTGTGGGATCAAAATGCTCACTGTATCCCTAGTTAAAATCCTTGAGGGGTCTAGTTTCCAAAATGAGGTCACTTGTGTGGGGTTTCCACTGCTTAGGCACATAAGGGGCTCTCCAAACGTGACAAAATTGTCCGATCTCAATTCCAACCGTTTTTGCGTTCAAAAAATCTAACGGCGCTCCTTCCCTTCCGAGCCCTGCCATGCGCCCAAACAGTGAATTTCCCCCATGCTCAGGGGAAATTGCACAACAAACTTTATGGTCCGTTTTTCTCATGTTACCCTTGTGAAAATAACAAATTTGAAACTAAAGTAAAATATTTGTGAAAAGTTAAATTATGTTCAAAAATTGTGCTGATGTAAAGTAGACATGTGGGAAATGTATTTATTAATTATTTTGTGTGACTCTAAGGGTATAAGAATTAAAAGTTTGAAAATGGCAACATTTTCTAATTTTTCACCAAATTTCCGACATTTTCACATATAAACACAAGTCATATCGAAGAAATTTTACCACTGTCATGAAGTACAATAAGTCATGAAAAAACATTCTCAGAATCACTGGGATATGTTGAAGCGTTCCAGAGTTATTACCTCATAAAGAGACACTGGTCAGAATTCAAAAATTTGGCCTGGTTATTAAGGTCAAAATTGGCTCGGTTACTAAGGGGTTAAAGCATATGTTGATGTATAGAATTTTCTATTTGGGAAACACTTTTAGCCACAATACCAATTTCTATCCATAAAAATTGTATGAAATAAAGTGCTGAGTGTCATTCTGACAATATGCCAGGTGTCTAATTTCAGTAAGTATGCAGGTATAGGGGTTAATATCAATTTATTATTTGGTAACTTATCTTTAACTTGTACACATAAAAGTACGAATATTCACCTGACTATCGGATAAAATGGGAAGAAATCGCTGAAAGCAAAAAGGTTACTAAAATAATATAAATCTGTACTTAGAAGACAATTCATCTTGTGGTCTAGGTAAAACATGGACCTGTGGAGAGGAGCCGTACAGTGACCTGTGCAGTACATGGTTGCAATAGCATTTTCGTTAAAGGATGTGAGAAAAGATTTTACAGGTAAGCAACTGGTTACTTTTCAGCTTTGTTTTTTTTGTTTTTCCGCAAGCATAAGGGGGGTCCCCACGTAAAGGGCATTAGATCCTAATAAAAGGTTATATAAGTGGATTTGAAATGTGCCCACCTTACTACAGCCCAAATATATATGGCACATTGAGCCTTGTTTTCCACATACCCATCAGCATAGAATAGATGAGAAGATGGACCTCCAGTACCTCCACAGAAAAGGTAGTGATTCTATCTTGAGGGACAATAAAGACTGTTTAACCATGTTCTGCTGGTATAGTGCATATTTATTTTGTCCATTTATCAGGTTTCTGAGGTATCTATGTTTTCAATATTCTTATTCTTTCTGTGGAAACCTATGTTTTTGTTTTCTGTCTTTTTTTTTTCTTTGCCAAACACCAAAAATACAGTCTTTAACATTGATATTGCAACACCAAGAAGAGAAAGGAGCCATTTTTCAGTACCACAACACAAGGCCGCATGTTTCTCATGCTACTGTGAGCAGCTTGCATGGCTTATGCTTGCTCCAATAGCCTAGAGTCTCCCGTCGAGTACATATGAGATATCATTGGTCAAAAAATGGAAAGTTTGGAATTAAAAAAAAATAAAAAGATTAACTCTTACAATATGGCGAAACTTGAGAAAAAATTACAATTTTTCAGAAAAACTGTCACGACCGCTGTCAGGTGACCCGGAACCACGTGCTCCTTCCTGTCCCTATCACTAGGGGGCACCCTAGCTCACCCTATTCCCTGGGATAATTCTGAGGCTGAAGGTGCCGAGGCCTCCACCCTTGCCTTATCTCCTGAGTTAGCCCTCCGTCTGTTCTTTTCCCCTATCCAAGAAAGAGGGGCACTACAGTTCACAGCTGTACACCTACACAACAAACAAAGCTACACAAACAAGGGTTAACAGAAAACTCCAGGCATACAAAATATTCACTCGCATATAACAGAGGAATGCATCGGGGAGTGGAGAATGGGGAATAAACAAAAGAAGAGAAGGGAATTACCACACTTACAAACCTCCAACACGCCTTATCATATGAACACCTCTTCCTCCTGAAGCCATGCAGCAAATGCTACCTCTGACAAGGATCTGCATCAGAACCCAGATTATTATAAAGGGGAAGGGAGTGGCTAACTGAGCTCAGCTGAGAGTTCAGAGGTTTCCAACATGGCCGATTAACCCCTGTTCTGCCAAAAGGAATAAGCGCCATTAAAACGAAGGAGAAGTGCTTCTTCTCAGCACCGGAGTAGGAGCAATCAGACGCTGCGTTCTTCTGGCTCCACACTTGCGGTAACCTCGTGACAAAAATATGTATTAAAAAAATTGATTTGTTTTAAAAGAGTGATTAAAATACCAAATTAGTATAGATTATTTATATCATTGTTTCTGTAGTAGCCCAGACTATAAAATGAGCATGATGTTTATCCCACTCCAGGTAACACCATAAAAAAATTAATAAGAAACAATGTCACAATAGCGGTTTTTGTCACTTCTCACAAAAGGAATAAAAAGTTGATGAAAGTCACACATGCACCCCAAAATTATACTAATAAAAACCACAACTTGTCACGGGTGTGTCAGAGGCAGCAGACAGTTGCGCTGCATCTATCTGCAGAAGGTCTCAGCGGTTGGTTTTGCAGTCCTTCCTAGTCCTTCTGACTTTAGAACCCAGTGGCAACCTCCCCCGGCTCTAGTTGATACGCCTGGACCGGAGTGTATATGACTCCCAGTGTGCTGCTGGAAGTTGCAGTTGAAATTTCCATTTCAAGTTCCCTGTTGCGGCTTGGAGCTGTAGCAGTCGGCTAGCTTCCTCTTTGGTGCTTGAAGTACATCTGTGTTTCTCTCTGAGTCTACTCAAGCTAAGTGTTCCCCCTTGTTTGTGTATCCCATCTGTCTTTAGTGGTAAGGGCTCATCCTGTCCTTTCCGGTGCAGGGCTTATCGCCAGGGTCCGACAAGGATTAGTTATCCTGCTCAGCGATAGGTGTGGAACCTATGTAGGGACGATAGGGAAGACAGGGTGACGTTAGATCTGTCTAGGGGTCTCCACCCTCCCCTTCCTTAGTGCTTGGTTCCCTTTCCTTATCTCTTCGTATTGCACTTAGGCTTATTTTGGTAGGACAAATGTCACGCACAGTGTAGGAAAGGCTTAGTTATGTCTCCCAGAATATGACAACACTTATTTAATTTTTTTTGCTGTACAAGCCAAAATAAAACCATATGCATTTGCCATCTTGTTAATATTACTGACCCACAGAATTGTAGTTTCAAAAATGGAACTGAATTTATCGCTAAGACCCCCTTCACACGTCCTGGTGATTCCTGTACAAGAAAAACCAGTATTGGTGAGATTCAAGATCCGTGTCCATGTGTCAGTGTGCTGTCAATGTGTCACTTATGGAATGAAAAGCGGTGCAGAAATTAAAGAGTTATGCATTAAAAATGTTCAAAGATATAGATAGTGATGAGGAACATGATAGATAGAAATATGTCAGTGTGCTATTGTCACGACTCTATTGTCATGTGTCTCGGGACCAGGGGCTCCTTCCCTGTGCCTTACGCTAGGGACGCCCTAGATCGTGTTGATCCCCGGATTACTTCTGATGGTCAAGATGCTGGGGCTACGTACCTTTCCTTAGCTCCTGAATTTGCCCTCAGTCTGTTCCCTTCCCCCACCCAGAGAAGAGGGGGCTAATAGTGTATGTGTCGACCCGCCACCACAATTGTGGATTACCAGGGCAATGGGGTACTCAGAGCCGAGCCCATGGAAGTCTATGGGGGTTTTGTCACAGGTAGCTGTGGCTCGGTCTGTGGCCCGGGCGGTCTGGCGTATGTTGGGGATATATTTACAGGGGATTGATTTATGTACAGTTCGTGACGCCACCTGTAGTATTCTGGTAATTAGTACCAGCGCTGCTGTAGATCTCTGAGGGGATGGTGATGCAGCTAGATGTCGGGTCCCCTACAGGTGGGACTGGTCCCTCAAAGTCTATGGGATTTGTGAAGTCGGGTGCGGATAAAGAACACAGTCTCACACAGTCAGCGTCTTTCCATACCTTTACTTGTAAGATGTTCAAGCAGGTCCCAGGGAGGCTGATCCAAGGAGGATGTATTTCGAGATAGCAGCTGGGCAAGTTAGGGGCCTCCTTTAACTCCAATATGACGAGTCCAACTAGCATGAAGCGTAGTTCCCTCCAATAAATCTGGTTCTTCTACCACCATGCATGAAGCTATGGTGATGCTTCGGTCCCAGTAACCGGTTAACAGTGCAGGACTTCTGCAATCCTGAAGCACTCACAATATCTACCACTGTGCCTTTCGCCTTGCCCGTGCTGGTAGCATAAGCATCCCTCACTTCACAGATATATATAGCAGTCAGTTCCTTCTTAGTTCCTTCCAGAGCTTGCTAGCAGAATACCAGTAATACTTTTAGGCAGGAGCACGTCTCTGAACCTCTACCGTCCTCTAGACAGGCGTCTGAATTCTCTGCAGCTCACTCCTCTCCTCCTGCACAGTCTTCACACTCTGACTGAACACAGACCCAGGCTGGACTACTTCCTCCCTCCAAGTCCAGGCTAGACTGACTGACCACTCCCTGCTGATGTCACTAGCTTATAAACCTGTGGGCGTGTCTAAGTGCATGTTGGAATGAATGTTCATTTAGCATTAAACTGCTATCTCTCCACACATCCTCCAGGGTACTGCGTGTGCCTTCACACACCAGGGCTACACATTCCCCATGGTAAAAGACAGCATCCCGGGCTGTGAAATACAAGAAGACAGAAAATTTTGTTTATGCATAACAACAAACATTAACTTCTTCCCATCCGGAGGTACGAATATCTTGAACGTTGCATTAAACATAGAAAAATACACAAAGTATCAAATAGACATTTTTCATATTAACGGTACAACTACTTTCACTTTTATAAAAACTTATATACATCTTCTCAGCTGCGGTAAACCCTGTCTGGGTCCTACCGTTCTTCACATCTCTTTATTAATTTCTGTTACACTTTCCATCCCGGGGGCTGGAACAATGCGATGATCCCTAGATCTCATGACGAACAGATCATGTGCTGCGATCAGAGTCTGGGTCGCAACAGTCTTTGTATGAACCATCAGGGGCGCAACGGGTATCTCTTTCTCGTGAGACGCCGACTGCGTCTCAATTTGCGTTGCAGGGGGCGATTCAGCTGTAACCGCAGTTTGCGATGTAGATTGGGTCGCCGATTGCGATGCAGAGGTGTACGCAGGGGGCGATGCGGAATAGGACGCACAATGCTGGTGTGATGCAGAGCAGGAAGCAGGTGTGCGCAATGGCTCAATTGAGGACGCACTAACCTGCTGCTGTCGCTGCTCCATCTCTTCCCAGTCGCTCTCCATCATTGACGGCTGGGTCCCCGCCGGTGTCCCTACCAGGAATTGATCATCTGCTGCGGCCTCCTGGCCGGCGGGGCGTTCCGGAACTGGCGGTACCTCCTCAACCTCCTTTGCCTCCACCGCTCCATCGGTGGGATCAGGATCGGTACTTTTGGGGGCAGCCTCCGGTTTCTCTTCAGCCTTCCTCAGCAGGGAACTTGGGAATTCAGGAGACGGCATTATGCTTGTAGGAGAGAACACTGCGTCCCACAGCAGCCGCTGTTTCAGGGCACGCCAGCGTCTCTCTGTCTCCTTCATTCCTTTTCGGTGGGGACAGGACCTTCGTCGCAGGCGCTCTGATGTCAGAGCGTTCACTTCCTGTCGCAGGACCTGCCGATGAGTCAGAGCCGGGGCGGAGCCAGGCAACAGCGCGCTTTTACAGGTACGCCCACCTTCTTCTCCAGCGCCTGAGGGCGCGAATATGGCGGCAAAATGGCGGATTTTAGCGCCAAAAATAGCAAACAGTCTTTTTCACTAAAACAATTCCACAGGCACACAGGGCTCGCAATGCTGCAAGTTTCGTATCCTGTTCGTGACGCCAAATTGTGTCGACCCGCCACCACAATTGTGGATTACCAGGGCAATGGGGTACTCAGAGCCGAGCCCATGGAAGTCTATGGGGGTTTTGTCACAGGTAGCTGTGGCTCGGTCTGTGGCCCGGGCGGTCTGGCGTATGTTGGGGATATATTTACAGGGGATTGATTTATGTACAGTTCGTGACGCCACCTGTAGTATTCTGGTAATTAGTACCAGCGCTGCTGTAGATCTCTGAGGGGATGGTGATGCAGCTAGATGTCGGGTCCCCTACAGGTGGGACTGGTCCCTCAAAGTCTATGGGATTTGTGAAGTCGGGTGCGGATAAAGAACACAGTCTCACACAGTCAGCGTCTTTCCATACCTTTACTTGTAAGATGTTCAAGCAGGTCCCAGGGAGGCTGATCCAAGGAGGATGTATTTCGAGATAGCAGCTGGGCAAGTTAGGGGCCTCCTTTAACTCCAATATGACGAGTCCAACTAGCATGAAGCGTAGTTCCCTCCAATAAATCTGGTTCTTCTACCACCATGCATGAAGCTATGGTGATGCTTCGGTCCCAGTAACCGGTTAACAGTGCAGGACTTCTGCAATCCTGAAGCACTCACAATATCTACCACTGTGCCTTTCGCCTTGCCCGTGCTGGTAGCATAAGCATCCCTCACTTCACAGATATATATAGCAGTCAGTTCCTTCTTAGTTCCTTCCAGAGCTTGCTAGCAGAATACCAGTAATACTTTTAGGCAGGAGCACGTCTCTGAACCCCTACCGTCCTCTAGACAGGCGTCTGAATTCTCTGCAGCTCACTCCTCTCCTCCTGCACAGTCTTCACACTCTGACTGAACACAGACCCAGGCTGGACTACTTCCTCCCTCCAAGTCCAGGCTAGACTGACTGACCACTCCCTGCTGATGTCACTAGCTTATAAACCTGTGGGCGTGTCTAAGTGCATGTTGGAATGAATGTTCATTTAGCATTAAACTGCTATCTCTCCACACATCCTCCAGGGTACTGCGTGTGCCTTCACACACCAGGGCTACACATGTACCTAATACACCAACCAGACTAACAAGGTAATACGAACAACGGTAATGAAAAATACCAAACATACAAATATACTCACACATATTACTGAGGAATGCATCGGGAAGTGTAGGATGGGGTTAAGCCAAAGTAGGAGAAGAAAGAAAGTTATCACACACTCAAAACCTAGCAACAGTCACAGGTAAATCCACCAACCGCCTTCTATAAACCAACAACAACCTCCAGCCATACAGCAAAAGCTTGCTCTGACAACGAGTGCTAGCCAGTGCCTTATTTTTTATAGGAGTGGCTAACAGTGCACAGCTGAGAGCCAAAATACTCCAGGAGCTCTCAACTGAGCAGATTAACCACTGCACTGCCAAAAGAAATTTACACTATTTAATAAGAAGGTGAAGTGCTGCGGTCTTCTGGCTCCTCTCTACAGCGGTAAACCTGTGAGGTCTATATAATCAGTGCTTTCTGTGTGGGTTTTTTTGTTTTGGGGGCTGATAATAGTAATCTGGGAAAGGGGCCATTTGCTCTAAATATTCCCAGGCTATTAATAACAACAGTTCACAGCTGTTTGCTTAGCCTTTACTGGTTAGGTTACAGGGGGATCCCATAATAAAAATGACGTACAGTCCTCCTATAATTTCTAACCAGCAAAAGCTAAACAGACAGTAGTGGGCTGATATTAATAGCCAGGGAAAGGGCCATGGATATTGGTCCTCTTCCCAGGCTATCAACATTCCTCTCAGCGGCCCCAGAAATTGCGCATCCATAGTTTGCGCCAAATTTGGCTCTTAGCCTTGCTCTTCTCGCTTGCCCTGGTAAGGTAATAAAGTTGATATCAAGCCCAGGGGTAGTAATAGAGTAGTATCTATAAAGCACCCCCATTACTAACCCCATAGTAAAATTGTAATAAAGAAGACACAACCAGAATAATTGTCCAACGAAAAAATAGGAACAGCATCCAATCCAGGTGAAGTATAACAAGTCTTTATTCAGCCACCATAAAATACGACGTTTCGGCCATTTTCAGGCCTTTATCAAGTATACAAAAACAGGCAAAATGGTGTCCTTAAATGGTGTGGAGGAGCCAATCACCATCCAGGAACCGCCCATAATACAAATAGACATATATACAGAATATACAACGATAATTAATTTAAAACAGTGATCAAAGCTCAAAATAGTGACATCATAGAAAAATACAACAATGTTATAATTGTGCATGTAATATGCTGTAGATTACCCCATATAAACAATATCACCATTTAGTCTGCCAATCGATGATCTATTACTGCACACTCCCATTCTGGTGCTGCACCAATCATGTACTCACTAGCAGCAGCGTCCTCCATATCCAATCAGTGTCAGTTCAGCAGCGCTTAGTCAGAGCACTTGTCCAATAGCCCACAGGATAACAAATCGGGAGGCACACCTAACTCACTCCCCACTGTGTAGGTAAACAAAGGCACATGTTCAGAAGTCATCATAGCAAACGCCCAGTGGATCATGTGAACACCAGCGTCAGACACCCAGTCACATGACCGCAAGCATCATCCGAGGTCTAATCACATGATAGTCCCATCATAAGCCTCTATTCCAGGCTGAAAACACTAAAATATCGCGCGATCACCGGATCATCCGACACCTGAAAAAAGAACACGCATGCACAATAAACTCTATCGTTATTTATACTACTCCAGATATGTCATCAGAAAACCTGCAGGTCACATGATCGTCAGTATTGGCATACTGTAAGCAAGAGACCGCACATGCGGATCTATATAGAATGGAAGATTAACAATATAGCAAACGCCTAAAGAAATATATATAATATCTACAAAATAAATGATGTCATCAGGAACCATTAAGTCACCACTTGCTCCGATCACTCCAGATAATAATCCTACGAAAACAACAAACATAAGTAAAATATATATCTAAAAACAAACACAGAATATAGATGCAAAAATTACCTAGCACAAATATGCAAATTATATTCGATATTCAACCCCTTTGGTTGCAATGTCTCCAAAACGGAGATCCACCGGAGTTCTTTCTGTTTAAGCAACTTAATCCTGTCGCCACCTCTCCTAAGGGGTGGAACCCCGTCAATAACTCTAAATCTCAACTGACTAACCAAGTGTCCACATTCTACAAAGTGCTTAGATACCGGCAGTTCCATCATCTTCGTCCTGATAGTACTTTTGTGTTTACTTATTCTAGCCTTAACCTCCATCGTTGTCTCGCCTATGTACATGAGTCCACACGGACACACGAGCATATAGATTACAAAGCTAGATGTACAAGAGTACCGTTCCTGGATACGAAAGCGTTGACCCGTGCGTGAGTGGCCAAAACTGTCACCCTTGATCATATTGCCACAGCATGCACAATTCAAACATGGAAAATTTCCATTTTTCGGAGGGCCCAAAGTTAACTGTCTGGATATTTTGGAGGATCCAATGTCGGATTTGACCAACTTATCTTTCAAATTACGCCCTCGCCTATAAGAAAGTAATGGCTTGTGCGCAAATTCAGCTACTTCCGGTAAACCTCTATGTAATAGACCCCAATGCTTATTCAAGATATTCCCTATCTTACCACTAACAGGGCAATAGGTAGAAACAAAAGGGACTCTTTTAGGGGAAATCTTAATACGTTTGTTTCTCACATCTTCCAATGTTGTCTTCAAGGCTTTCTCCTTGAATTTCCTAAGATCCTTCTCAGGATACCCCCTTCTGATGAACTTCTCACACATCTGATCAAGCCTCCTGTCCAATACAGTCTCGTCCTTTACTATCCTACGTACTCTCAGCATCTGACTCCAAGGCAGAGACTCTATCATTTTCCTTGGATGATTACTATCAAAAACCAGGAGACTATTCCTGTCTGTGTCCTTTATAAACAAATCAGTGCATAACAATCCACTGTGCTTGTACACTAAAGTATCCAAAATTGAATCTGGTCAAAAGAGTGTGTCATTGTAAACTTCAGCTCGGGAAATATCATGTTAAGATGACTATGGAAAGATACCAGATCATTCATGTTCCCCTCCCAAACACAAAATATATCATCAATGTAGCGCCACCAGGCTCTGACATGGCGCCAGTGGATGGAATTGTACACATGCTGGTCCTCGAATACCGCCATGTAGATGTTTGCATAAGTGGGCGCCACATTGGACCCCATGGCGGTACCACGCAACTGCAGGAAAAATTCATCCCCAAAAAGAAAAAAATTCTTCTTGAGGACAAACTCCAACAGTGCCAGGACCAGCTGTGTACCACCTGGGGCCATGTCAGAGCCCGCCAGCGCCACACCAACAGCCTCCAAACCACGTTCATGTTTAATGGAGGTGTACAGTGATACAACATCAAACGAAACGAGAATAGTATCCTCTGTGATGTCCAGACCCTCAATCTTACTCAGAAAATGGTTAGTATCCATGATATAAGATTGGCCTCAACAGCAAAATGACGTAACACTTTATCTAGAAAAATGGATACCTTACCACATAGAGAGCCCCGCCCAGACACAATTGGGCGTCCAGGGGGATCCATCAGATTTTTATGGATTTTAGGCAGGGTGTACAGAATAGGTGTCACTGGAAACTCCACCAAAAGAAAATCAGAGAGTTTTTGGTCTATCAAACCATTAGATAATGCCTCATTGATCAGTATTCTCAATTCACTTTGAAAACAAGGTGTGGGATCTTTAGACAACTTAGCATAAACTGCCGTGTCCAACAATTGACCACAAATCTCAGCCCTATATTTATGGGTATCCATCACCACCAGGGCCCCGCCTTTGTCGGCTGCCCTGATGGTGATAGCTTTGTTACCTGAGAGCCTATCCAACACCTGTCTCTCGCTGTGTGTTAAATTCCCTCTTTTGAATGGACCTACACCCTCACGTTTCAATCTAGCCATGTCCCTTTCAACCAATTGGATATATGATTCCACAAAATTATTTTTAACAGGAGGTTGAAAGTTACTTTTGTTATAAAGACCAAAATCATGTAAAGCAAAACCCCTAGGGGCATCACTAATTGCAGCAATAGGTGTGTCATCACTCTCATTGAAATATACTGCTAATCTTAGCCTTCTAAAAAAGGCAAAAAGGTCACATTCAATGTTAAACCAATCTGGATAATTGGTAGGGCAAAACGACAGTCCTTTGGATAATACATTATAGTCCACATCAGTAAGTGTGTAAGATGAAATATTTACCACTAAGTTCTTCTGTTCTATGTGGCTCTCTTCTTCCCTCGTTCCGGGTTCTCATGGACAGATTGCGGGAGGTGCACGGCATCTGATTGTCCACTTCTCTGTCGCCGGTGTTTCTTACCACCTCTCCTTGGCCTCCTTTTGCCACATTGTCCATTTTTCCTTTCCCTAAAAAATGAGAAGAAGAAGGTACACACAAATTGGAATCATCAGTGGAATCAGACTCTGCCGTGGTAAAACCGAATCTCTTCTGTTCCCTTGTTTGCTGTCTCCTTCTTCTGCGGGGTTGTGCAAAGGAATCTGGTTTCCTATAGATAGTTCTGCGTGCTCCACCCTGCCAAGAAAAAACGTGTCCAGTCCTGTAATCTTCAGCATCACGAAACCATTTCGTTTTTTTCGTTTTCTCAATGTTTGGAGAAACAAATGACTATGCAGTTGACAGCACAAGAATGGGACACGTTCAAGAAACACTTGGATGAGAAACTACTGAAATTTCGTGGTGACATTGAGAAAACGAAAAAAACGAAATGGTTTGTGATGCTGAAGATTACAGGACTGGACACGTTTTTTCTTGGCAGGGTGGAGCACGCAGAACTATCTATAGGAAACCAGATTCCTTTGCACAACCCCGCAGAAGAAGGAGACAGCAAACAAGGGAACAGAAGAGATTCGGTTTTACCACGGCAGAGTCTGATTCCACTGATGATTCCAATTTGTGTGTACCTTCTTCTTCTCATTTTTTAGGGAAAGGAAAAATGGACAATGTGGCAAAAGGAGGCCAAGGAGAGGTGGTAAGAAACACCGGCAACAGAGAAGTGGACAATCAGATGCCGTGCACCTCCCGCAATCTGTCCATGAGAACCCGGAACGAGGGGAAGAAGAGAGCCACATAGAACAGAAGAACTTAGTGGTAAATATTTCATCTTACACACTTACTGATGTGGACTATAATGTATTATCCAAAGGACTGTCGTTTTGCCCTACCAATTATCCAGATTGGTTTAACATTGAATGTGACCTTTTTGCCTTTTTTAGAAGGCTAAGATTAGCAGTATATTTCAATGAGAGTGATGACACACCTATTGCTGCAATTAGTGATGCCCCTAGGGGTTTTGCTTTACATGATTTTGGTCTTTATAACAAAAGTAACTTTCAACCTCCTGTTAAAAATAATTTTGTGGAATCATATATTCAATTGGTTGAAAGGGACATGGCTAGATTGAAACGTGAGGGTGTAGGTCCATTCAAAAGAGGGAATTTAACACACAGCGAGAGACAGGTGTTGGATAGGCTCTCAGGTAACAAAGCTATCACCATCAGGGCAGCCGACAAAGGCGGGGCCCTGGTGGTGATGGATACCCATAAATATAGGGCTGAGATTTGTGGTCAATTGTTGGACACGGCAGTTTATGCTAAGTTGTCTAAAGATCCCACACCTTGTTTTCAAAGTGAATTGAGAATACTGATCAATGAGGCATTATCTAATGGTTTGATAGACCAAAAACTCTCTGATTTTCTTTGGTGGAGTTTCCAGTGACACCTATTCTGTACACCCTGCCTAAAATCCATAAAAATCTGATGGATCCCCCTGGACGCCCAATTGTGTCTGGGCGGGGCTCTCTATGTGGTAAGGTATCCATTTTTCTAGATAAAGTGTTACGTCATTTTGCTGTTGAGGCCAAATCTTATATCATGGATACTAACCATTTTCTGAGTAAGATTGAGGGTCTGGACATCACAGAGGATACTATTCTCGTTTCGTTTGATGTTGTATCACTGTACACCTCCATTAAACATGAACGTGGTTTGGAGGCTGTTGGTGTGGCGCTGGCGGGCTCTGACATGGCCCCAGGTGGTACACAGCTGGTCCTGGCACTGTTGGAGTTTGTCCTCAAGAAGAATTTTTTTCTTTTTGGGGATGAATTTTTCCTGCAGTTGCGTGGTACCGCCATGGGGTCCAATGTGGCGCCCACTTATGCAAACATCTACATGGCGGTATTCGAGGACCAGCATGTGTACAATTCCATCCACTGGCGCCATGTCAGAGCCTGGTGGCGCTACATTGATGATATATTTTGTGTTTGGGAGGGGAACATGAATGATCTGGTATCTTTCCATAGTCATCTTAACATGATATTTCCCGAGCTGAAGTTTACAATGACACACTCTTTTGACCAGATTCAATTTTGGATACTTTAGTGTACAAGCACAGTGGATTGTTATGCACTGATTTGTTTATAAAGGACACAGACAGGAATAGTCTCCTGGTTTTTGATAGTAATCATCCAAGGAAAATGATAGAGTCTCTGCCTTGGAGTCAGATGCTGAGAGTACGTAGGATAGTAAATGACGAGACTGTATTGGACAGGAGGCTTGATCAGATGTGTGAGAAGTTCATCAGAAGGGGGTATCCTGAGAAGGATCTTAGGAAATTCAAGGAGAAAGCCTTGAAGACAACATTGGAAGATGTGAGAAACAAACGTATTAAGATTTCCCCTAAAAGAGTCCCTTTTGTTTCTACCTATTGCCCTGTTAGTGGTAAGATAGGGAATATCTTGAATAAGCATTGGGGTCTATTACATAGAGGTTTACCGGAAGTAGCTGAATTTGCGCACAAGCCATTACTTTCTTATAGGCGAGGGCGTAATTTGAAAGATAAGTTGGTCAAATCCGACATTGGATCCTCCAAAATATCCAGACAGTTAACTTTGGCCCTCCGAAAAATGGAAATTTTCCATGTTTGAATTGTGCATGCTGTGGCAATATGATCAAGGGTGACAGTTTTGGCCACTCACGCACGGGTCAACGCTTTCGTATCCAGGAACGGTACTCTTGTACATCTAGCTTTGTAATCTATATGCTCGTGTGTCCGTGTGGACTCATGTACATAGGCGAGACAACGATGGAGGTTAAGGCTAGAATAAGTAAACACAAAAGTACTATCAGGACGAAGATGATGGAACTGCCGGTATCTAAGCACTTTGTAGAATGTGGACACTTGGTTAGTCAGTTGAGATTTAGAGTTATTGACGGGGTTCCACCCCTTAGGAGAGGTGGCGACAGGATTAAGTTGCTTAAACAGAAAGAACTCCGGTGGATCTCCGTTTTGGAGACATTGCAACCAAAGGGGTTGAATATCGAATATAATTTGCATATTTGTGCTAGGTAATTTTTGCATCTATATTCTGTGTTTGTTTTTAGATATATATTTTACTTATGTTTGTTGTTTTCGTAGGATTATTATCTGGAGTGATCGGAGCAAGTGGTGACTTAATGGTTCCTGATGACATCATTTATTTTGTAGATATTATATATATTTCTTTAGGCGTTTGCTATATTGTTAATCTTCCATTCTATATAGATCCGCATGTGCGGTCTCTTGCTTACAGTATGCCAATACTGACGATCATGTGACCTGCAGGTTTTCTGATGACATATCTGGAGTAGTATAAATAACGATAGAGTTTATTGTGCATGCGTGTTCTTTTTTCAGGTGTCGGATGATTGCCGGTGATCGCGCGATATTTTAGTGTTTTCAGCCTGGAATAGAGGCTTATGATGGGACTATCATGTGATTAGACCTCGGATGATGCTTGCGGTCATGTGACTGGGTGTCTGAGACGCTGGTGTTCACATGATCCACTGGGCGTTTGCTATGATGACTTCTGAACATGTGCCTTTGTTTACCTACACAGTGGGGAGTGAGTTAGGTGTGCCTCCCGATTTGTTATCCTGTGGGCTATTGGACAAGTGCTCTGACTAAGCGCTGCTGAACTGACACTGATTGGATATGGAGGACGCTGCTGCTAGTGAGTACATGATTGGTGCAGCACCAGAATGGGAGTGTGCAGTAATAGATCATCGATTGGCAGACTAAATGGTGATATTGTTTATATGGGGTAATCTACAGCATATTACATGCACAATTATAACATTGTTGTATTTTTCTATGATGTCACTATTTTGAGCTTTGATCACTGTTTTAAATTAATTATCGTTGTATATTCTGTATATATGTCTATTTGTATTATGGGCGGTTCCTGGATGGTGATTGGCTCCTCCACACCATTTAAGGACACCATTTTGCCTGTTTTTGTATACTTGATAAAGGCCTGAAAATGGCCGAAACGTCGTATTTTATGGTGGCTGAATAAAGACTTGTTATACTTCACCTGGATTGGATGCTGTTCCTATTTTTTCGTTGGACTGTTGTTCATTTGGATCCTTGAACGCCTGAACGTGCATCCGTGCTAACTCCCGAGTGCTGTCAGCTGCTTGAATACAACCAGAATAATTGTCTTTTACCTATTTATTAGTGTAAAATTAAACATAAAAAAACAACATATTCCTCACCTGTCCGACGATAATCCATTTGTCCGTAATTTAGAATCATAGAACGGTGGAGTTGGAAGGGACCTCCTGGGCCATCTGGTCCAACCCCATGCTCAAAGCAGGATTCACTAAATCATCCCAGACAGATGTCGGTCCAGCCTCTGTTTGAAGACTTCTATTGAAGGAGAACTCACCACCTCTCGTGGCAGCCTGTTGCACTCACTGATCACCCTGTCAAAAAGTTTTTTCTAATATCTAATCTGTGTCTCCTCCCATTCAGTTTCATCCCATTGCCTCTAGTCTTTCCTTGTGCAAATGAGAATAAAGATGATCCTTCTACAATGTGACAGCCCTTGAGATATTTGTATACAGTTATTAAGTCTCCTCTCAGTCTTCTCTTTTGCAAGCTAAACATTCCCAAATCCTGCAACCGTTCCTCATAGGACATGGTTTGCAGACCAGTCACCATTCTAGTCGCTCTTCTCTGACCTTGCTCCAGTTTGTTGATGTCTTTTTTAAAATGTGGTGCCCAAAACTGGACACAGTATTCCAGATGAGGTCTGACCAAAGAGGAGTAAAGGGCAATAATGACTTCACGTGATCTAGACTGTATGCTTCTGTTAATACATCCTAGAATTGTATTTACCTTTTTTGCTGCTGCATCACACTGTTGACTCATGTTCAGTCTGTGATCTATTAGTATACCCAAGTCTTTTTCACATGTGCTGTTACTTAGCCCTATTCCTCCCATTTTGTATATGCTTTTTTCATTTTTATTGCCCAGATGTAGTACTTTGCATTTTTCCCTGTTAAAAACCATTCTGTTAGTTGCTGCCCACTGCTCTAGTTTATTTATATCTTTTTGAATCCTCTCTCTCTCTTCTCCAGTATTAGCTATCCCTCCTAGCTTTGTGTCATCAGCAAATTTAATCAGCTTACCCTCAATTCCTTCATCTAAATCATTGATAAAGATGTTGAACGATACAGGGCCCAGGACAGAGCCCTGTGGTACCCCACTTGAGACATTCTTCCAATTGGATGTGCAGCCATTTAAGACGACTCTTTGGGACCGATCACTAAGCCAGTTATGAATCCACCTAACAGTTGCCTTGTCCATTACATACTTAGTCATTTTTTCAATAAGGATTGTGTGAGATACTTTGTCAAATGCTTTGCTGAAGTCAAGATATACTGTATTTACAGCATTTCCCTGATCCACCCAGTCAGTGATTCTGTCATAGAAGGAAATTAAGTTAGTCTGACATGACTTATTAGTTACAAACCCATGTTGACTCTGTTTAATCACTTCATTCTTATCCAGGTACTTACATACATGTTGTTTAATAATTTGTTCAAAGAGCTTTCCTGGTATAGAAGTCAGACTCACTGGCCTATAGTTCCCTGGGTCCACCTTCTTCCCCGTTTTGAAGATAGGAACAACATTTGCTCTTCTCCAGTCTTCTGGGACTTCCCCTGTTCTCCAAGAATTTTCAAAGATTATGGAGAGTGATTCAAGAATTTCTTCTGCTATCTCCTTCAGTACTCTGGGGTGTAATTCATCTGGACCTGGAGACTTGAATTCATTTAGGTTAGCTACGTGTTTCCTCACTATTTTTCTGTTTATAGATATCCTGGATTCTTCTATTCTCTTAATAGGACAGTGAAGATCAGTTGATGTTACATTTCCTATCTGAGAGAAAACAGATGCAAAATAGGAATTTAAAAGTTCGGCCTTTTCAACATCCTTTCTTACCATTTCATCATTTTCATCCTGTAAAAATCCTATAGCATCTTTGACTTTTCTTTTACTTTTGTCATATCCCCAAAATCCTTCTTTCTTGCTTTTGACATCTTTTGCAAGCCTTAATTCATTGTCAGCTTTAGATAATCTGATTTGTGCCCTGCAGGTTCTGCAGACAGCATTATATTCTTCTTTAGATATGCCTCCCTCTTTCCATTTGATAAACATTTCTTACTTCCTTTTTAGCGTGTGTTTAAGTTCTGTGTTCATCCATTATGGTTTCCTTAAATGCTTCCTATTCTTCCCTCTTTTCGGAATTGTTAACGATTGTGCTTTGAGAATCTCATTTTTCAAGATTTCCCATCCTTCCTAGACATTTTTGTCCTTAAGGATATCCGGCCATTGGATCCCTCCAATTCTCTTTGAGTCCCTTAAAATCTGCCTTTCTGAAATCTAACCTTGACGTCTGAGTCTTCACAGGTCTTCCTCCTCTTGTTATCCAAAATTCTAAAATAGCATGGTCGCTACCTCCTAGGGTCCCAGCCACTCTTACCTCCTCAACCATTTCCTCCCTGTTTGTAAGGATTAGATCCAAGGTAGCAGATCCCCTACCTTTTGGAAGATAAAGTTGTCAGCAAGAGAGGATAAGAATTTCCTTGACCTGTTAGTTTTGCCTGAGAGAGATTCCCAACAAATGTCTGGATAGTTGAAATCTCCGATGACCACTATGTCATATTCTTTGGAGAACTTGGCCATTTGATGCATATTTCTGCTTCATCTGGATACATTGTTGAACAGTGGCATGATGAAACTGCTCAGCCTGGCATCCAGGAGACGCTGAGCATCAGTGACCTGCTGTGATGTCTGTGTTACCGCAGGTCGCTGAAGCTGCGGATCCCACAGGCCACTTATTGTGAGTGGCCCGGTGAACTCACCGTGAGTACCGTGAGAAATTAGACGGATACAAGAGTACACATAATATCAATACTTGAGGAAATACCAAGAAAAACGTATCAAAAGGTCAGATAGAAAAGAATATTGCCATTCTAGAGATGGCAACACTAAGCTAACTTGATGTTGGTGAATGTAAAAAATACACAACAATAGATAAATGTCTACCAAACAAGCAAATTAATACTGTTGCTCAGAATATGACGGTACAACCAATAGTTGGTAATCAAAATAGAGCTGATGGAAAATAAACCTAAGTGACAGTAAATCAATGCAGAGGCTAAGGGAAAGGTAACACCAAAAATGGAGATCAGCACATAAAAGGTGAGTACAACCTGTGTGATAGCCAGAGAAGCACCTCTTATTCTCTATTGCTAGGTTTTGGAAAGGTTCATTTAAGCCAGTGGTTCTCAACCTTTCTAATGCCGTGACCCCGCAATACAGTTCCTCATGTTGCGGTGACCCCCAAACCAAAAAATAATCACAGTCCTCCATACAATATTATGGGCACCACATAGTCCTCCATACAGTATTATGGGCCAAATATAATGCTCCATAAAGAATACTGGTCCCCATATAATGCTCCATACAAAATATGGAGCTCTCCTCTGCACTGTGCTGCGTTCTGCACTGTTAAGGCTCAGGAAAGGGCACTGAGGAAAGACTCCCCATTATCATCATTATCGCCTCCCCATCATCATTCCTCCCCATCATCATTATCATTGCCTCCCCATCATCATCATCATTGTCTGCCCATCATCATTGGCTCCCCATCATCATTGCCTGCCCATCATCATTGGCTCCCCATCATCATCGCCTCCCCATCATCATCATTGCCTGCCCATCATCATTGACTCCCCATCATCATGATCATTGCCTGCTCATCATCATTGGCTCCCCATCATCATCGTTTCCTCCTCACCACCATCACTGCCTCCCCCCATCACCATCACACATACAGCACCACACACAGACAGCACCGCAGCACTCTCTCACATACACACACGCAGGCAGACCACACACACACACACACTGATACACACAGACACATACACCTCACATCTCACCTGTCCGGCGCCCGCGCTCTCTGCCACAGCCGGCCGCTGAATGATGACGTCATCCAGCGTCACTGCTGTGACAGGAAGCGCGGTTGCCCTGCAGGCGCCCCCTGGAGCCCGGAGCTATGGAGGCACGGGGAGAGGTAAGTATTGCGCCGCCTGCTCAGGCCGGGTCCCCCCTCTCCCCGCACAGTGGACTCACCGACCCGCCGCTCAGCTCCGGAGGGTCCCGGGCCGCTGCACTGTGACTCCGTGAGAGGAGGAATTGCTGCTGCCACGCCGCCCCACACACGTGCTGCCTGGGGCGGACCGCCCCCCGCCTGCCCACGCTACGCCCGCGCCCTACGCCCGCCCACGCTACGCCCCTGCTACGCCACTGGGCTAAAGCCATCGGAAATATGCTTTATATATGGCTCCGCTCCCATCCTCCCATCCTGTATATATGGCTCCGCTCACTCTCCCATCCTGTATACATGGCTCCGCTCCCATCCTCCCATCCTGAATATATGGCTCCGCTCCCCCCTCCCATCCTGTATACATGGCTCCGCTCCCCCCTCCCATCCTGTATATATGGCTCCGCTCCCACCCTCCCATCCTATATACATGGCTCCGCTCCCCCCTCCCATCCTGTATATATGGCTCCGCTCCCATCCTGTATATATGGCTCCGCTCCCATCCTGTATATATGGCTCCGCTCCCATCCTGTATATATGGCTCCGCTCCCATCCTGTATACATGGCTCCGCTCCCCCTCCAATCCTGTATACATGGCTCCGCTCCCATCCTCCCATCCTGTATATATGGCTCCGCTCCCCCCTCCCATCCTGTATATATGGCTCCGCTCCCATCCTCCCATCCTGTATACATGGCTCCACTCCCACCCTATATACATGGCTCCGCTCCCCCCTCCCATCCTGTATATATGGCTCCGCTCCCATCCTCCCATCCTGTATATATGGCTCCGCTCCCACCCTGTATATATGGCTCCGCTCCCCCCTCCCATCCTGTATATATGGCTCCGCTCCCATCCTCCCATCCTGTATATATGGCTCCGCTCCATCCTCCCATCCTGTATATATGGCTCCGCTCCCACCCTCCCATCCTATATACATGGCTCCGCTCCCCCCTCCCATCCTGTATACATGGCTCCGCTCCCCCTCCCATCCTGTATATATGGCTCAGCTCCCATCCTCCCATCCTGTATATATGGCTCTGCTCCCCCCTCCCATCCTGTATATATGGCTCCGCTCCCATCTTGTATACATGGCTCCGCTCCCACCCTCCCATCCTGTCTATATGGCTCCACTCCCACCCTCCCATCCTGTATACATGGCTCCGCTCCCCCTCCCATCCTGTATACACGGCTCCGCTCCCCCTCCCATCCTGTATACATGGCTCCGCTCCCCCCCATCCTGTATACATGGCTCCGCTCCCCCTCCCATCCTGTATACATGGCTCCGCTCCCCCGTTCTCCCCCCATCATACTTTCCCTCCTCGCTCCGTCGCTGCAGGTCCCTGCATCCCTGTCGGCGGCGTCAGCTTCCTCCTGTACGCAGCGGTGACGTAATACCTCTCATTAAGGACATGAATATGGACGCCACGCCTATGGGAGTGGCGTCACGTCCATATTCATTACCTTAATGAGCGGTACTACGTCACCGCACTGCCAGGAGGAAGCTGACGCCGCGACAGGGATGCAGGGACCTGCAGCGACGGAGCGAGGAGGGTAAGTATGGATGTCTAATAAGCCGGAGGCTGCAGCTGTCACTACAGTGCTGCAGCCGCCGGCTCCTTTAAGCGACCCCTGTGTTTTGGTCGTTCGACCCCCGCGGGGGTCGCGACCCACAGGTTGAGAGCCGCTGATTTAAGCGCTTTTATTTCTGCTGTGGCGCTCAATACTTGATACTGAATATATCGAGAGATTTTGAAAATATTGTTTCCATTCCATCCATCATTTGCATGTTATGTCTATCGCTTCTGTGATTCAGATAATTTTTCCACTTTGGTGTTGCAATCTCAATGTTGATGAGTGTACATAGGAACAGTGTATTACAGGAACAGGAAAAAAAAATGTTATGGCAGTGCTGCATTTGACCCCCGCTAGCACCGTGAGCGTTCAGTGATCGGTGACCGGGGTGACGTCATAGAGGTTACCTCGGGTCACTGGGCTCTGTTCCCAGCCGGGCCTAGCTGCGGTGAGATCCCCGATAGCACCGTGATCTCACCAGATCTCACCGCAGCTCAGCCCGGCTGTGAATGTAGCCCAGTGCCGGAGGTAATCTCTATGACGTCACCCCTGGTCACTGACGCTGCGTTCCCAGCAGTTCACCAGTGGGTCTTAGCCTGGACTTTCGCATCTTGGCACCCTCCAGGTTGAAAACTAATTATCCCCCCAGACAATGATTACGGCGTGGGATAGATCGACAGGTATGGTATATTGTTATTTTTTTATTTTATTTTTATTACAGGAGAACGAGGCCTTTGGTGGAATAGACGTTTGGCGAGTATAACTGTGTTTGTTATTTTTAAATAAACAAGTAAAACTGTTTTGTTTTATTTATAACAAAACTTTATTCTGGCTGTGTCTTTATATACCATGTAACTGTAGGATTAGTAATTGATAGGTGTCTTATAAACGCTTCTCCATTATTAAGCCGTGGGCTTGATGTCACCTGACAAATACAACTCAACCCCACAAATATGAACCCCACTTGTCGCCGCTACAGGGCAAGTGGGAAGAGCCGGGCAAAGCACCAGAATTGGCGCATCTAACAGATGTGCCTTTTCTGGGCAGCTGTGGGCTGCTATGTTTAGGCTGGGGGGGTCAATATCCATGGTCCCTTACCAGCCTGAGAATACCAGCCCCGAGCTGTGAGCTTTAGGAAGGCTGGTCGTCAAAAATGGGGGGACCCCATGCCGTTTTTTTAAATTATTTAAATAATTTAAAAAAAACAGCATGGGGACCCCTCTATTGTTGATAACCAACCTTGCTGACAGCTGAGGGTTGCAGCCCCCAGCTGTGAGTTTTGCCTGGCTGGTTATAGAAAATACAGAGGAACTCACGCCTTTTTTTTCACTTATTTATAGCACTCCTGCTGTCACTGTTATTAACAGCAGCAGGGGTAGGCTAATGGGAGTAATAGTGCCATCAGCCGCCGCCTGCTGTCTCTTTTATCACTTAAATGTAACTCTCAGCATTCTCCCCTGCTCGCGCTGATCGCCGGCAGAGCAGGGGAGAATGATGAGAACCGTGTTCAGCACCCAGCACTGGGGAACAGCTCTTACTGTAACGCTGCTTCCCTGGCGCCTATGCGTGTCACACAGATGAAATCCATGTGTGTTATGCATATGCATGAGTGTGGGATGTTTTGTTGCCCTTGCTGACATTAAAAAATGGATATGTCAGCGTGTTTAGCTCACGAACACACAGTCCGTGGAAACACACTGACATGTACACAGACCCATTTACTTGAATAGGCCGGTGTCACACTTGGGAGTGTGATGCAAGAAACTCGCACGAGTTTCTCATATCAACACCCGGCACTGCCGCTGGCACTCGGACCGGAGCATGCAGCTGCATGTAGTTGTATGCAGCCGCACGCTCTGGTCCGAGTGCCGGCGGCAGTGCCGTGTGTTGATGCGAGAAACTCATGCGAGTTTCTCGCATCACATTCGCAAGTGTGACACCGGCCATAGGCAAATAGCGCTCCGTTCCTCCCAAGTCTCTCAGTATGGCTAAGTAGTACTGTACAGCCACTTATGGGGTATTGCCAATTCAGTAGAAATTGTGGGACAAATTTTGGTGCCATTTTTACCCACTTTTTGTGTGAAAATGTAAAATCTTTGGTTAAAACAAAATTTTGGTGGTAAAAATGTAGTTATTTTGCCTTCACTGCCCAATGGTATAAAATTCTGTGACACACCCATGGTGTCAATATAATTACTGCACCCCTAGATGAATTGATTGAGATGTGTATTTTGTAAAATGGGGTCACTTATGGGGGGGTTCTGCTGTTCTGGCATCTCATTGGCTCTCCCAGTGGGTCAGGGCACCTACAAACCATAACAGTAAAATCTGGCGCTCCTTACCTTCTGAGCTTTGCACTGTACCTGAAAAATATTTCCCGATTGCATGTAGGGCATTGGCGCACTCAGCAAAAAATGGACCTCAGTGTGTTGAAAAATAAAATTCCTATTAGCCCATAGAAAATTAAAAACTTGGGGCTAAAGCAACATTTTAGTGGTAAAAATGTAATTTATTCTTTCTTCACCGCTCAGTGGGATAAAATTCTGTGAGGCACATGTGGTATTAATGTGATCACTGCACCCCTAGATGAATCAATTAGAGAGTGTAGTTTGTAAAATAAGTTCACATATATGGGGTTTCTGTTGTTCTGGCACCTCAGAGGCACTGCCAGTGTGAGATGGCACCCTCAAACCATTCCAGCAAAATCTGAACTCCAATATGGCGCCTCTTCCCTTTTGAGCTTTGCACTGTGCCTCAAAAGTAGTATTCCCCTACATATGGGGTATCGGCGTACTCAAGATAAATTGCATAATAAGTTTTGGGGTCCAATTTCTCCTGTTATCTTGGTAAAATAAAAAAATTGGGGGCGAAAAGATCATTTTTGTGTGAAAAATATGATTTTTTTATTCTGTGTAGCACTTGGGGGTTCAAAGTGCTCACCACACATCTAGATGAGTTCCTTGTGGGGTCTAGTTTCCAAAATGGTGTCACTTGTGCGGGGTTTCCAATGTTTAGGCACATCAGGGACTCTCCAAACGCAACATGGCGTCTGATCTCAATTCCAGCCAATTTTGCATTGAAAAAGTCAAACGGCGTTCCTTCCATTCCGAGCTCTACCATGCGCCCAAACAGTGGTTTATTCCCACATATGGGGTATCAGCCTACTCAGGACAAATTGCACAACAACTTTTGGGGTCCAATTTCTCTTGTTACCCTTGGTAAAATAAAAAAAATTGGATCTGAAGTAAATATTTTGTGAAAACCAGTTACCGTATTTTTTGGACTATAAGACGCTCCGGATTATAAGACGCACCCCAAATTTTGAGAAAAATAGGAAAAAAAACTTTAATAAAATGGTGGTGCTTCTTATAATCCATGTGTCTTATTGCTTACCGGGGGTGGTGGCTGCGGTGAAGCAGGGTCCCAGGGTCGCTGCTGGAGGAGGTATGAGTGGAGCGTTGCTGCAGGACGCTAGCTGGGATGAGGGGGTGTTCGGATGTGTGGCGCCCGGTTCTGCCGACATTTTGTGAAAGGCCAGAGCCCCCGCAGTTCTATGGTTTCTTATGCGATGGACTCCGGGAAAATGGCTGCTGGAGGCGACCCATGCGCAGATGGAGATCTTGGGAGATGAGATCTCAGCGATTAGATCTCTCTCCATCTGCGCATGCGCTTCTCCCAGCAGCCATTTTCCCCAGAGTCCACCGCATAGGAAACCATGGAACTGCGGGGGCTCTGGCCTTTCACAAAATGTCGGCAGAACCCCCGCAGCATCAGACACCCGTAGCGGCGCGCCGCACATCCAAACACCCCCTCATCTCGGCTTGCGGCCTGCAGCAACGATCCACTCTTGCCTCCTCCAGCAGCAACCCTGGGACCCTGCTCCACCGCAGCCGGTAAGGTTTATCCACATTATAAGACGCACCCCAATTTCCCCCCAAATTTTGGGGGAATAAAGTGTGTCTTATAATTCAAAAAATGCGGTAAATGTTAATTTTCTTTTAAACATTCCAGAAATTCCTGTGACGCACCTGAAGGGTTAATAAGCTTCTTGAATGTGGTTTTTAGCACCTTGAGGGGTGCAGTTTTTAGAATGGTGTCACTTTTGGGTATTTTCTATCATATAGACCCCTCAAAGTGCCTTCAAATGTGATGTGCTCCCCAAAAAATAAATGGTGTTGAAAAATGAGAAATCGCTTTTCAACTTTTAACCCTTATAACTTTCTAACAAAAAAAAATTTTGGTTCCAAAATTGTGCTGATGTTAAGTAGACATGTGGGAAATGTTACTTATAAGTATTTTGTGTGACTTATCTCTCTGAATTAATGGCATGAAAATTCAAAGTTGGAAAATTGCAAAATTTTCACCAAATTTCAATTTTTTTCACAAATAAACACGTCATTTCAAAGAAATTTTACTAATATCATGAAGTCCAATATTTCTCGAGAAAACAGTGTCAGAATCACTGGGATCCATTGAAGTGATCCAGAGTAATTACCTCATAAAGGGACAGTGGTCAGAATTGTAAAAATTGGCCCGGTCATTAACGTGCAAACCACCCTTGGGGGTAAAGGGGTTAATACACTTTAGTAACTTCCTCCTTGCTGATCTCAAGAGAGGGAGCACAAACATACTTAAGAAAAAAGAGATAAAATAAGAGAAATAAAATTAGGTAAATATCTTACCCAAGCTACGTGTGTCTATGCAGGAAATTTGCTAGCTAAAAAAAAGTCCTGTGATTGCAGCAGCCTTGGCCCTGATTCAAACAAGCAGTATCTAACTCTGTATTTTTGTTTTGTAAAAGAGTCATGACCACATCAATTTACCAGGAGGGAGAGAAGCAGCAAGGGTTAGACGAGCTACAATAAATTTTAGGGCATAAGGTAAGATTTTCTCTTAGGGTATGTGCACACGATCAGTAAACGCTGTGGGTTAGACGCTGTGTACTTGTGCAGCTTCCAACCCGCAGCGTCCAGCTGTTACAGCATAGTGGATGGGATTTCAAGAAATCCCATGCCCACTATACATGCACAGATGCCCACGGCTTACCTTAGGAGACGGACATGCAGCGCATCTTTCCTGATCACAGCATGTCTATTTATCTTGGAGACGCAAGCCTCAGCAAGATAAATATTACCCATACAATGTATTGGAGGCAGTGAATCCGCACGATTCAGTGAAAAAATGCAGATTTAACTACGTTCAATAGCCGGCAGCTCTTTGGACTTAGCGGACATGTGTTGCGTCCAAAGTGCTGCCAATTCCTGGACTAGTGCACATAGCCCCAGGAGAACCTATTTGAAGATAATCTGTCATATTGGATTTGAGGTGCAATCTCTGATCCGCATGCTCTAGAGCAGGAAGAAAATTAAAAAGGATATCAGGAATTGTGTGTATGTTATTATTTTCTTGAAAAATTAGGCAAAATAATTCTAACCACTAATTTCTACTTTACAGATTTCCTATGAAACGTCCTGAGCATCTTTCGAAATGGGTTAAAGCTGTTAAGTGTTGTGATTGGAAACTTTCAGCATCGAGCAGAATTTGCAGTGATCATTTCAAAGTCAAGGATTACATCGTACTTCCAGGGATACCTGTACCCCGACTAAGCTTACATGCTGTACCTTCTGTCTTCAAGGCAAGGAAATGTAGAAGAAAACCAATAACGGCAACGCACCAAAACTTTGGAGACTGTAGGTCCATGAAAGTTGTAGATGGATTCCAAGAAACAGAAAAACATAGTGCTTGCGACCACTCTTACTCAGCATTTAACAATGGAGAAAGCCTTCCTCGTTTTAGCCCTGATACCATGAAACTTAAAAAGAAAGTGAGAACCCTGCAACGTCAGATTCAGAGACAGAGACACACCATAAAAAGGTTGTCTAATACAATTGAACAGTTAAAGAGCAATATTGCTCAGCATCATCAAAACTAAGAGGGCATGGCATCCCCAAATTGTTTACGTTGTACAGCTTTGTACATTTACTAGTAATTGTCTGGAAGTGCAGTATGCAAAAGCATCCCTTTCAAATGAAAATACCGTTAAGTCCTGAAGTATTTCGACAGTGACACAAGTTTTTTACATTTTAGTTGTTTATCAAAACATATTAAAAATACAATTGTATAATGAATATATGGGCTTAAAGTGCAGCACAGACTCTCCGCTTTAATTTGAGGGTATTTACATTCTAATTGGAATAAGGGTTTAGGAGTTACAGCTCTTTAAAAGGTAGCTGCCTCTTTTTCAAGAGACCAAAAGTAATTGGACATTTATATCAAAAGCTCTTTAATGGGCTGCATGGGCTTTACACTCATTAATCCATCATCAGTTAAGCAGGTAAAAGGTCTGGAGCTGATGCAGGTTTGGCATTTGCATTTAGAAGCTGTTGCTGTGAACCCAGGGTCAAAGAGCTCTCAGTGGAAGTGAAGCAGATCATCATTGTACATTGTGTTGCAAAAAAAGAAAGATGGCAGAAATGTTCGGGCTGTCCAAATCAACAGTTTGCTACATTTTGCAAAAAAAAAAACACGCACTGGTGAGATTTAGAACTCAAAAAGGCCTAAAGGCGTAAAAGTGGAATATTCTGCTATAGCCGAGTCAATCACAAGATCTCAACCCCATCGAGCAGCATGTACATAGTTACGTAGTTACATAGGTTGAAAAAAGACCTAGGTCCATCAAGTTCAACCCGTCTCCACCAATAATAACATTGTGGGTTACAGATAATTTAGTGGCAAAAAATGTATATGTACTGAGGAAATCATCCAGCCATTTTTTAAAAGCTGTTATAGTGTCTGTCATTACTACCTCTTGTGGTCGGCATTCCACAGTCTGACTGCTCTAAGTGTAAAGAACCCTTTCCTATTTAGCTGCAGGAATCGCCTTTCTTCCACCTGTAATGTGTGCCCCTGGTCCTTAGTATGGTCTTTTGGAAGGAATAAGACATGTGCCCAAAACTGTATCCCATATTCTAGATGTGGCCTTACAAGTGATTTGTAAAGGGGTAGCAATATGTTGGGATCACAGGATTTTATCTCTTTTTATACACTCTAAAATCTTGTTTAGGGGTTCAAAGTTCTCACCACACTTCTAGATAAGTTCCTTAGGGGGTCTAGTTTCCAAAATGGTGTCACTTGTGGGAGGTTTCCACTGTTTAGGCACATCAGGGGCTCTGCAAAACGCGACATGGCATCTGATCTCAATTCCAGCCAATTTTGGTTTGAAAAATTCAAACGGCGCTCCTTCCCTTCTGAGCCCTCCCATGCGCCCAAACAGTGGTTTTCTCCCACATATGGGGTATCGGCTTACTCAGGAGAAATTGCACAACAACTTTGTCTGTCAATTTTCTCCTTGTACCCTTGTGCAAATAAAATTTTTTGTAAAAGATCATTTTTGTGACTATAAAGTTAAATGTTCATTTTTTCCTTCCACATTCCAAAAATTCCTGTGGAGCACCTAAAGGGTTAATAAACTTCTTGAATGTGGTTTTGAGTACCTTGAGGGGTGCAGTTTTTAGAATGGTGTCACTTTCGGGTATTTTCTACCATATAGACCCTCAGAGTGACTTCAAATGTGAGGTGGTCCCTAAAAAAAAATGGTTTTGTAAATTTTGTTGTAAAAATGAGAAATCGCTGGTCAACTTTTAACCCTTATAACTTCCTAACAGAAAAAAAAATTTGTTTCCAAAATTGTGCTGATGTAAAGTAGACATGTGGGAAATGTTATTTATTAACTATTTTGTGGGACATATCTCTCTGTTTTAAGGGCATAAAAATTCAAAGTTTGAAAATTGCAAAATTTTCTAAATTTTCACCATATTTCCGTTTTTTTCATAAACGCAAGTTATATCGAATACATTTTACCACTATCCTGAAGTACCATATTTTTCGGACCATGAGACGCACTTTTTTTCCTCCAGATTTGGGAGGAAAGTGTGGGTGCGTCTTATGGTCGGAATGTAACATGTGGGGAGGGGGGCAGGGGCAGCGGTGGAGTGGGATCGCAGGAGGCAGGAAAATATCCCCTCCGCTGCAGGGATCCAGCTCTGGGGAAACCACTGGTCCCGATACTTAAGTGCAGTGAGTATTCATTAGCCGCTTCCCCGCCCACCTTTCAGCTGAGCAGTGAGCAGCAAATGACAGAGCCACATGGTTCCCCAGCGCCTGATTCCTGCTGCAGTTGGGGATATGTGTGGGAAGTAGAAGGAGGCAGCAGGAGCAGAGTGCAGCAGGAGGCATCGCATACCTGACAGCACAGGGGCTGTGCTGATGCCATGCTGAATGCTCCTGTGGAGGACCTGTGATGAGGTCATGAAGAGGGCGGGCTGGAGCATCACATGACCACACAAAGCCCTGCCTCTTCATGATGTCATCACAGGTCCTTCAGACAAGAAAAAAATAATTAAAAGGTTAGTAAATACAGCACATTAAAAATCACTCTGCCATCATGTGGTGGACTATAACTCCCAGCATGCCATAGGATCTGCAGGACTTGCTGGGAGTTATAGTTCTCCCATGGGATCTTAAAGCAGCACTCCAGTGTTATCAGTGCTGGAGTGTGGCTTTAAATATAAGCCCTATGCCCCCATTCTTAGGCCGTGGTCACACATGCGAGAAATTTGCACGATTTTTGTGCGAATCTCTCGCATGAACACCTGGCACTGCCGCTGGCACTCGGTCCGGAGCGTGCGGCTGCATGTACAGTCATGGCCAAAAGTTTTGAGAATGACACAAATATTAATTTTTACAAAGTCTACTGCTTCACTTTTTCTAATGGCAATTTGCATATACTCCAGAATGTTATAAAGAGTGATCAGCTTAACAGCAATTACTTGCAAAGTCAATATTTGGCTAGAAAATGAACTTTATCCCCCAAAACACATTTCAACATCATTGCAGCCCTGCCTTAAAAGGACCAGCTAACCTCTTTTCAGTGATTGCTTCATTAACACAGGTGTGGGTGTTGATGAGGACATGGCTGGAGATCAATCTGTCATGATTAAGTAAGAATGACACCACTGGACACTTTAAAAGGAGGCTGGTGCTTGGCATCATTGTTTCTCTTCTGTTAACCATGGTTATCTCTAAAGAAACACGTGCAGTCATCATTGCAATGCACAAAAATGGCCTAACAGGGAAGACTATCGCAGCTAGAAAGATTGCACCTCAGTCAACAATCTATCGCATCATCAAGAACTTCAAGGAGAGAGGGTCCATTGTTGCCAAAAAGGCTTCAGGGCGCCCAAGAAAGACAAGCAAGCGCCAGGACCGTCTCTTAAAAGTGTTTCAGCTGCGGGATCGGGCTACCAGCAGTGCAGAGCTTGCTCAGGAATGGCAGCAGGCAGTTGTGAGTGCATCTGCACGCACTGTGAGGCGGAGACTCTTGGAGCAAGGCCTGGTCTCAAGGAGAGCAGCAAAGAAGCCACTTCTCTCCAGAAAAAACATCATGGACAGACTGATATTCTGCAAAAGGTACAGGCAGTGGACTGCTGAGGACTGGGGTAAAGTTATTTTCTCTGCTCAATCCCCTTTTCGATTGTTTGGGACATCAGGAAAACGTCTCATTCGGAGAAGACAAGGTGAGCGCTACCACCAGTCTTGTCTCATGCCAACTGTTAAGCATCTTGAAACCATTCATGTGTGGGGTTGCTGCTCAGCCAAGGGAATCGGCTCTTTCACAGTCTTGCCTAAAAACACAGCCATGAATAAAGAATGGTACCAGAATGTCCTCCAAGAGCAACTTCTCCCAACCCTCCAAGAGCAGTTTGGCTATCAACAATGGCTTTTCCAGCATGATGGAGCACCTTGCCATAAAGCAAAGGTGATAACTAAATGGCTCAGGGAACAAAACATAGAGATTTTGGGTCCATGGACTGGAAACTCCCCAGATCTTAATCCCATTGAGAACTTGTGGTCAATCATCAAGAGACGGGTGGACAAACAAAAACCTAAAAATTCTGACAAAATGAAAGCATTGATTGTGCAAGAATGGACTGCTATCAGTCAGGATTTGGTCCAGAAGTTGATTGAGAGCATGCCAGGGAGAATTGCAGAGGTCCTGAAGAAGAAGGGTCAACACTGCAAATATTGACTTGCTGCATTAACTCATTCTAACTGTCATCATAAAGCTTTTGTTACTCATATGTTTGCAATTATTATATTTCTGTCTGTGATAAAAACATCTGTCAAACACACATAAAAACCAGAGGGCAGCAGATCATGTGAAAATATAATATTTGTGTCATTCTCAAAACTTTTGGCCATGACTGTATTTCTATGCAGCATGTATTTCTATGCAGTCGCACGCTCCAGTCTGAGTGCCAGCGGCAGTGCCGGGTGTTCACGAGAGAGATTTGCACAAAAATCGTGCAAATTTCTCGCATGTGTGACCCCGGCCTTATATTCACCCTCCAGCGTCTTCACATTGTAGTTTACAGACACCACACTGGTCCCGCAGCTCCATCTCCTACCCGTAGCTTCCTACATAATAACATGCTATTATATATAATAACACCACATATAATAGTATGTTATTTATATTATTAAATATTTTACCACGTTTTTTGCTTCAAATATATTTTTCCCTATTTTCCACCTCTAAAACCTGGGTGCGTCTTATAGTCCGGTGCGTCTTATAGTCCGAAAAATACGGTACAATATGTCACGAGAAAACATTCTCAGAATCGCCAAGATCCGCTGAAGCGTTCCAAAACCTCAAAAAGGGACAGTGGTCAGAATTGTAAAAATTCTCCCGGTCATTAGAATGCAAACAACCCTCGGGTGTAAAGGGGTTAATGCATATTTGAGAAATGTTTAAGATTTTACTTAAGGTTTTTTTTCACATGTTGGCTGTTTAGTCCATACCTCTTTAGTCTATCATCATATTAGGATGGGATGAAATGGTGAAAATTAATGCTGTTTATTGGGTGGTAAAAATGACCTGAGAATATGATTGTCCAGGTCACTATGATTACGACGATGCCAAACTTGCTTCAGCATTTTTTTCGATTTAAGTGATGATGAAGAAAATTTTTTTTTGCTGTCTGTCTCCATTTTCCGGGACTCATAACGGTATTTTTCCATTGTTGGAGTTGAGTGAAGCTCTTTTTTTACGTGATGAGCCAATATTTTTATTGATACCAATTTGGGGTACATACAACAGTTTAATAGCTTTTTATTGCATTTTTTTAGGGAGATGTGATGACTAAAAGTAAAAATGCCATTCTGGTATTTCAATTATTATTTTTTTATAAATATTTTCCAAACGAGTTGATTTAATATTTTGAAACCTCAAACTTTTTACGAAATCGGCAATACCAAATATGGTATTTGTTTTTGTTTTTCTGAATTTTAATGAGGGAAAAATTACTGAGAGATTAGTGGGATGCCTAGTCTGACCCTTATTCCTTTATACTTGGCATCACTATGGGAAGCCAAGAGTGGATTTGTTTGTATTAAATCACACTGTATTGCTAGTTGTTAAATTTTGTTATCTAATACGATTTCTGTTACAGCCCTTGTAACCTCTATGGTTGAGCTTGTATTGCAGCTGAAAACTTACTATTGGAGTTAACGAGGGAAAAGAAATGTTGGGAAATGTTTTTCTGTTACATAATTTCCCAACAGGAGATGCAAGATATGATGAAACTGTTTCAGTACATAGTACGAGGTAGAAATCCTTGTCATACTTGAGACACATTTAAGATAGACCTACCAAAGCTATTCATTTCTTACACTGGTCATGAAGACCAAGCGTCCAAGCTCTTCAAGGGCAAAATCAAAACGCAGCATGTAAGAGGCCTGTGCAGAAGTTACCAAAGTCATACGCTCTTCTCTGCCATCACTTGGCACTCTTCAGCTATTGGATGAATGTGAAAGTCACGGACTTCCTGCTCTGTCCATTCACCTGAAGCACAAACATGTTCCTCAACATAGAGACAGAGACAGACTGGTTGTGCATCGGGCAGCCTGTGGGCAGGTCTTTCCTTGGTTTCTCTGGCTTAGAGCAGGAAGATAAGACATGCCCACATTCCTGCCCTGCAGCATGAGCATGTCATTAACTGAAAGCTTATAACACTGATTACACAAGAACCACAAGACAGATTTCTTCACCCCAGGAATCATTTTAATCAGTGTAACAGCGACAACATGACACTGTGTGTAGTTTACTTAGCAAAATCCTGCTATCAGGTTCGCTTTAAAGATTATCTTGCAGCTGTATATGGCTTACTCCTTTCAACCGTCTATACACTCTCACCTTACAGTAAGATACCCCACACAGAAGTGCTCCTCTTCATGTTTCATCCTAGAGCTTTTTTTTTTTACTTGCGGGTAGAGACACGACATTCTTCATGGCTGACTGTGACACCAGGTGAGATTGATCACTCATACAATAGTACTCAGGTTGTTGAGCGCTGCTATGAGTTGCCACTGATGTATGTGTCACACTGGGGCAGAGTTCAACTGGTTATGTATTTAATGGGTGTTATTATAATCCGGGGTGGGAGATAATTAACCCCTTTATGACCTATGACATATAATTACATTATATGTTGTGTACCTGACTTTGATGCGGGTCTGACCCTGAGCCCACATCTTTCCCCGCACATGATGACTGATTTAATTACTAAAGAAAGCCATGGCTCTTAGAAGAAAGAGAGGAAACAATGGAAAAATGGCCCGGGTGTGAAAGGATTAAAGGGTTATTCCTAGGAAAATGAATTTTTCCTCTATTCAGAGAAAAAGAGATCAATTGCTGATAGAAACCCCGGAGAACGGCGCTCTGCAGCCCTGTCCTGAATGGAGCTGAGGTCCACATGATAGACCTCCACTTTATTCATTGTCTACGGGACTGGATAAAATACCCGAGCACTGTACTTGGCAGTGCCATAGATAATGGATGGAGAGAACGCTGCGGTTGTGCTCCTAAACTCTATTGATGACCATGTTTCAGGGTCCTAATTTTGGGGATTTGGAGCCTCATTGTTGTCAGATACTCTGAGATCTGCAGGTTATCGTCTAACCTATAAATAAAAAAATATAAAATAATATAATATAAAAAAGTGAATAACTTCATTTTTTTAAATAATCCTTCAGTTATAATTTGGAGGGTATGATTGTAATCCCAGTGAAAGAGAATGGTTATCGGAGGGGATTATGTTAGTTACTGTGGTTGATTAATTGTTATGCAACAAAAGGTGCCCGATAATAATCTGAGGGAAGGGCAGCTGATTACTGCAGGTGCAGTATGTTATAAACTGGCGAGGGCGATTAATTATTATACTACAGGTGATCAGTGCAATGGGGTATAATATTCTAATTGGGTAGAAGCGGGGAAGGATTTTTTTTTATACTTTGGGGGGATTATTACTGCTTAGTGATTATGATGGGGGAAGCTTAATTCACGGCTTCTTTACACTATATAACTAGACATTAACTACAGATTACTTGCTTATTGTTATTATCTACATAATTTTCCTGACATTGTGCAGCTATTAACAATAAGTAAACTGTTTGTGATAAATTTCTAATGATACAGCAGAGACTGTGTGAGTTGCATGAAATGAGTTGTTAGTAGCCGCACCTTGGACACAAACCAAATGCTACATGAGGCCCAAGCCTAATGATAAGCTGTGACAGTTAGTGGCTAGTGCTTTGGACTTACGCCCCGACTATGAAAAATTGCTATCCAGCCTCGGTATATGGTAGAGGTTTCACGGGTGCCAAAATATCAACTAATGCCTCATGGATTTTGTTTATCTACACAGAACGCAGCCAAGCCTTGGCTTGTTGGTGAGGAAAAATGGGGTGTCTGTCCTTGTGGGGGGCACTAACAGTGCTGGGCAGCTCACATGATCTAGTAGAGGTGTGTCTGATGAAGCAAAAGGTTAAGGTCCCCTCACAGGAAAGTATGTCTTGCTGTGGCTGCTGGGCAAACATGAATTAGGCAATTTGTGTGCGAAGTACTTTAATTTTATAAGTATATTCTATATAGCAGTAATACTTTTTTAAAATTCACATATCCAATATTTGCATATACCTTAGTGCACACAGTGTGCAGCTGCAACCCTACCTCTGCCCTCTGTTCCATTAATGACATAAGACGCAAGTCCACAATAATCCGAACCTCACACTACAGTCTCCAAGACTTCTCACGTGCTGTGCCAAGTCTTTGGAATGCACTACCCCAAATAGATTAATTCCCAATACCCACTGTTTTAAATGTGCCATAAAAAGCCATTTCTTTAGGCTGATAGCCTGTTGCCTCACCTCACTTACCTAACTATTCCCGTTTGGCCTTCGAAAAATTTTTTCTCACATCATTCATGCTGTTAATAGTCCTCTGTGTCTGTACTTTCACACATTTTGGTTGGCTACCGGGTCACACAGCATTACATGAACACCCTATTTATTACATGGACCATACATTACAAGCAATTGTTACCAAACATCTTTCATGTCTCCCGTGTTTCCTCATAGATTATAAGCTTGCGAGGAAGGCCCTCACTCCTATTGGCATCTGTTGAATGTGTTATTCTGTAATGTCTTTGTCTGTACAAGTCCCATCTAAAATGTAAAATGCTGCAGAATATGTTGGCGCTGTAGAATGAAATTATTATTATAAAAATTATATGTAAAAGTTGGCAACAAAAAAAAATGTAAAAATGATAGAAAAGTCACAAAAACAAGATTATTGTGGTCATATCCTGAAGCCTCTCCAACGTGAAAAAAAGAAATAAATTAAAAATTACCACAGCCATTTTCCATTTTTGCACTTTTGTTTTTTTCCAGAGCCGTAACTTTTTTATTATTTCATCAAGATAGCTGTATGAGGGCTTGCTTTTTTGTGGGACGAGTTGTACTTTTGAACGACATAATTGATTTTACCATATAGTGCACTGCAAAAAAAATGCAATTTCACAATTGTTTTTAGGGTTTTTTATTTACCATGTCCACTATATGGTAAAATTTACCTGACAATATGATTCCCCAGATCAGTACAAGTACACATATACTGAGCATATATAGTTTGTTATTTATTTTGGTTGTGAAAAAAAATTTCCAAATTTGTACGAAATAAATTTTTTACATTTGTCGACATTTTCCGAGACCCATAGCGTCTCCATTTTTTAGGATCTGGGACTGGGTGAGAGCTTATTTTATGGGCCTAAGATGACATTTCTATTGATACTATTTGGGGGTAGATACAAGGTTTTGATCTCCTCTTATTGCATTTTATTGCAGTGTTGTAGCGGTCAAAAAACGTAATTCTGGCGGTTCGATATTTTTCTTGTTATGCTGTTTTCAAATTTGATTAATTTTTTATATTTTGATAGAGCTTATATTTCTGAACCTAGAGATGCAAGTAATGTGTAAAGTTTTTTTAATTTTATTTTCTGTAGGGCAAAAGAATGGTGATTTGAACTTTTTTTTCATATTTTTAATTAATTTTTTACTTTATTTTAGTTCATTTAAAGGGGTTGTCTTGTCCGATCCAAGTCGATAAGTCTGCACTCACTCTGTGTCACTGCAGACTTATGAATCCCTCTAGTGCACTGTGGGGATTCGCCGTTTTTTGACCCAGGACTGGAGGCTATGTATGAGTTTGAGTTAGGCCGGGATTACACATGCGAGGAATACGGACGAGTCTCGCATGTTAATACCCGGCACTGCCTCCGGCAATCGAGAGTGGAGCGTGCGGCTCCATGTATTGCTATGCGGCCGCACGCTCCACTCCCAAGTGCCGGCGGCAGTGCTGGGTATTAACATGAGTGACTCGGCCGTATTCCTCGCATGTGTAATCCCGGCCTAACTCATAAACTCATACATACCTTCCGGTCCCAGGTCAGAAACTGGTGAATCCAGTTCGCACTGGGGGGATTCATAAGTCTGCAGTCATACAGAGTGTCAAGATCCCGTCTAGGTTGGAGCCGATGTTACTGCAAACACTAGGGAAAGCAGAGGCAGGTAGCGTAGTCAGGTGGCAGGCCGATAACGTAGTCAGGTGGCAGGCCGAGGTCGGTACACAGGAAAGGCAGTTCGGTAGCAGAGGAGCAGGCAGATAACGTAGTCAGGTGGCAGGCCGAGGTCAGTTCACAGGAGAGCAGTGTTTGTAGCAATGGATCAGGCGGATAACGTAGTCAGGTGGCAGCCGGAGGTCGGTACACAGGAAAGGCAGTTCGGTAGCAGAGGAACAGGCAGATAACGTAGTCAGGTGGCAGGCCGAGGTCAGTTCACAGGAGAGCAGTGTTTGTAGCAGCAGGAACAGCAGGGAACGCTTGACTAAAGGCTAAGAGCACAATAATCTCGCAATGACACACCCACAGGGCCAGGTTTATATAGGGCGTGTAATTGGCAATCAGAGGCCAAACGAGAGAGCACTGGGTGAAACCGATCAGGAAGAACAGTCAATGGTATCTGGGTTCAGCAAGGAACTTTGTAGCCAGCAGAATAGCTCAGATGGTAGAGCTGCCGGCCGGTGGACAAGAGACACTGGGTTCGATTCCTGACAGTACTCCCCTCCTTCCAGGATGGCCTCTGGACATCTCAGGAGCTGGCTTATCTGGGTACCTCTGATGAAAGGCTCTTGTAAGTCCAGGAGCATGGACGTTGTCCTTTGGTTCCCATAAATTTTCCTCTGGTCCGTAACCTTCCCACTGCACCAGATACTGCAGTTTACCTCTGAATTTTCGGGAGTCCAGAATCTTATCCACAATGTATTCTTCTTCACCACGGATCCTTTCTGGTGGAGGAGGTGGCTGAATTCTTCCTGGAAACGGTTTTTCACAGAAGGGTTTGAGCAAGGATATGTGAAATACTGGATGAATCTTTAGATTGTTGGGAAGTTTTAAACGAAAAGCAACCTGGTTAATTTTTGCAGAAATTTGAAAAGGTCCAATGAATTTCTGACCCAATTTGGAGGATGGCGCATGTGTCTTAAGGTTTTTAGTGGACAGCCAAACTTTGTCTCCAACCTGAAGAGCAGGGGGCACTCTCCGATGTTTATCTGCTGCTTCCTTATATACTTCCTGGGTCTTGAGTAATATCTCTGATAATTCCTTCTGGGATTCCTGTAATTTTGCAAGCCTGTCATTAACAGCAGGAATGGGAGTGTTCACTGGCAGATTAGGGATAAATACTGGATGTACTCCATAATTAGCAAAAAATGGGGTTTGAAATGTAGCGCTATGTATGGAGTTGTTGTAGGCAAACTCTGCTGTTGGTAAATAGTCCACCCAGTCATCCTGAAGATAGGAAATGAAGCAACGGAGGTATAGCTCCAAAGTCTGGTTCGTTCTCTCCGTCTGGCCATTGGACTGAGGATGGAAAGCGGTAGAAAGATTCACCGTGACTCCCAAGGCTGTACAGAAACTCTTCCAAAATTTTGACGTAAACTGAACGCCTCTGTCAGACACCACGCTGTCAGGAATTCCATGTAACCTGAATACCTCTTTGATTATCAGTTCTGCAGTTTTTTCAGCAGTAGGAATTCCTTCAGTTGGAATAAAGTGGGCCATTTTTGTGAGTCGGTCCACTATGACAAGGATGACGGTCATCTGTTTGGAAGGGGGTAGTTCCACAATAAAATCCATGGAAATAGATCCCCAAGGCCTGGATGGAACTGGGAGTGGTTGCAAGAGTCCTAGAGGAGACGATCGTGGGGTCTTGTTTCGTGCGCATGTTAAACAGGTTGAAACATATTTCCTCACGTCCTTCCCACAATTAGGCCACCAAAAGAAACGAAGTAGTAAGTCTTGTGTTTTTGCAACTCCAGGATGTCCTGCCAGTTTAGAATCATGGACACTTTTGAGGACTTCAAGGCGAGAAGATTCAGGTACATATATTTTGTATTTCTGCATCCAAAACCCCTCTTTGAATGAAAGATCTACGTCTTCCGAAGGATGGTTAAGGAAAGAGTCCTCTTGATATCCATCTTTAATTCTATTACATAGTCCTCTAGAGTGTGTGGTGTAATGACCCCTGATGCAGCTAGGGGGCACTGTGTATGGCCCTCGGGATATGCATGGAGGCATGTGATGGATGGACGGTATGTATCGCAGAGGTGGGTGGCCCTGTGATGGAAGCCTGGATATGTTTTGGTTCAGCAGATCAACTGCTGAGTTGTGCTATACATTGGGAGGCTTCCAGGTGACTTGGAGAGCTGGGCGGGTCCAGTCACCTACAAACCCACCCAAGGGGTATGTATCTGAATACCCGGGATAAAACCAGTATGTAATGGTGTGTGTCTGAAGGACCTGTGATGAGGTCATGATCAGGTTGTCATGGAAATATATATGTATTCCATATATTCAAAGTATATTCACATATATGTATTCACAGTTCACAGTTAGATAGATCTCACTTGCTAAAAAACCCTGTGCTCACATATTTCTAGGCCAGCTATAATCAGTCGTTTTAAAGAAATCTGGCCTTCATAAGGCCTTCATAAGGAACAAGTACATGAAGTCTTATTAGCTATCTGTTGTTTACCTTACAGTCATGCAAGACAACTAGGTCAAAAGAATATAAAACAATAATTCTGCAACTTCAGCTCTTTTTATCATGATTATCATAATTATCATACTTACACTAGAACAGCCAATAATCTAGCAGCTTTTAATTGTATGTTAATTGACTAACCAGCCCCTTTTTGTAAACGTGTAAAACCTTGAATGAATAATAAATGTATGTCTTTGACAAACTGTTATACTGACACTTGCGTTGTGGACAGTTTTCATTTCGTTCTGAGCGCTCAAAGAAGACATTAAATAGAGATTTGGACATGGCAAGCAGCAAACACTGAAGGATATTTTTATCCTAATTAAATTTCCATATCAGTTGGCGCCTGCACGCGGGCATTGGACGAAACGCACGAGGACCTGGCCGACCGGAGAGACGGGGGCGTTGGCCCTGGCCTTGGCACACGGGACGGAGACTGCAGCTCCATAAGTAAGGTAAGAAAACTCTGTCATCTTACCTGAATGTTCCCTGTGCCTAGTCCTAGCCTACACTTCCAGCCGGTCGGACGTGGTCATCACCGCATTCCCAGGTTGTGTAAAAAGTCCATACCCTTATCCAAAAGCCCTGGGATATAAGCCGAGTTGTTTGCTGCTGTGCTGTATATGTTTCATGTTTTATGTGAACCGGGAGAAAGTTGGAACGGTGACTGTGTTTTTGCTTGCTGATTTCTGGGGGCTGTATAGCAAAAGACAAATTGCTGCATAAGTTCCCGCAGTAAACTTTCACGCACCGGGAGGCCATCCCAGTCAAATCAGACGTGGAGGGCGGGAGCTTTCTTTTGGATAAGTCCACGCAGATATTCTTCACACATTGGAGGGAAGTTATCCCAAAAAATCCAGTTGTGAGAAGCAAGGGCTTTGTTCGGTTAAGTTTCTGCAGTAAACTTTCACGCATCGGGAGGCCATCCCAGTCAAATCAGACGTGATGGGCAGAAGCTTTGTTTGGATAAGTTCTCACAATAATCATCCACGCACCGGGAGGCCATCCCAGTCAAATCAGACGTGGATAGTGAGAATTTTGATGAAGGCTATTGCAGATTATTGTGACCGGCGCACCGGCCAGGGCGTACGGTACAGAGAGCGATAGAACCTTGAGCCTCACCGCGCTCAGTGCAATTGGTGAGTTATCAGTTACCAGAGCAGCTTGTATGTGTCACAGATCATCAAAAGAGGGATTCGTTATTCTCCCGGGTGTCTGTCTCATTGTACGTGTCAACTGTCTGTATCAGGTACTGTCGCTTTAAATCACATCTCCGTGCGCTCTGTCAGTATCTCATTCAGAGCAGTGTGCTGGCTGCAGCAGCGAGAAAACCCCTTTGACCCCCCTCCTCTGCTAATCACGTTGTCACATCTGTTTCTTGGCTTTGATTTTTATTTTTTTTAAGCTAGTTTTTTGGCTACAGGTTTTAACGTGAAAATTATCAGGCATTCAGACTGAACTATATTCTTTTTTTTTTTGCTATTCTGAGGAATAATAATAATTTTTTTTTTGTTACGTGATTTCAGTGTCTGGAGAGACAGCAAGCAGAGATAGAAGGGAGGGGGGAAGTGCTGGCAGCAGCCAGCTGACATTCCAGAGAGCGGTAGGAAAAAAGCCTACGCTACCAGACAAAAGTTTTACAGTACTTTTCTTTTTGTTTTTATCATTTTACAATCAATTTTTTCCACCTCTTTTCTGTTTTTTTAATTAGCTGTTTTAGCAACAAGGGTTGTTTTTCAGAGTTTTATGATTATTACGTTTTTTTTCTTTTCTCCCCTTTTTGGTGAATTTATTTATTTTTTCTTTTTCTAGAGGTTTTTTATTAAATCTAACTTTTGTTTTTAAGGTTTTTCTTTTAAATACATTTTTAAATGATTTTGGAGAGATTTTTTTCTCTAAGCAATTTATTTTAGAGTTTTATTTCTCCAGCCATTTTCTTTTTTTTTTCTACAAGCTTGCTTTAGAAAAAGGTCACATAGATAAGGAGAATTACAGGCTGAGAGAGAGAGCAGACACAAACTGCGCAGCGGTTTGAGTAGCCCTCCCGTCGGGCATTCGGCGTTGACAAACAGAACCAGAGTGCAGCAGTTTTCAGATTTTTTAAATCACCTTTGTTGAATAGGTTTTTGGAGTAGACACAGTATGTGAGAAGCAAATAGACAGGCAGCCTTTACGCTGCATAATGAAATGTTTTTTTCTTGTTTTTTGTTATTTGAAAGGTAACGGGAAAGTTTGTTAATAGATTACCATCTGCTATAAAAGAGCAGTGGTGCATCGTGTAAAAGATACAGCAAGTTAATTTGAACGGACCAGGAAGTGATTTTTTTATGTGAATAAGTTTGAAAAGGTGTTAAATCATCTGTGAGAAAAAGATCACTGACATGTCACAAGAGCAGAATTCAGAGTCACACACATCACATGTCCATCATGTGGAGACACGGGACAGGTGTAGGCTGCTCTCATTGAGTAAGGAGCCTTGTACAGGGAAAAACGCTCCCCGCCTCTCTCCACAGGGAGAAGGCATTTCTGTTTCAACCATCCCCTCTCAAGAGTCACAGGGGGGACACCCTCTCCTTTTCTTCTCTCAGTCCCTTTCTCCTTCTTCAGACTTTTCTCCTCTTTCCTCACTGCCATCCCTCTCATTCCTTCTTTCCCCTCCCTCACATCTCTGACACATCCATTTTCTTCATCTTCCTCTTCTTCTATCTCTTCCTCTCCAACTCTCAAATCTTCTTCATCTTCTTCTACTTCTCCCCCTCCATCTTTCTTCTCTCTCTCTCCTCCATCTTTCTCTCTTTTCCTCCTTTCACTCTTCTCTCCCCCCCTCCTCTTTCTCTCGCTCCTCCCTCACACCTCCCTTCTCTTCCTCTTTTTTCTACTTCGTTATCAACTGGGTCAACCCCCAATCCAAGCAATGTGGTGTCCCTGTATTCAGTGTCTCCAGCACAGGGCACCTTGTCTATCCCAAGCACAGTACAAACATTGCCAGTCATTATATCAGGAGAAGAAAGTGCAGATCTCCCTACACAAAACGCTACATGTAGCCCCCAGACACAACAGTCCACAGCTAGGGCTTCACAGGGGGGTGGTATAGCTACAGAGACAAATGAGGAACCTCAGTGCCGAGCAGGGCTGTCCAGCATGGAACCATGACACTGATCCACTGCAGCCTCAGCAAGGAAGTGGGAAATCCCCATGCAGCAAGACAACTTTAAAGCCCAAATCTCACCCAGTGTATGCACCAAGTACACCATGTCACTTCTTATCTGATGAAGATGAAGATGCAACGTCACACATGCTGCCCAATACTAGGGAAGGAAACACACAAGCACCAATAGAGCAGGGACAGGTAGAGGCACCATCCTATGAGCCCTTCATCCCAAGCCAGGTGATCAGTATGCTGCCAGACCCAGGGATACACCCCATGCCATTTTGCCAAAAAATGCAGCAGATCCAGCGAACGTATGCAGCAGCCTGGACTGATTTCTGGACCGTAATGGAAATAAAAGCAGGTGATGCATTCTGGCCAATTATGAGAGAACACTTCAAGCTTCCAACAGAGTTAGATGCGTATGCCTGGGAGACAGGACCAAAGCTAATTGAGCAACTCAGAGAATGGGCCAAAAGCAGACTGACAGGACAAACTCTCAGCCTACATGTCACGAGTCAAGACAAGACAGAGTCTGTGGAGAAGTTCCATGACAGAGTAATGCAAGTGTTTCAAGATTTGGGCCTCATTACCCATGATCAGACACACAGACGGATGTTGGCACAGGCTTTTGTACATGGACTGAGAGAACCAATCAGGAAACCACTGGTAGCAGCTAGGCCTGAGTACACGTCAATAGCAATGGATACCCTGCTCACAGTATCAAAAAGGATTGAGTCCCGCCGGGACAGAAGGGATGTCAAGTGTTACAACTGTGGCGAGTTTGGTCATTTCCGGAACCGGTGCAGAACACTGACTTCACCCAGAAAAAGAAGAAACACAGAAAGCAGTGAAGAACCCCGTCCATAGGACAAGAGCACACCAAGTCCACAGGGAACCCCACCAGTGGGACCAATATCCTGAGAGTGGATGGCGTAGTCAGATCTTTTCTTGTGGAACTCCGCAACCTCACCTATCTATCAGAATCTTCTGCTTCCTGCATGGGAATTGATGGTCAAGTCAGATATTTCCAGATTATGAAGCCCCTAAGCGTGTGGACTCAGCCAGAACACTCCATCATGTCCCAGTTTGTTGTGTAAAAAACCTGCACCCTCAACCTATTGGGAGTGGACCTACTGCAGAAGCTGAAAGCGACCAGAGTGTTCCAGGAAGATGGGACCATGACACTTTCTTCACCTCTGACCCAAGAAGAAACAGGAACCTCAAACAACCACACTGCAGACCTATCACAGGAGGTGCTGGACATAGTACCAGAAAAGCCACTCCATCACCCAGGGTCAAGATGTCTCTGACCAACTGAAGGTCTAAGTGAGCTCGCCTAAGAAGACGGCCTGAGAACTTTGACATTGGCCAGGATATTCAACTCAAGAAGGACCCTACTCGCTTCATGGAATGGCAACACCTCATCCAGCTACAACGCCAGAGGTTCATCTTTTGCAAGCACCAGGAGGTGCCCCCTGCAATCAACCAGTTCACCCAGGCCCTAGACCGGCAAAAGGCCACTCAGCTCTTCAAACTTGTGCACAAATATTGACCTGAGACCGAGCTGGAGAAAAAGAAACTACTGATGGCCCATGCTGAGAAAAAAGCAGCCGTTTAAGGAAACGTCCCAACAAGAAGACCCCCTGTGACCAGAGCAGGTGCTAACACAGTGACTGTCTTGGTGGAGAACAAGAAAGCCAGCTGGTCATCATCTCTCATGATGTGGATCCTAGTAGACGGCTTGTTTTCCCACCAGCTCTGCACCAGCAGATGGGAGTCCCCTGCCGCATACTGAAGGACAAGGCCAAACTGGGCTGCCTCGCCCATCGGAATCAATCCCAGCTTTCCACAGTGAAGAAAAAGACTGTAAACCCCACTGAGTTCAGAATGGTGCAAGGCCTGGAGGCCGCGAAAGAGGCTACGGTATTTGAAACCCCAACAGTGCTGAACCATCACACTCTGCTCTCAAGAGTCCCAGTCACCGCAACGGGAATCACGGTGATCAACCTGGCCAGTACCTTCTTCAGTGTTTCCCCTCCACCTGGAGGCCTGCTTTCACGCACCAGTGCAGTGCATATGGACAGTGTTGTCTCAAGGTGCTCAAAACAAGCCCTTCAAGTTTCACCAAGACAATGTCCTCCATCCTCGTCAACTGGATTGCAGAATATGCAAGAGTCACTCTTCTACAACACGTGGATGAACTTTCTCTTTTGTGTGGTTGACATTGACACCTGCACAGTCTATTCTTTGTTCTTCCAGACCTTGCGTTGCTGTTCTTCCAGGTAGAGTAGGAGAGACAAAGTCCAGTGATGCCAGAAGCAAGTTACATCCCTGGGACACTGTATTGCAGAACCTGGATCCCTGATGCCTCAGTCCTAATGCAGCCTCTGTGCGCTTGCATCAACGCAACCCCGCTCCTTCTATCAGATGCAGCCTTCAACCCATTCAGGAGATTGGAAGAACTCCACAGTCTCAGCGCCAATACCAGGCCTACCTGACTATGAAAAGTCTTTCCGTCTACCTGATGGAAGAAAGAAGGTCATGCTACTGGAGTCCTGGCATGGATTCACGGGGGAAAACAGAGACTTTTAGGCTGCCTCTCAGCCCGCTTGGATCCAGTTGCAAGAAGAGCACCCTCCTGCCTGATGGCAGTATCCGCAGCACACACCCTCCTGGACAAGGTTGCTGACATCACTCTTGGACAGCCACTGGAAACTCTCACTCCGCATGACATCTTGGCAATCTTCAATCAAGCTCAACCAACAGTAATCTCCCCACCGCCAGGCATCTTTGTGGCGCCTCTATTGCCTTTGTCTCATAATGTCACCGTCTCCAGACCTACAGTCCTCAGCCCGGCCACTCTACTCCCACTCCCAAGGGGGGATACTTGGATGGCTCCAGAAGAAGTTTCAACACAGGAAGTGCAGTGACCAGCAATCAAGAAATCCTGTGGTCCAGAAGTCTGTCACCTAGCCTGTCAGCCCAGGAAGCAGAATTGATAGCGCTGACGAAGGCCTGCCAGATGGCAGAAGGCAAGACTGCAAACATCTACACGGACTACAGGTACTCGCATGGCATAGCACATGACTTTGGACCCATCTGGGCTACAAGGGACTTCATCACAGCAAACGGGACAACCGTGAAGCATCATGGAGCCTTCAGGGACCTACTGGGTATACTCCAACTTCCAAAATGGTGGCAATTTGAAAAATCAAAGTGCATGGAAAACGAGTACAGAAGAGGCGTGAGGCAATAACATGGCGGACATGGCAGCCAAAGAAGCAGCCAAAGGAAGACAACATGAAGAAGTGGGAGAGGTCATAGAGCCGGACGGCTACTACATGACGACTGAAGACAAGAAACCTGACAAAAAAGACGTCCTGGGATCTGCTCAAGAAGTTGCAAGACCAAGCTCAAAAAGGAGAAGAAGAGCTGAATGCGAAAAAAAAAAAGCAACACGTGAAGAAGGAAGGCTATCAATAATAGACTTCAAACTCTGCCTACCACAAAGTATGCACCCTATGGTGGTCCAATGGGTACATGGACCCACATCCACATATCAAAGACACAGATGAATGATCTGATTGGTGCTTACTGGTTCGCTTCAGGGATCTCCACCCTAACAGCCAAATTCACCAGCAGCTGTCCGACCTGCGGCAAATGCAAGCCTGGACGTATGGAAGAAAGTCCCCCTCACCTCATCTGGAAAGACCACTCTACCAGCTTCAAAGGATCCAGATAGACCACATCCAGATATCGCCAAGTGAAGGATTCAAATACGCCATTGTGGTCAAAAGAAGTATTTTCAAGATGAACAGAAGCCTTCCAAGTCAGCAAAGACTACTGCAACGAAGCTACTTTCGGAAAATAGTGTGCAGATACGGGGTTCCAGAAATGATAGAAAGTGATCAGGGACCCGCATTCACAGCAAATCTGACACACAAGACCCGATTAGCAGTAGGGTCAGATTTAGGCCTACACACTCCTTACCACCCCCAGAGCAGCAGGAAGGTAGAAAAAACTGAACGAAACACTTAAGAATAGAATGCTGAAAAACTGCCCAAGAGACACGCAAACCATGGCATGACACACTCCTAATTGCACTGTTTAGCGCAAGGCACACTCCCAGAGACCCAGAAAAGCTGTTTCGTGCCTGCATCTTCTGCTAACAGATAAGACATTTTCTTCTTTTAGTTTTTTGGTGCTTGGAGTTTAGTTCAGCCACTGTTGTTTGTTCATTTGCCTTTTCCAGTTTTTTCAGTGGTTGCTGTTTAGTTTTTGTTACACCAGAGAACTAATTTAGGTGGTAGAGGTCGTGTGATCTCAGGTGTTTTTGTAATTAGTAGAGTTGGTACTTTTCAGGGTTTTTTGGGGTTGCAGTAAGTGCCTTTCCTATCCTTTTCTATCTAGACAGATTGGGCCCCATCGTTTGCTCATTCTATTTTCTGTCTGTGTCTGTATTTCCTCTTATCTAACCGCCATTACATGTTTGGGGGCTTCCTATGTTCTTTGGGGATCTGCTCCGGGGCAGATAGCTTTCCTCTTTCTATCTTTAGGTGTAGTTAGCTTCTCAGGCTGTGACGAGGCGTCTAGGACCAACGTAGGAACGCTCCACGGCTGCCTTTAGTTGTGGTGGTTAGTCAGGGTACTGCAATCCCATAGATTCCAACCTCTCTGGTGTATTGCCTTTTTTGCCTGCTCTCCTCAGCTACCAAATCATAACACTTATGTAATTGAATTGGTCAAAAACTAATGTCCATTCTCGAGTTTTTCTCCTCACTGCCAGATTTGATGATCCTGTCCAAGAGCCCCAGATGACACCAACCTCTGTGTAACTAGAGGGAAAGCCTGTTTGGATCCACGTATCGCATTGCAAGAAAGCTCCCGTACCAGGAGAGACACCTAAGCCATGAAGGATGTCTTGGATGCTCTGACTGACCAGACAGATGACCTCCTTGATGAGTTCAAGGCCAGAGACCAAGTTAAAGCAGGATTTGAGTCACTATTGCCACTAGTAACTATAAACAAAAATGTTGATTGGATAAATTACATCTATTATAACCAGCAGAGATTTGTTAACTTCACCATAGATGCTGTAAAAGGTTTGGCAGCACAGTTAGGCCCCACTTCCATTATGGCATTCCAGAATGGAATGGCTTTGGATATGATTCTAGCTGAGAAAGGAGGTGTTTACAAAATGATCAAAGACACCTGTTGCACCCACATCCCAGACAACACTGGCCCAAATGATAAAGTCACAAGGGCAATACAGAAACTTACTGAGTTATCAGAGGAACTGAAACAGAACTCAGGTGTCACTGACCCATGGGATCGATACTTTGGGTGGATGAGTGGGTGGCAGAAAATGTTGGCACAGGTTGGGACAGCTATTATGGGAGTTCTCATTTTTGCATTAATTACTGGTTGCTGTGTAATTCCTTGTATCCGCAGGAAAATGGAAAAAACTGTTCAAGAGACAACCAATTTGATGCCACTCACCATCTTGGACCTCGCACCAGTCCGGATGGAACTGCCTGGCTTGACCAGATCTCCGAACTACCTCCAGACTGAGAATACACATCCTTGATGAAACATCCTATCAACTATGAGATTATGATTGCAAACACAAACCCCCGACAGGGACAGTCCTCCTGACCGCCCATTTACGAAAAGTCTGTATTCGATGGGGGAGGCATGTACTAGGGGTGTCTCAACTCGCCGGCAGCACAAAAGAGTTGCAGCGCTTTGGGCCAGGAGCAGGTTTTTAGGGCAAGTGGTATCTAAGGGGGGACTGTCATGGAAATATATATGTATTCCATATATTCAAAGTATATTCACATATATGTATTCACAGTTCACAGTTAGATAGATCTCACTTGCTAAAAAACCCTGTGCTCACATATTTCTAGGCCAGCTATAATCAGTCGTTTTAAAGAAATCTGGCCTTCATAAGGCCTTCATAAGGAACAAGTACATGAAGTCTTATTAGCTATCTGTTGTTTACCTTACAGTCATGCAAGACAACTAGGTCAAAAGAATATAAAACAATAATTCTGCAACTTCAGCTCTTTTTATCATGATTATCATAATTATCATACTTACACTAGAACAGCCAATAATCTAGCAGCTTTTAATTGTATGTTAATTGACTAACCAGCCCCTTTTTGTAAACGTATAAAACCTTGAATGAATAATAAATGTATGTCTTTGACGAACTGTTATACTGACACTTGCGTTGTGGACAGTTTTCATTTCGTTCTGTGCGCTCAAAGAAGACATTAAATAGAGATTTGGACATGGCAAGCAACAAACACTGAAGGATATTTTTATCCTAATTAAATTTCCATATCAAGGTGACCTAACCATGTGATCCTGACCTCACCTGTGGGCGGGGTTACACCTATGTAACCAAGTGTGCTTGGCACCTGTGAGAGAGTGGGTGGGAGTCTGCCAGTGTGGACAGGCTTCCATGTGTCCAAGGCAGGACATTACAGAGAGGTCTCTGTGACTGAAGAGCGAGGCTCCAGGCAGGAGCTGAAGCATTGAAGAGTGTATTGTATGTTACCATATGGTTTATGATGCAATAAACCTAAAGACTTTTTGCATAAGAAAGTGTCTCCTGAATTACCTCTGAAGCAGCCGAGTGAGGAAAACCTTACAATTGGTGGAGAATGCGGGTAGCGACCCAAGGAGCACATGTTCCAGGACTGGGAATCAGGAACCAGAGGAGGAACGGACGGTCTGTGAAAACCGTGAGTGTGACCAGTGGTCACGAATAAACTGTGCATTGATGTTTATATGTGTTGCCTCTGAAGATATGAGGTATCTGAAGAAACTGTTAAGCAGTGGTGACAGACAGGAGTCTGTGTTATGTGACCGGGGTCATTGAGAAGTAAGCAAAAAGCATGCTGAGAGGATACCTCCGAGGAGGTGTCCGGAAACCTGCGTGGCCAACAGGTAACAGACAGGAGTCTGTGGTGTACTGACGGGTCAGTGAGACTGTTTTTTCCTTTGTGGGATGCCTCTCTGAGAGAGGAGGTGTCCGGGAAATCTCTGTGGCCAAGAGTGACAGACAGGAGTCTGTGGTGTGCTGACGGGTCAGTGAGAAAGACTGTATTTTTGTGTTTGCTGGGTACCTCTGAGGCTGAGGTCTCCAGGAACCTGTGTGGCTGACGCCAACAGGGGACGGTCTTGACAACCGTGCTAGGCTGGTCGGGATCAGTGAGAAGAATCAGTGAGAAACTATTTTTTTTTTTTGGTGTTTTTTTTCTCTGGAACACGTGTGAGGTGTTTGCTGTGGCTCATCGGAGTCCACGAAGGTGACAAGCGGCTGGCTGTGACTCGTGGGGTCACGAAGGTGACAAGCGGCAAGACAGCGCAGCGTGCAGAGACTTATGGTAGCAGGAGCTACAGTGACTTGCAGCAAGAGGTTCTGCAGCAGCAAGAGCTGCAGTGGCAGCAGCGGCTTGTGCGCGGTAGCCGGAGGTGCTGGCGGAAGGTGACAGTACCAGCAGGAGCTGGGGAGGTACCATAAGGACATCAGAGGTCCAGAGTGGGTGACCTCTTAAAGGAACAGTACCAGCCCAAAGAGACATAAGGGTCTGTGCGAACTGGGGTCTGGTAGAGCCGTGGGTGGAGTCCACGGTGTATAACCCAAGGAGGGGTGATGGCCCAAAAGGGGGCGGAGTCCCAAAAGGGGGTGGCAACCCAAAAGGGGATGGTGGCCCAAAAGGGGGCGGAGTCCCAAAAGGGGGCGGTTGGCAAAAAAGGGGTGGAGGATCCCAATGTTAAAGGGGAGGTCCAGACAAACTGTTGCCAGGGGCAAATATGTTATATGTGTCCAGTCTGCCTTAGGAACTATCCGCCCAGCACACTACTACGGGTGTGTACCCTGCAGATACACCATGAAGAGGTGGTGGGTCTGGTCGACTCGGGGAGTCCGGTGACTCTAGTGAGGGTTGCACCTGACGGGTTTCAAATACCTGGAAGAAAGGTCGGGGTCACCTGTATCCATGGGGACACAAAGGATTATTCAGTGGCCAGGGTAATCTTTGAGACAGGCTGGGACATTGCAGGACAGGATGTCGCTATAGTCCCTAATTTGTCGTGTCCAGTGGTCATAGGTCGGGACTCTAAACTGTTCTCTGGCTTGTGGGACAGGGAGTTCCTTTACAGCAGGAGGGAGGCCTCTCTACTGTTGGGGTGGCAGACATTGGGACAGTGACACCTCCCAAAACTGATGAGTCAGACGGTGACACAGGAGGAAAGGATGCGTCTGCCCGACTGACTGACATGATATCCTCTGAAATGTATGACAACAGAACCCATGACGATGTGGTAGTTAAGACCTCTAGAACGGACACCCGGTTAGAGGGTAACGGGAGGGGCCCCGAGAGTGACTCCTGTGCAGACTGTGACTCGACCGCAAGGGAAAGCGAGTGCAGTAACGTGGAGCCGAGTAAAAATGGCCGATCTTCCTCTCGCCGCAGGGGCCATGGAAAGGCGGGACAGGCTACATCCTCTAAGAAGCAAAATGATGAGGAAGAGTCAGGGTCAGGTACCGGTCAGGTGACTGTCCGTAATGAGGAGATAGAGCTGTGTAAAGAAACAGTGAAAGAGGCAGTCGAGCAGGAAAGGGTCCTGAGACGAATGATTGAGCACAAAGTGGAGGAGCTGGAGAAGGAAGTCTCTAAGCTCAGAGATCGTCTGTCAGCGTGTAAGAGTATGAACAAGGCTCTATGGAGAGAGACGGAGGTGCTCAGAGAGGCCCAAGAGAAACATCAGCAGGAGTGTCGCTGCTTGGCAGAAGAGCGAGATGGAGTTCTCCGAGAGCTCAAGATGGAGGAGGAGACTGGTGCCCAGCTCCAGAAATCTCTGGGAGAAGAAATCCAGCAAGGGAAGTGCCATGCAGATGGCACACAAGGGAGAGTGATGTCTTGGAAAACTGTACTAACGCTCAGGACGAGGAGGTACAACAGTCTGTCCAAGAAGGTGACGGGTCCGTTTTCAAGTGTGTAATAGAGATACCCGAAGACAGGCGAGAAGTGTGTGCCATTGAGGAGGTGCATGAGGCCTTTAGAAAGGCAGTAGAAGCATGCAGTGTGAACTGGGTGCCAGAGATTAAACAGTTGGTCATACTGTCGACTAGGGAAGTCACGATGAAGCGGGTGGCTATCCTGAGGGACATGCACCTACATTGTCTCCGCACAAAGCAAATGATCCTGTTGAGAAATCACGAAGCCACTCGACGTCTGGAGCAAGCAAGAAAGACTCAAAATCAGCGTGGCTTGATGGAAGACATCATTCAAGTGCCCAGAGGTCTGGTGAAGAAGGTCATCGGAAGACTCGGGAAAGTGATGCAGGAGATGGTGCACAAGTCCGGTGTGACGAGAGTCAGGATTCCGGCTGATGACGAAGTCCAGGTAGTGGCTGAAGACGGGATGGTTCCGTTCCTCGTTGTCGGATCCAGGGAGAGCCTTGGGAATATCCGGATGCTCCTGGAGTATCGTGTGTCCTACCTGAGAGAAGTAGAGCAGCTACGACTTGAGAGGGACCAGGTCAACAGAGAGCTGCAGGAAATGGAAAGAAGATGGCCGCCACCTTCAACCCGTGGTATTGAGAGGCGAAGAGGTTCGCTTAAGACTACAAGTCCTCAAGCTGGAGCTAATACAGGAAATGGGTCGCCTGATGGAACAGGTAGAAGTAGTGATGCCTCAGTTAGCTCAGTGATGAGTGTCCTAAGTAGGAGAACCTGTAGTGGACGAAATAAAAAGGACTCAGACCAGACAGGACGTATGGGTGCAAGGGAATTGCGACGCCGTACTGACCGCTGGGGATGCGGGTGGTCTGACAGGGGGGAGTCAGCAACAGATGTGACAGAGTCAGAGGACAGACGCCTACAAAAGAGATCAGTAGCAGGGCCCGACTGTCATGGGTGCATCGCCACGAGGATCGTCGCGATTGCACATTCTGACTTCTCGCAGCTGAGTTGCTGTTACTTTGTGTTTGGTAATGAGAGAGTTAATTTTACCTAGCTCTTTGCTAAGACTAGGTCCAGCCTCGCCCGGCTGCTTTTGATTATGTTCTAATTAGCTTCCTTTATATCCCTGCCAGTCTGGGTGTTAGATGCCGGTGAAAGCATTCATACAGACTGCAGATAGGATCGGTTCTGAGAAGACTTAAGCTAAGAGCTCTTTTGTTGTTCATCCCCTCCTTGCTTATAGTTTATCTCCTAGACCTTTGGTGTTCCCTCTGTGTTTATATGTTGTATGAAAGACAGTATTTACTTTATCCCCTGTCTGTCTCGTTTGTCTATACTGTTTGTTAACCTTTACCTGTCCATTCCCTTTGGTGGTAATCAGGGTCCTTCTAAAGGGTATGCCACACTAAACAATATCGCTAACGGGATCGCTAAAAAAACGTCACTATTTAGCGATCCCGTTAGCGATATTGTTCAGTGCGGCAGCTTCCAGCGACGAGCTTCCTGCTGTGATCTCGCTCGTCGCTGGAATCGTTCCGGACCCTATTTCATCGCTGGCGCTCCCGCTGGGTAAGTATCTTATCGCTGTGTGGCACCTTTTCTTAGCGATTTAGCGGTACTTTTGTACCGCTAAAGTCGTTAAGAAGATCGCTAACGGCGATAGCGTCGTTAACTATATCGCTAAATGTGGCCGCATTTAGCGATATAGAAACAATCCCGCTAGCGATCGCATTAGTATGCGTCGTTATTGTGATCGCTAGCGGGATTGTTTAGTGTGGCAGTACCTTAAGGACTAGATTACAGTGGTCAGGGATTAGTAGGAGACAGGGTTTACGCTGGTGGCCTGGACCTCTGTACCATTAACAGTACCTCCAGGTAGAGGGACTAGTCAGGACCCCAGTTTAGGGTCAGCATAGACCCCGGTCCACCTCTAGCCAGAGACAGCGTGAAAAGGATTCAGTATTGACTCACAGGATATTATGTCAGGTAATACTATGCTATATATACATGTTAATGTTACCTACTTATATGTTAGATAGTATGTTGTCCCACTTGATAGATTACTGACATTATATATTTATACATCTGCTAGACAGCGTGACATTTTCACCGGCCATACTAAAAATTCTCCTCAGCTACCATGGATCCAGTAGCCCAGCTTGCCCGGCAGTTGCAGAGGTTGTCCATGGAGCTTATGGATATTAAGTCCAAGGTTTTGTCCCCCCCTGAGCAAACCAGATCTGAACCTAAGGTTGCTCTCCCGGACAGGTTCACTGGTGGGCGGGACAAATTTTTTACCTTCCGGGAGGCATGTAAATTATACTTTCGGCTGCGGCCTCGGTCATCGGGGAGTGAAGAGCAGAGGGTGGGAATTGTCATCTCGCTCTTACAAGGAGACCCTCAATCCTGGGCGTTCTCTCTTCCCCCGGGCTCCCCGGCCCTCCAGTCAGTAGATCGATTTTTTGCTGCCCTGGGTCTGGTGTATGATGACCCGGATCGGGTCTCCCTTGCTGAAACGAAGTTACGTAGGATACAGCAGGGAGATCGTCCGGCGGAGGAATTTTCTTCTGAGTTCCATAGATGGGCCACAGATACTCAGTGGAATGACCCAGCTCTTAGGAGCCAGTTTTGTCAAGGGTTATCTGACAAAGTAAAAGACGTTTTGGCTCAGTATGATTCTCCTCCGTCACTGGAGGCTGCTATGGCTCTTGCCATTCGTATTGATAGACAGCTTCGGGGAGGTGCGAGGTAACTCCGCCCCCTGTTATGACTCCATCCACTACTAAAGTCCCTGATGTTGAGATTCCCCTGGTCTGTTCTGAGGAACCTATGCAGTTGGGAGAGACATCAATTTGTAGGAGGGAATCAGCGGTGCGCCGCAAGACAAGAAGGTGTTTCTTCTGCGGGAGAGAGGGGCATTTTGTTGGGGGGTGTCCCTCCCGTGCCTCATTGAGCAAAGGAGTCACCGAAAAACTGTTAATCCCAGGTTGTGTGGTGGACGACAACCTGGGAGTAGGTATTTCGTCCCCGGGTCCGTCTCAATTTCTCGTGCCTGCGGAGGTGGTGGTTGGTGCGAGAGTTGAGAGGATTTCTGCTCTTCTTGATAGTGGGTCTGGGGCTAATATGGTGGACGCTCGGTTTGCCAAGGTGCAAGGTATGCAACTGAGTGTATTGGCCAAACCGATCCCTATACTTTCTATTGACGCCAGACCTCTCGGTCAAGGTAGCTTTGTACAAGCTGTTCATAGCATAGACCTTCGAGTAGGGGCAATACATAAAGAACGGTTGTCTTGTTATGTGTTGGAGGGTCTTCCTACTCCTATTGTGTTGGGACTTCCTTGGTTGACTAAACATAACCCAGTGATTGATTGGCAATCCAGAAAGATAAGCCAGTGGGGTGAATTTTGCAAGAATAACTGCATGAACACGGTCATCGGTGCGGTCGTGCCTAAGACTTTGCCTCCTTTTCTGGAGGACTTTGGGGAGATGTTCTCAGAGGAGGGGTGTCAAGAGTTACCTCCTCATCGCACGTATGACTGCTCAATAAAATTGCTTCCTGATGCCTTATCTCATAGTGTCCCAGGGGCCGGAAAGACGGATGGCCCGGTTCCTATCATGCAGGAGGGAGTGGTGGTGTCGGCTGTGTGCTCTGAGCTTGAGGAGGAGGTGTTGGAGGCTCAGGGGGACACTCCTGTAGGACCTCCAGGGAGACTGTTTGTTCCTAATCAGTTAAGACAAAAAGTTATCGAGGCACATCATAGTTCTGCTTTAGCAGGACATCCAGGGAGTAAAGCAACTGTGGATCTCCTTTCTCGCCGGTTTTGGTGGCCTAACTTAAATAAAGAGGTAATAAAATTTGTCACGTCCTGTGGAGTTTGTGCTCGCTCTAAGACCCCACAAACCCGTCCATCTGGGGTTCCTGAGGAGGAACGATTCTCGTCGTCACTTGCTTCAGTTTGGAGAGGAGTGCTGAATGGTCTGAGTGCTATGGGGAACCGTTACAAGCGGAGGTCTGATAGGAGGAGAGTGTTTGGTCCGGACCTAGGTGTGAACGATCTGGTGTGGTTGTCTACCAAGAATATAAAACTCAAGGTTCCCTCCTGGAAACTGGGTCCCAGGTTCATCGGTCCATACAGGATCAGTTCTATAGTTAATCCTGTGGCATTTCGTCTGGACCTCCCTCCTATGTTTAAAATCCACAATGTGTTCCACAAATCGTTGCTTAAAAGGTACGTGGCGCAGTTATACCGTCGCCTCTGCCTCCTCCTCCGGTGGTGGTCAATGGTAGCTTGGAGTTTCAGGTGTTGAAGATCATTGACTCACGTCTGAATCGTCGGTCCCTTCAGTACCTGGTTCATTGGAAGGGGTATGGTCCTGAGGAGAGGACGTGGGTCCCTGCGTCGGAGGTTAACGCAGATCGATTGGTTCGGACCTTCCACACAACTTACCCGGGCAGACCTGGCCCTGAGGGTCCGGAGGCCCCTCGTAGAAGGGGGGTACTGTCATGGGTGCATCGCCACGAGGATCGTCGCGATTGCACATTCTGACTTCTCGCAGCTGAGTTGCTGTTACTTTGTGTTTGGTAATGAGAGAGTTAATTTTACCTAGCTCTTTGCTAAGACTAGGTCCAGCCTCGCCCGGCTGCTTTTGATTATGTTCTAATTAGCTTCCTTTATATCCCTGCCAGTCTGGGTGTTAGATGCCGGTGAAAGCATTCATACAGACTGCAGATAGGATCGGTTCTGAGAAGACTTAAGCTAAGAGCTCTTTTGTTGTTCATCCCCTCCTTGCTTATAGTTTATCTCCTAGACCTTTGGTGTTCCCTCTGTGTTTATATGTTGTATGAAAGACAGTATTTACTTTATCCCCTGTCTGTCTCGTTTGTCTATACTGTTTGTTAACCTTTACCTGTCCATTCCCTTTGGTGGTAATCAGGGTCCTTCTAAGGACTAGATTACAGTGGTCAGGGATTAGTAGGAGACAGGGTTTACGCTGGTGGCCTGGACCTCTGTACCATTAACAGTACCTCCAGGTAGAGGGACTAGTCAGGACCCCAGTTTAGGGTCAGCATAGACCCCGGTCCACCTCTAGCCAGAGACAGCGTGAAAAGGATTCAGTATTGACTCACAGGATATTATGTCAGGTAATACTATGCTATATATACATGTTAATGTTACCTACTTATATGTTAGATAGTATGTTGTCCCACTTGATAGATTACTGACATTATATATTTATACATCTGCTAGACAGCGTGACACCAACTTAGAGAGACGGTGTGACTGGCAGAGACGACCCAGAAGGATCTCTGGTCGGGTAACAAGTGTTCAACCCCACAAGTTTGAACAGAGGGGGGAGGTATGTGGTGTAATGACCCCTGATGCAGCTAGGGGGCACTGTGTATGGCCCTCGGGATATGCAAGGAGGCATGTGATGGATGGACGGTATGTATCGCAGAGATGGGTGGCCCTGTGATGGAAGCCTGGATATGTTTTGGTTCAGCAGATCAACTGCTGAGTTGTGCTATACATTGGGAGGCTTCCAGGTGACTTGGAGAGCTGGGCGGGTACAGTCACCTACAAACCCACCCAAGGGGTATGTGTCTGAATACCCGGGATAAAACCAGTATGTAATGGTGTGTGTCTGAAGGACCTGTGATGAGGTCATGATCAGGTGACCTAACCATGTGATCCTGACCTCACCTGTGGGCGGGGTTACACCTATGTAACCAAGTGTGCTTGGCACCTGTGAGAGAGTGGGTTGGAGTCTGCCAGTGTGGACAGGCTTCCATGTGTCCAAGGCAGGACATTACAGAGAGGTCTCTGTGACTGAAGAGCGAGGCTCCAGGCAGGAGCTGAAGCATTGAAGAGTGTATTGTATGTTACCATATGGTTTATGATGCAATAAACCTAAAGACTTTTTGCATAAGAAAGTGTCTCCTGAATTACCTCTGAAGCAGCCGAGTGAGGAAAACCTTACAAGTGCAATATTCCCAAAAAATTTTTAGGGCCTAGAATTGTATCGTCATTACTAGACCTCTCCTGAGGTTCCGAACACATCCTGGACAGGGCGTCAGCCTTGCCATTTCTTGAACCAGGCCGGTAAGAAATTATAAAATTGAATCTTGAGAAAAATAAGGCCCATCGTGCTTGTCTTGCAGACAGTCTTTTTGCTGTACGGAGGAATTCAAGATTCTTGTGGTCTGTGAGGACAGTCACAGGGTGATTGGCACCTTCCAAAAGATGTCTCCATTCGGAGAAGGCAACTTTAATGGCTAACAGTTCTTTATTACCGATGTTCTGCAGATGACATGGTGTGGGAAAGAAACGCACATGGGTGAAGTTGCATTTTGTCCCCAACTCGCTGAGACAGAATGGCTCCCACTGCAGAGTCCGAGGCGTCCACTTCGACAGTAAATGGCAATTCAGGATTTGGGTGTACTAACAATGGGGCAGACATAAAAAGAGTTTTCAATTTGTCAAAAGCCTCCTGTGCCTCCGGAGACCAGAAAAATGCTTTGGTCTTTTTTGTTAGTGTAGTAATTGGTAATATGATCCGTGAAAAGTTCTTTATAAATTTTCGGTAAAAATTTGCAAATCCTATGAAACGCTGGACGTCTTTTAAATTTCTTGGAACAGGCCAGTCCACTACAGCATTGATTTTGGCGGGATCCATGCTCAGACCTTCTGGGGAGATGATATATCCCAGAAATTGGATACTGGTTTGTTCAAACTCACATTTCAGCTGCAGATGGAAGGAAGAGAGCCACATTAATTCATTACTGATGGGTAGGCGGAGCCCCAGATCAGGATGACACCTCAGATCAAAAGCGTGTTGACTGGCTGGCTCCTCCAGCTCGGGCTCCTCCTACTCAGCTCCTTCAGTCTAAGATTTGAGGTCTCAGAGGATGGTCGCTGCTAATGCAGCTCCTCAGAAGATTTTATTATTTTATTTCGGACAAGAGACTTGGATCACCAGTTGGTCTAGAGGTCTCAGGGGTACCAGCGCTGCTGTACCCCAACCTCTCCATTGGCGGATCTGTATTTACATTATGGTCCCTGCAGAATCTTGCCGGCCCTGGGGGATGAGGATGGCTTCCCTGGCGGGGACGCAAACCACACGTGCGGTCACTGCGTTCCTCGCCCTGGGGGGAAGCATGGGCACAAGCGCCACAAATCCTGAGGGGTCCCTGTGGCGCTAAGCTGGTGAGTACTCCACACAAATTTTATTATGATAATGTGTGAGTGCTTTAGCGTCTGAGTGAGCAGCGCTATTACTTGTATGTCAGTATGCTTCAGCGCTGCGGTGACAGCGCCTGGTACATGTAGTTGTGGTGAACTTTTGTCCGCAGGCAGATACCTGCAGGACAGAGAGGGAGCAGGAGCGAGGGAGTTCGCGCTCAATATTTGAGCTGGCGGGGGGCGTGGCCTAACTCTGCCCGGTCTTTTGTACAGGAAGACGCGCGCTCTGGCGCTTCTCTTCCGACTCCCTCACTACGGCGGCCATTACAAAGGCTCCAGGGCTCCTCAGACCGCTCCTCTCCTCATAGACACCACGGCCAGCTGGGTGAGTGCAAATTCCTCACCCCGCAGCGCAGCGATCGTTATCCTGCAGCTGCGGTCTCACTGGAGACCTGTATATTTAGCTGGGGCTCACACAGTATATATTGTGGGGAGTCTGCGACATTAACCCTTCTGAAGGTTATTTCTGCCAGTGTTTTTGCTGAATACCGCTGGGGTAGCTCTATCTGAAGAGAGCTTTAACCCTTCAGCGATTTAAAAAAAAAAAAAAAAAACGCATATTTTGCGGGTGCTGCCACTTTGACCTGCTAATACTGGGAGGCATGTCTGAACAGAGTTCAGAAGCCGCGGACCATGTCCCAGTGCCACTGCGGCAATCTGATACGCAGACCTCAACAGCGTCTAGCGCTGCGGTCGACAGTGGTGCAAAATTGGATGATATCGCTCGCTCGATTAACAGCTTGTCTGACCTTTTAGGTCAATATGTGTCTGCTAATTCCTCTCATAGGAAGCGACGCAGGCCGTTACCGGCCTCTACACGAAGCGAGTCAGATGTATCCGATTTGGATGGTGGACAGGGTTCCCCTTTAAGTTCGGATGGAGAAATATCCGATTCAGATGAGAACGAACGGCAGGGGCGTTCTTCTCTGGCGAAACGTACGGAGGCATTGATTGACGCCATGAGAGAGGTTTTACAGTTACCGGAGGTGGTAGCTAGTCGTCCTGGTAAATCAGCACGTATGTTCCAGGAGTACCGTACTTCGCGTACAACATTACCAGCTCTGGAGGAGCTTAATAGTGTAATAGAAGAGGAACGTCTGTGTCCAGATAAGCGTTTTCACGGAACGCATTTCTTTGATGCGCTTTATCCTTGCTCTGCGGAGTTAAAGGATAATTGGACTTCTGCTTCTGAGGTGGATGTTTCCTTATCCCAGCTTAGTAAGTCCTCATTATCCCTGTTAAAGGGAAGGCGAGTTTGCAGGAGCCGTTGGACAGAAAAACGGAGATGGCGGCAAAATCAAGTTATGAGGCCGCGGGTCATGGATTCCGAGCGGTGCTAGGATCCATGTGTGCTTCTAGAGCTTCTCTAGGCTGGTTGGCACGTCTAAAGACGGCGTTGCAGAACGGATCTTCGTTATCTGATATACAGGAAATTTGCGAATGGTTGGAAACTGCAGCCTGTTTATATCTTTGATGCCGGTCTGGATACGGCATCCCTTCTGGCCAGAGCGCAGTCTACAGCGGTCACAGTCAGAAGAGCTTTATGGCTCAGACAGTGGGCTGGGGACGCAGTTTCCAAACAAGGTTTATTGGCCTTACCTTACAAGGGTGGCCTCCTTTTTGGATCCGACCTCACGGAGCTGATTTCCAAGGCAAAGGCGAAGGAAACAGCATTGCCACAGCGTAGGGCCATGGCTTCGGTGTCTAGCAAGCCTGGTGTCTATAGTGGTCGGCGGTCCTTTCGGGGCCGAGGACGATTCGGTCACTCCTCGTGGGGATCGGGTCGTTCTTCTTTCTCGGGAAAGAAGTCCTCTCAGAAAGCTCGTACTCCCTGGAAGCAGAATTTCCGTCAGGACAAGCGGGAATCTGACAAGAAGCCCGCCAAGTCGGACTGACGCCAGGGGTCCACTCGAGGACTCTCGAGTGGGGGGTCGCCTGCTTCATTTCAAGGCGATTTGGATGTCTCGCGTTCCAGATTCCTGGGTAACGCGGGTAGTGTCGGCAGGCTATTTCATAGAGTTTTCTTCTCGACCCCCAAATATTTTTCGTCAGTCTCGCATTCCGTCAGAACCCGAGCTTTTTGTCGCTCTGCAGCGAGAGGTCGAATTTCTGCTACAAAAGGGTGTAATAATATCGGTTCCGTCAGAGGACCGAGGAAAAGGTTTTTATTCCAACCTTTTTGTGGTTCCCAAAAAGGAGAACAAATTTCGCCCGATTCTGGATCTCAAGCGATTAAACCGGCATGTCCACACCCGAAAATTTCGCATGGAGTCACTTCGCTCTGTTGTAGCAGCTCTGTCACAGAACGATTTTCTGGTGTCAATCGATATTCGCGACGCCTATTTGCATGTTCCCATCGGAAGGGCTCATCAGCGCTTTCTTCGGTTTGCCATAGGACAGGATCACTATCAGTTGTGGCTCTGCCTTTCGGCCTAGCCTCAGCGCCCAGAGTCTTTACAAAAATTCTGGCGCCCCTCATGGCAATCCTTCGAAGACAGGGGATTACGATTCTTCCTTATCTGGACGATCTTTTGATAGTGGCTTCCTCAGAAGAGGAGGCAGTGATGGCTCGCGATTTGTCTCTTCAGCTTCTGAAGGACTTCGGTTGGCTGGTCAATTGGGAGAAGTCGTTCCTGGAACCATCGAGGGCAATCCTCTTTTTGGGATGCATCTCGACACGATTCAGACAGTAGTTTCTCTACCGCCGGACAAACAGGCATGTCTTCTTCGACATGTGCAGATTATGAAATCCTCGACAGCAATGTCCCTGCGGAAGTGTATGCGTCTTCTGGGACTGATGGTGGCGTCCATGGAGGCGATTCCTTTTGCCCAGTTTCATTCCAGGGTTCTCCAAAGGTTCATCCTGAGTCGATGGAATCTGTCGCAATCGCTGGATTGCAGTGTCACCATTTCTTGCGCGGTGCGAGATTCTCTAGGATGGTGGTTACGTCCAGGGGCATTTTCCCTGGGGAAGTCCTTCCTCCCTCCGAAGTGGTCAGTCATAACCACCGATGCCAGCCTGACGGGCTGGGGGGGTGTTTGGAACAATCTCTGGATTCAGGGGTATGGTCATCGGCAGAGTCTGTTCTTCCGATCAACATTCTGGAATTGAGGGCGATTTTCCTTTGCCTCCAGCATTGGACGGTCCCTTTGAGCGGTCAGCCGGTCCGAGTGCAGACAGACAATGCGACGGCTGTCGCATATATCAATCACCAAGGCGGGACAAGGAGCTCCAGACTCATGGTGGAGGTGTCCCGGATTCTGATTTGGGCCGAGGCCAGAGTACCAGCCATTTCTGTGATTCACATTCCAGGGGTTCAGAATGTTACAGCGGACTTTCTCAGTCGCAAGAAGATGGATCCCGGAGAATGGAGTCTCCACCCGGAAGTTTTTGCACTACTGTGCTCCCGTTGGGGAACTCCCCAAGTGGATTTGATGGCATCCAGGTCCAATGCCAAGTTACCGACGTTCATGTCCAGGTACAAGGACCCAAAGGCTGTGGCGGTGGATGCTCTAGTGGCTCAGTGGGATCAGTTCGAGCTAATCTATGTATTCCCGCCGATATCCTTACTTCCTCTAGTACTGCGTCGGATCAGACTAGAGAGAATTCCAGCTATTTTGATAGCTCCAGATTGGCCAAGAAGGATGTGGTTCTCGACAATAATGTCGCTGTCGGCGGCATCTCCTTTTCCACTTCCCCTTCGTCCGGACTTGTTGACTCAGGGGCCCGTTTGTCATCCGGACTTGAAGTCTCTGCGTTTGACGGCTGGCTCTTGAGACCGAAATCTTAACCCGTAGAGGTTTTTCAGCCGAGGTCATTGCTACTCTTCGAGCTGCAAGAAGTCCGGCTACTTCTAGGATTTACCACAAAACTTGGGAAACCTTCTTTTCGTGGTGTTTTGGGTTCCTCTCGGAACCCGAGAAAATTTTCCATTCCCAATCTGTTGGCGTTTCTGCAGCATGGGTTAGACAAGGGTTTGGCAGTCAGCACCCTGAAAGGTCAGGTTTCTGCTCTGTCCTTATTGTTTCGGAGAACCATTGCCTCGCATAGGGATGTACTTTCCTTTTTCCGCGGTATAGCTCGTAAGTTTCCGCCGCGGAAGGCGCCTGTGTCTCCTTGGCGGCTCAACCTTGTCTTGGAGGCTCTTCAGCATAAACCTTTTGAGCCTATGGATTCTGCTAGCCTTTCTTTACTTTCTTGGAAGGTGGCCTTCCTAGTAGCGGTCACCTCTTTGAGGAGAGTTTCTGAATTGGCAGCTCTTTCTTGCTCGCCTCTTTTTCTGGAGTTTTTTTCCGGATCGTGTGGTGCTTCGCACACGGGGTGATTTCCTACCTAAAGTGGTGTCACAATTTCATGTTAACCAGGATATTGTGTTGCCTTCACTCTGTCCGGATCCGAAGAACGCGAAAGAGCGAGCTTTACACACATTGGATTTAGTGCGGGCCTTGAAGTTTTATCTATCTATTACTCAAGGTTTTCGTAAAACGGACTCCCTGTTTGTGGTTCCAGCAGGTCGTCGGCGTGGTCAACGAGCTTCCAAGGATTCTATAGCTCGTTGGATCCGGTCAGCTATTTTGGAAGCTTACCGTCTTGGGGGTGAATCTTGTCCGATCAAGATTCGAGCCCATTCCACGAGAGCTGTGGCTTCATCGTGGGCTTTCCATCAAGGTGCCTCGGCAGTGCAGCTCTGCCGGGCGGCAACTTGGCGCTCTGTCCACACGTTTACAAAGTTTTATAAAGTGGACGTCAGTGCTTCCGCTGATGCAGCCCTCAGACGTAGGGTCCTGCAGGCAGCTGTAGTTTAAAGTTCTAGATGAACTTGTGTTTAGCGCTAGTTGCGCTTTTTTGTTAAGGTTGTTGGGTTTCTGCCTTTTGTTGGTTTTTTCCCACCCTTATTTTTGAACTGCTTTGGGACGTCCCATCAGTAATGAATTACTGTGGCTCTCTTCCTTCCATCTGCAGCTGAAACACGGATTTTGGTAAGAACTTACCTGTAAAATCCTTTTCAGCGAAGGACGGAAGAGAGACACAGCACCCTCCCAAGGCAGAAGTGTGTTGATGTTTTCAGATGCAGCGCGACCCTTATCTGATTGCGATATCTGGGCTTTGGTCAGCGCGCTAAGGCTCTGTTCCAGCATCGCCAGCTCATCACAGTAGTCAGGTTCAGTGAGTAGTCCCTGGAACTCTGTGGTTTTTGGCTTACTTTGCATGCATAACCTGTATTCTTGTGTTTTCTCTGAAGTTCCTTCAGAAGGGGTTATGTTGCTCCGCTGGTGATCTTGGTTCTTCCCTAAAGCTTTGGTACGACTGAAGGAGCTGAGTAGGAGGAGCCCGAGCTGGAGGAGCCAGCCAGTCAACACGCTTTTGATCTGAGGTGTCATCCTGATCTGGGGCTCCGCCTACCCATCAGTAATGAATTACTGTGTCTCTCTTCCTTCCTTCGCTGAAAAGGATTTTACAGGTAAGTTCTTACCAAAATCCGTGTTTTTCAAGTTTAATGTAAAGATGGTTCTCCTGTAGTCGTTCCAAGACTAACTGGACGTGCCTGCGATGCTCTTCCAAGGTGTCTGAAAATATAAGAATGTCATCGAGATAAGCCACAACGAATTGGTCCAAGAAATCTCGAAATACATCATTAATAAAATGTTGAAAGGTGGCTGGGGCATTGCTAAGGCCAAAGGTCATAACCAGAGAATCAAAATGTCCATATCTCGTTCTGAAGGCGGTCTTCCACTCATCTCCTGGGCGAATCCGTATGAGGTTGTAAGCCCCTCTAAGATCCAGCTTCGTAAAGATTTTCGCAGAACGGAGTCTCTCAAATAGTTCAGGAATCAAGGGTAGCGGGTAGCGATTCTTGACAGTGATATTATTCATCTCTCTGTAGTCAATACATGGCCGCAGAGTGGAGTCTTTATTTTCAACAAAGAACAGGGGTGCCCCAGCTGGAGATGTGGAAGGTCGAATAAAGCCTTTCTCTAAATTTTCATCCAGGAACTTTCTTAATACCTTCAATTCAGGTTCGGAAAGATTGTAAATCCGTCCAAATGGAATGGTTGCTCCTGGCAGCAATTCAATGGGACAGTCGTAAGGACGGTGAGGAGGTAATTGATCTGCTTTCTTCTTACTGCAGACATCAGAGAACTGCTGATATTGAGGTGGTAGTTTCTCTTCCTTCTCATGCGAAATCTCAGAGATTTGGACTTGTTGGAGAACAGGGGGTTCCTTATGACAATTATTCTTACAGTAGTCAGATGGAAAGGTGATGGTCCTTGATGCCCAGTTGATAGAAGGGTTATGGACTGAAAACCAGGGGATCCCTAGAATAACCGGAAATTTCGGAGATGAAATAAGGTGGAAACTGACAGCTTCATGATGATCCGGTTCGATACAAATCTCCAGTTCGATTGTCTCATGCGTGACAGGTCCAGAAGACAAGGGTGATCCATCCACAGCTTCCATTTCAATTGGTGTGGATTTAGTCCTACTGGAAATATTATTATCACGTGTAAATTTTAAGTCCATAAAATTTCCTCCTGCTCCCGAATCCAACAGGGCAGAGCATTGTATTTTTTGGGTGCCCATTACAACCTGAATGGGGATTACAAAATGAGATGATGTAGTATGTATTTTGTCTATTTCTGGCGTTACTGATGAGATAGTCTGCAAGATGGAATCCGACTGCTGAGAAAGGTCCATATTGCTGGCAGACCTGTTGTTGGTAAAGGCTATAGTCCTTTTGTTAGGACAGTTGATGGCATAGTGTCCAGGGTCCCCACAATAGAGGCAGAGATGTTCTGCACGTCGCCTCTCCTCCTGTGCAGAGAGTGGTCTTCGGATGACGTCGATCTGCATCGGTTCAGACACGCCGTGCGTCTTTTCTTGGTGGTCTGATGCTGAAAATGAGAAGCCAGGGCTATTCCAAGTGCTCGCAGTCTCTCCTTTCTCCTTTCAGTAAGTCTCTGGTCAATCCGGATACATAGTTGAATAAAGTCCTCCAACTGGTCAGGGGTCTCAACCCTGGCAAGCTCGTCTTTCACTGGTTCTGATAACCCTCGTCGAAATTGACTTCTCTGGGCCGCTGGATTCCAGGTGGTGTCGGCCGCCCAGCGACGGAACTCCGATGTATATTCCGCAACAGAGCGACGTCCTTGGCGCAAATAATGTAATTTGGTTTCTGCTGTCGCACAGCGGTTTGGGTCATCAAAAACTTGATTCATAGCTGCGATGAAAGCTTCCAGGTCATTAAGGAGGTCATAGTCCTTTTCTACATAAGGTGAAGCCCAAGCAAGAGCTTCATCCGTCAGGAGATTTATCATGAAAAAAACTTTCTTCCTCTCACTGGTAAAGGGAGCAGGTTGCATCTGGAAGTATATGCGGCATTGATTGAGAAATCCTCGGTACTGCTGGCGATCCCCACTGAACTTTGCAGGCAGCGACAGCCGCGCGTTTGATTCGGACCCTGAATTGCGCACGTCCAGAAGTTGTTTTTGTAGCTCAATTACTTCCTGTTGTAGCACCGTGAAATCAGTTTGTAACTTGGAATATTTTCCTTGAGAGTCAGTACAAAAACTTTGAAGCTCCGTAACTTGCCGCCTCAGGGTGTTCACAGCGGACTCCATTTTGGCGCGAGATTATTCTGTCAAGATCCCGTCTGGGTTGGAGCCGATGTTACTGCAAACACTAGGGAAAGCAGAGGCAGGTAGCGTAGTCAGGTGGCAGGCCGATAACGTAGTCAGGTGGCAGGCCGAGGTCGTACACAGGAAAGGCAGTTCGGTAGCAGAGGAGCAGGCAGATAACGTAGTCAGGTGGCAGGCCGAGGTCAGTTCACAGGAGAGCAGTGTTTGTAGCAATGGATCAGTAGGATAACGTAGTCAGGTGGCAGCCGGAGGTCGGTACACAGGAAAGGCAGTTCGGTAGCAGAGGAACAGGCAGATAACGTAGTCAGGTGGCAGGCCGAGGTCAGTTCACAGGAGAGCAGTGTTTGTAGCAGCAGGAACAGCAGGGAACGCTTGACTAAAGGCTAAGAGCACGATAATCTCGCAATGACACACCCACAGGGCCAGGTTTATATAGGGCGTGTAATTGGCAATCAGAGGCCAAACGAGAGAGCACTGGGTGAAGCCGATCAGGAAGAACAATCAATGGTATCTGGGTTCAGCAAGGAACTTTGTAGCCAGCAGAATAGCTCAGATGGTAGAGCTGCCGGCCGGTGGACAAGAGACACTGGGTTCGATTCCTGACAGTAGTGTTTGCAGTAACATCGGCTCCAACCCAGACGGGATCTTGACAGAATAATCTCGCAATGACACACCCACAGGGCCAGGTTTATATAGGGCGTGTAATTGGCAATCAGAGGCCAAACGAGAGAGCACTGGGTGAAGCCGATCAGGAAGAACAGTCAATGGTATCTGGGTTCAGCAAGGAACTTTGTAGCAGGCAGAATAGTTCAGATGGTAGAGCTGCCAGCCGGTGGACAAGAGACACTGGGTTCGATTCCTGACACAGAGTGACTAGACTTATCTATTTGGACCGGACAACCCCTTTAATAGTCCCCTTAGGAGACTTCAAGCGGTGATCGTCAGATTGCCTGTACTATACATAGCAGTGAGATTGTATATAGATGGCTGAGAGGAGTAAATCGTGTTATGTTTCGGTAGCTGAGGAGAGCAGGCAAAAAGGCAATACACCAGAGCAGTTGGAATCTATGAGATTGCAGTACCCTGACTAACCACCACAACTAGAGGCAGCCGTGGAGCGTTCCTACGTTGGTCCTAGACGCCTCGTCACAGCCTGAGAAACTAACTACACCTAAAGACAGAAACAGGAAAGCTATCTGCCCCGGAGCAGAACCCCAAAGATAATAGAAAGCCCCCAAACAAGTAATGGCGGTTAGACAAGAAGAAATACTGACACAGAAAGAAAATAGTAAGAGCAAACGCTGGGGCCCAAACTACTAAATAGAAAAGGATAGGAAGGTACTTACTGCAATCCCAGAAAACCCTGAAAAGCACCAACACTACTAATTTCAAAATCACCTGAGATCACACGACCTCTACCACCTAAATTAGTTCTCTGGTGTAACAAAATCAAAACAGCAGCCACTGAAAAAACTGGAAAAAGCAAAAGAACAAAATCAGTGGCTGAACTAAACTGAGAGGGCAGAAGCCCCAGGAGGGGACCCAGAAGGCCCCCAAAGAAGTGCAGTACAAAATGCAAAAATATAGCAAAAACACAAAAGAAGCAAAAGTCTTATCTGTAAGCAGGAGATGCAGACACGACACAGCAGGCTACAAGGGAAACTGGAATGAGGGATTCAGACCAGAACAATTGATCACCGGCAACCCTGATGGGAAAATGACTCCCTTATATAAGAGCAGTCAGTAACACCTGATTCCCAGTCCTCACAATCTTCACTAGCACCGCTTGTAACACCAGAGGGAGCCTCTGCTCAGAACTCATCTCAAACCCATTCACAACAGTACCCCCCCCTTGAGGAGGGGTCACCGAACCCTCATTTGAGCAACCAGGTCGGTCAGGATGAGTTCTATGATACGCACGGATAAGTCTCCTAGCATGGATGTCCGAAGCAAACACCCAAGAATTGTCTTCCTGACCATAACCTCTCCATTTAACCAAA
>JARQOD010000001.1:361210994-361330877 GCA_033576555.1 Oophaga sylvatica | reverse complement strand
TAAAAGGGGACTAATGTAAAATGTGGGGGGATATAATGATATCCTGGGGACAAAGTATCACTGGGGGGGGGATAAAATGATATCACTGTGGGGGGACATAATGATATCACTGTGGGGGGAAAAAATGATTATTTGGGGGATTTTATGTACCCTTTGGGGGGGACATAAGTACTGTGGGGGGACAAAAATGATATCATGGGGGGGGGACATAATGATTCACTGGGGGGGGACTAATGAATCCTGGGGGGGAACATAATGAATCACTGTGGGGGACTTTTTTTATATCACTGGGGGGGGGGGGGGGGGGGGGGGGACAAATGTACATTTTGGGGGGAACATAATTAAACACGGGGGGGGGAACATAAAAATTTTTTTAACAAATATACCCCCACTTGGGGGGACATAAATATCACTGTGGGGGACTAAAGATATCATGTGGGGCCCCCAAAAGATATATTTGGGGGCTTAAATTGATTCACGGGGGGGGGGGAAATAATATATCACTGGGGGGACATAATGAACACTGGGGGGGGAAAAATATATCACTTTTGGGGGAAAAAATATATCACTGTGGGGGAATAATGATATCACTGTGGGGAATATACACGTGGGGGAATAATGATATATTTGGGGGGGAATAATATACACTGGGGGGGACATAATAAAATTCCTGTGGGGGGAAAATGATACCCGTGGGGGGACATAATGTATCACTGTGGGGGGAAGATACACTGGGGGGGACATAATGATACACTGTGAGGGACATAATGATATCACGGGGGGGGAAAAAAGATATCACTGGGGGGGGAGACATAATTTTATCAGGGGGGGGGGGACATAATGAATCACTGTGGGGGGACATAATGATATCACTGTGGGGGGGACATAATGAAATCACGGGGGGGACAAAATGATATCCTGTGGGGGACATAATGATACACTGTGGGGGAATAATGTTCATGGGGGGGGGACAAAATGATATCACTGGGGGGACATAATGATACACTGGGGGGGGACATAATGATATCAGTGGGGAACATAATGAATCACTGGGGGGAACATAATGATACATGTGGGGGCATATGATTCACTGGGGGGGAATAAATACACTTTTACATAATAAAATTCATGGGGGGAGACATAATGAATACTGTTGGGGGACAAAATTATATCACGGGGGGGGAATAATGAATCACGTGGGGGGAATGATATCCTGGGGGGGACAAAATGATATCACGGGGAGGACTTGTCGACCCGCCACCACAATTGTGGGTTACCAGGGAAAGGGGTATCAGGGACGACCCAGGAAGTCTTTGGGATTGAAAAGGTAGCGTGGTGGGTTGTGGCCCGGGGGGTCGGCGTATTTTGGGGATATATTTACAGGGATAAAATATCATTTTTTCGCCCCTTATCTCGGAAAAATTTGACCCGTTCTTATCTTGGGGGGATTGAGGCAGTAGATGTCGGGCCCCCTACGGGTGGGACTCTTCCCTCGGGTGGATTTAAAAGCGGGGTTGTCGGCTGCAAGTAAATAACACAGTCCACCAGTCAGCGTTTTTCCCATACCTTTATTTTAAAGGGTAAGGCAGGTCCCAGGGGGGCTGACCCCAAGGAGAATTATTTTCGGATAGCACTGGAAATTTTAGGGGCCCTCCTTTACTTTACAAAAAATGGTACAACCAGCATGAAGCGTAGTTCCCTCTTAACTCCAGTATTCCAAAGTGTACTCCCCAGTCATTTTGTGGTCGGACCTTTCCCTTGGAGAGCTGAATTTCCCTATCTTCTGTCGGCCGGGTCCTCACTCCCGACCCCGTTACGTCCGACTATTTGGGGGGTGTTTTCCGCTACCTAAGGCCCGGAACCCTCTGGGTTTCCACCCCCCATGATGAATTGGGTGATCTTGGGTCTCCATGCCGGGGTTACAATGTGCAGGATTCTCCAACCTTTTGCACTCAAATTTTACCATTTTCCTTTCGCCTTGTCCTCGCGGTAGCATAGCTTTTCCCCTTTCACGGGTTTAATAAGTACCCCTTCTTAATTCCTTTCTTGGCTTGTTCCCGACTTCAGTAATTTTTGGCAGGGCAGTTCTAAACCTTCCCCCTTTGGGGACAGGAGACTGAAGTATATCTGCAACTCATTTCTTTTTTTAAATAGAATGTTTTCAGTCTGCCCTTTTAGTGGAGCACGCTCTGACCAGGTGAGGTGATCTGGCTCCCTTTACTGGCTCCACTTTCTGAACTGCACAATCAAACCCCCCTCGCTTCCTAAGGGAAAATAATGACTCAGAGTACTGATGAATCACTGTCCCGGGGCAGGACACTCCCCACTGCTGCTTGAAACTTTTTATACCTGTGGGTGTTTCTAAGTGTGTGTTTGAAATAATGTTTTTGAAAATTAAACTGCTATCTCTCCACACACTCTCCAGGGATGCGGGCCCTTTACACCAGGGCTACCATTCCCCCCGGTAAATGACACACCCCGGGGTTAAAAAACAAAAAGCAATTTTTTTTATGCGAAAAAATAAAATTAAACATTAATTTGTCCAGGGGGTGAGGGTGTCTTGAATTTCAAACAAAACATTGAATATACAAAAATCGAAATATAAATAATCAAGTTTTTAATAAACGACTTTCTTGTGAAGGACCCGCACCAAACCTTTAACGGGGCCTGGGTGGGGTGCAGGACTTAGGAATGCAGACCCCACTCAGTCCCCAAACCCCATTTTCTGTTCGAGGGAATTAAGGGTTTATGTAAACCATTAAAAGGCACCAAGTGAACAATACAAGATACATTTTGGGCTGGCTCAGTCCTCACCTCTGAGTCCATTGTAAAACAAAGACCATTATATAATTATAATAATAAAAAAGTGCAAACTTTTTCTCTTTTCCCCGCCGGGCATTTACTTTTGGCATATAAAATATATTATTCTATTTAACTTGTGCAAAAATTGCAAACATTTTTAAAAATTTTTACAATTTTACTTAGGGTAGCCCCCTATCTGGATCTTACGGTTCTTTTACTTTTAATTATTTTCAAATACTTTTTCCACCCGGGGGCTGGAACAATGCGGGCCCTAACCCCAAACTAACAAGTCGTGCCCTTTTTGGGGGTTTGAGTTGCCACGTTCTTTGGCGAATCGGGGGGCGAACGGGTACTTCTCCTTGCGAGACCCCGATTGCGTTTCAATTGAGTCACTTTAACGATATTGATCGGTTTGGATTGCGTGGAAAGGGTCGCATGTTGCGATGTGAGGATACGGGATACAGGTGTCGCTTCCAATTTCGAATACCTGCAGGTGGCGAGTGGGGCCGGCCGGGGTCTGCTTGACTGGAACGGGGCGCTGGGGTAGTGGGGCGTTTCCCCCGCGGGGGGCGGGGTCACGGACGATTTTGAATTAAGGGCTACCCTCCCTTATTCCCCGTGCCGTGTATACGTGAAATGTCTCCATTAACTGTCCCTCCCGGGGGTGGCCTTGCGGTAGGGGGGTTCCACTCACGCTGGACAAAGACCCTGGGTAGAGGCCCCGGTTTCCGGGTGAAGCCCCAGCCCCTTCCGGGGCTGGAATCAGTCACACACCCCTGCGCCGCGGTTCCTCGGGTACCTTTCTCCTTTCCCACACTCTCCCTTTTCCGCGATAGCTTGCTGTTTCGCTGACGGTTTCCCCGGGATTTCCCCGCTTTCCTCCTGCTGGCGTTTCTGCTTTCCTCACGCGCTGCCACTCACTTTCCCCACGGGCGGCACGGCGCCCGTAAACCGGGGCGCGCCACCCTCGTCTGTCCCCCGTCTGGTAACGAGGGACGGGACCCCCCCGGGTGGGGGGGATGATCATCCTGCGGCCCCCGGGCCCCGGGCGGGGGCTTTCCCCCGGAATGGGGGAAAACCTCCTAACCCTCCTTCGCCGCCACCGCTTCCCCGGGGTGGGATCAAAACGGTACTTTGGGGGCAGCCCCCCGGTTGTTTCCTTTCCCCTTTGGCAGAAAAATTTTGGGTAACTCCAACGGGGGGAAATCAAAGGGGAGGGGACACCGCGCCCCACAGCCGCCGCTGCTCCAGGGTACCCGGCTTCTCTGATCTCTTCAAATCCAGGTTTGGCGAAATCATTTTTCTTAGTCGTGCTTTTTCCTCTTTAATTTCCAGAAAATGCTTGCTCCCGGTGCGGGGAACCACGGTTTACCCCGGGGTTGCTGGGGAGCTTGGCGGGCAGGGGGCCCCTGCCTTCCCCCCTTTCCCCGCTGGGGCTGCACCCCCGTCCTGTTCCATGATTTCCAAAAATTTCTTTCATTTTCCCCTCCAGAACGTCCGGTCTTTTCCCGGTTGGAGGGGGGGTTTGGCGTCCCCTCCTCTTTGCGGGAAAAGGTGAAGAGGGGCGGACCCCTTGTGTAGGGCGGGAAATCCTTGTTGATACACTTTGAGAGGGCAGGCATTTTTTTCGCGCCACGGGGGGTACCCCGCCCACGGGAAGGAAAGCCCCCTTCTCCAGCGCCTGAGGGGCGGGAAAAAGGCGGGCAAAGATGGGGATTTTTGGGGCCAAAAGTGCAAACAGTCCCCTTTTTTCAAAAACAACTCCATAGGGACACAGGGCTTCCCCAATTTGGAGTTTCCACCTGGGTTTGGGACGGGCCCCAAAATTTTGTGTCGACCCGCCACCCCAATTGTGGGGTTTCCAGGGCAAAGGGGTTCTCAGAGCCCAGCCCCTGGGAAATCCATTTGGGGGTTGTCCCCAGGAGCCCGGGGGCTCGGTCTGTGGCCCCGGCGGTTGGGGGTTTTTGTTTTGGGGGAAAAATTTTCAGGGGATAAAATTTATATACATTTCGTGACGCCCCTGTTGTTCTGGGAATTTGTACCAGCCTGCTGTAGGGGGCCCCCCCCCCTTTAGGGGATGGGGAGGCCCGCTAGATGTCGGGGCCCCTAAGGGGGAATCTTCCTCAGGTCGGGGAGTTAAAGCAGGGTTTTTGCAGGCATGCAAGTAAATAAAACAGTCTCACAAAAGGCAGCGTTTTTTCCATATTTACTTTTAAGATGGTAAGGAGGGCCCAGGGGGGCTGATCCAAGGAGAAAGTTTTCGGGATTGCAGCTGGGCAAATTAGGGGCCTCCTTTACTTTCACAACAAAGGAAAAACCCGCAAAGAACGAGTTCCCTTTTATTTTAAAATCCAGCTATTCCAAAGCTGTTTCTGCCCCGTCAGTTTTTTGGTCGGAGCCTCCTGTGGAGAGCTGAATTCCTTTTCAAAACGGGTCGGTTTTTTACCCCCCCCCGCGTCCCATTTTAGGGGGCCCCGTTAAGGGGAAGCTTGGGTTTCCACCCCATGCATGAAGCTATGGTGATCCTTCGGCTCCCGTGCCGGGGGGCAAAGTGCGGATTTTCCAAACCTATTTCCCAAATTTCTACCCCTGTGCCTTTCGCCGTCCTGCTGGGGAAAAGATTTCTCATTCACAGGGTTAAAAAAGTCAGTCCTTACTTAATTCCTTCTTGGTTGTTGCCAGACTCTCAAAATCTTCTAGGGGAGCATCTTGAACCTTCCTGTCCTTGGGAAGGGACTGAAGATTTCTGCAATCACTTCTTTTTTTTTTAATAAAATTCTCAGTTGTCTTTAGTGGAGCACAGCCTGACCAGGCTGGGGTGTCGGGCTCCCTTTACTGGACCCCACTTTCTGAACTGCACAATAAATCCCTCCTCTGTTTTCCCGACGGGAAAATGAACTGACTCAGAGTCACTGACGAATATGTCCGGGAAAAGGGACACTCCCCACTGCTGCATGTGACAGACTTTTATACCGTGGGCGTTCTAAGGTGTGTGTTGAAATGAATTTTCATTAAATGCTTCTCTCCAACACTCTCCGGGTACTGCGTGTGTTTTCACACCAGGGTCCCCCCCCATAAAATGAATAGTTGGGGGGCATAATGATTCCTGTGGGGGACATGTTTCACTGGGGGGAAAATGATACACTGGGGGGGGGCATAATGATATCACTGTGGGGGACATAATGATATCACTGTGGGGGACATAATGATATCACTGTGGGGGGACATAATGATATCACTGTGGGGGGGACATAATGATATCACTGTGGGGGGACATAATGATATCACTGTGGGGGACATAATGATATCACTGTGGGGGGAATAATGATATCACTGTGGGGGGACATAATGATATCACTGTGGGGGGGACTATAATGATATCACTTGGGGGGACATAATGATATCACTGTGGGGGGACATAATGATATCACTGTGGGGGACATAATGATATCACTGTGGGGGGACATAATGATATCACTGTGGGGGACATAATGATATCACTGTGGGGGACATAATGATATCACTGTGGGGGACATAATGATATCACTGTGGGGGGACATAATGATATCACTGTGGGGGAATAATGATATCACTGTGGGGGGATATAATGATATCACTGTGGGGGAATAATGATATCACTGTGGGGGACATAATGATATCACTGTGGGGGGACATAATGATATCACTGTGGGGGGACATAATGATATCACTGTGGGGGGACATAATGATATCACTGTGGGGGACATAATGATATCACTGTGGGGGACATAATGATATCACTGTGTGGGGACATAATGATATCACTGTGGGGGACATAATGATATCACTGTGGGGGGACATAATGATATCACTGTGGGGGGACATAATGATATCACTGTGGGGGACATAATGATATCACTGTGGGGGGACATAATGATATCACTGTGGGGGGACATAATGATATCACTGTGGGGGAATAATGATATCACTGGGGGATATAATGATATCACTGTGGGGGAATAATGATATCACTGTGGGGGGACATAATGATATCACTGTGGGGGGACATAATGATATCACTGTGGGGGACATAATGATATCACTGTGGGGGACATAATGATATCACTGTGGGGGGACATAATGATATCACTGTGGGGGACATAATGATATCACTTGGGGACATAAGAATCACTGTGGGGGACATAATGATATCACTGTGGTGGGATATAATGATATCACTGTGGGAACGGGGGGGAATAATGATATCACTGTGGGGGACATAATGATATCACTGTGGGGGGACAAATGATATCACTGGGGGGACATAATGATACATGTGGGGGAATAATATAATGTGGGGGACATAATGAATCACTGTGGGGGGGACATAATGATATCACTGTGGGGGACATAATGATATCACTGTGGGGGAATAATGATATCACTGTGGGGGACATAATGATATCACTGTGGGGGGACATAATGAATCACTGTGGGGGACATAATGATATCACTGTGGGGGGACATAATGATATCACTGTGGGGGACATAATGATATCACTGTGGGGAGAATAATAATCACTGTGGGGGGACATAATGATATCACTGTGGGGGGACATAATGATATCACTGTGGGGGGACATAATGATATCACTGTGGGGGGGACATAATGATATCACTTGGGGGGAACATAATGATATCACTGTGGGGGGACATAATGATATCACTGTGGGGGGAATAATGATATCACTGTGGGGGGACATAATGATATCACTGGGGGGGGACATAATGATATCACTGGGGGGACATAATGATATACGTGGGGGGATATGATATCATGGGGATATAACATGTGGGGGAGATAATGATATCACTGTGGGGGGAATAATGAATCACTGTGGGGGGACATAATGATATCACTGTGGGGGACATAATGATATCACTGTGGGGGACATAATGATATCACTGTGGGGGGATATAATGATATTCAATGTGGGGGGAATAATGATATCATGTGGGGGACATAATGATATCACTGTGGGGGAAGATATATGAATATCACTGTGGGGGACATAAATATCACTGTGGGGGACATAATGATACACTGTTGGGGGACATAATGATATCACTGTGGGGGGACATAATGATATATTGACTGTGGGGGACATAATGATATCACTGTGGGGGGACATAATGATATCACTGTGGGGGGATATACATGAATTAATCACTGTGGGGGACATAATTATCACTGTGGGGGGAAATAACATGAATATATCACTGTGGGGGACATAATGATATCACTGTGGGAGATCATAAGTGGACTAGTACACTGTGGGGGGATAATTATGAATCACTGTGGGGGATATAATAGGGAATATCACTGTGGGGGACATAATGATATCACTGTGGGGGGACATGAAGCATATATCACTGTGGGGGGAATAAGATATCACTGTGGGGGGACATAATGATATCACTGTGGGGGGACATAATGATATCACTGTGGGGGACAGTAATGATATCACTGTGGGGGACATAATGATATCACTGTGGGGGGACATAATGATATCACTGTGGGGGACAATAATGATATCATCTGTGGGGGACATAATGATATCACTTGTGGGGAATAAGTAATGGGGGATAATGATATCACTGTGGGGGACATATGATACACTTGGGATAAGATACACTGTGGGGTGGATCATAATGAATATCACTGTGGGGGGACATAATGATATCACTGTGGGGGGACATAATGATATCACTGTGGGGGGACATAATGATATCACTGTGGGGGGACATAATGATATCACTGTGGGGGACATAATGATATCACTGTGGGGGACATATGATATCACTGTGGGGGGGACATAATGATATCACTGTGGGGGGGATAAATGATATCACTGTGGGGGAATAATGATATCACTGTGGGGGGAATAATGATATCACTGTGGGGGAAATAATGATATCACTGTGGGGGGACATAATGATATCACTGTGGGGGACATAATGATATCACTGTGGGGGGAATAATGATATCACTGTGGGGGGACATAATGATATCACTGTGGGGGGACATAATGATATCACTGTGGGGGACATAATGATATCACTGTGGGGGGACATAATGATATCACTGTGGGGGGAAATAATGATATCACGTGGGGGACTAATGATATCACTGTGGGGGACATAATGATATCACTGTGGGGGACATAATGATATCACTGTGGGGGACATAATGATATCACTGTGGGGGACATAATGATATCACTGTGGGGGGACATAATGATATCACTGTGTGGGGACATAATGATATCACTGTGTGGGGACATAATATATCACTGTGGGGGAGACATAATAATATCACTGTGGGGGACATAATGATATCACTGTGGGGACATAATAATATCACTGTGGGGGACATAATGATATCACTGTGGGGGGGACATAATGATATCACTGTGTGGGGACATAATGATATCACTGTGGGGGGATATAATGATATCACTGTGGGGGGATATAATGATATCATTGTGGGGGGACATAGTGATATCACTGTGGGGGACATAATTATATTATTGTGGGGGGACATAAAATATGGAACGCTTCACGAATTTGCGTGTCATCCTTGCGCAGGGGCCATGCTAATCTTCTCTGTATCGTTCCAATTTTAGTATATGTGCTGCCGAAGCGAGCACGATCTCTCTCCTAGTCACTCGGTATATATAGTCCATTAGCTTGACCAACTTTAGATTATGGCGACTACCATGTGTTACCCTCGCCTTCTCCCCGCTGCACGCTGACAGCCCAGAATAACGCTGTCCTCACATACAGTCACTTGCATCTAATTGCTCATGAATTTAGGCGCGCACCTGGTCGCACAATGCATCATGGTTACGCTGGGCTTCTGAATATCTGCATAGTGCCGCCCACTATCCCATACTGCCTCGCACATTCACTTTCACGGTCACTGCAATGGCTGAGGCCACAGGAAACGGAAGACAGACCGGAAGTTGGTGATAATCAGAGATTGTGAGACCTCGTCTGCTTTAAGGGGTCCCCTCGCCACAGAGACAGGGGCAAGAGCGGGGACCCCCCGAACAAGGCATAGGTAGGCACGGGCGCATACACATGGCCGTGGCAGGGGACTGCATGGCTAGCGCCGCCTCTGGTGTCAGGTCCAGGCAGGCTGTGCTGCTGCTTATGTGGTCCCCTCAGCGCAGGGTCCCGGGATGGAGGCTGTTACTGCGCATGTCCGTGTGAAGGGACGAAGCTGTAGCTTGCCTGTCTGCTGTCATTAGTGTGCTCGGCTTCTGCAGTGTATCAGTGTGCTAATCTCCTGCTTTGTCTTTATATTCTAAGGGTTCATCAAGATGTCTGAGAATCAGGGAAATATTCCTATTAATAACACTAATGGAAACCGGGTCCGCACCCCCAACCTTAACCAGAACCCCCTGATCAACGTGCGGGATCGCCTCTTCCACGCTCTCTTCTTTAAGATGGCGGTCACCTATGCCCGTCTCTTCCCGCCGTCATTCCGCAGAATCTTTGAATTCTTTGTCCTTCTTAAGGTACGTACCTATAACGTCCCTTTTGTGCCTTACTGCTTGGTGGCTCAGGTTAGCGTTACATGGCCTACACTTTCTGAGCTCGTACCGCCATGTCCGGACCGGCCGTGGATCTGACCTCCTCTGAGTAGTCTCATAGTCTCCCGTGTCCTGGCGCACTTGGACCGTGAATGTGAGAACAGCCCTATCTGAAGGATGTCTTAGTATCGGAATGTTTTGTCTGGTTGCATTATGGATAAGGTCTATCGCACATTTAAAGGGGTCTCCGATGTTGTTTGCCTTTATTTACAGGCAGGCCATGTACTGTAAGCAATATGGCAGTACCGTCATTGCACTGTGTTCTGAATTCAGCCATAAAGGGGATGTCTGGTGAAAACGATATCACCAGTCCACAGGAAAGGTGATAACTTGCTGATCATTGGAGGTCCGACTGCTGGGACCCACGACGAGCGGCATAGCAAGGAACTTTTATCCCTGTTAGAACGATGCGGCGATCATCGTAATTGAGATTCAAAGATGGTGCGGCATTCAGTCTTTTGTAATGGGGATACAAGTGCACCATTGGTGGATTACATATCCCTTGTTCTGCTGGATTACTGCAGGCATCATTGGTTGGACCCCCACGGATCAGCAAGCTGTCACCTATCCTACGGACAGGAGATAATTAGTTTTTACTATACAGCAAATGGTATGTTAGGCCTCATTTAGAAACCAGTGAATTTTCTGGTATTCAAAAAGCCATTCAAGTGTCATCAGTGTTTTTATTCGATATTCATCAATGTTATTAACAGCACTCATTTTCTTTTGTGCAAAAATGTAGAAATTGCAGATCTTCTCCTGTGCATTACAATTAAAACTGTAAAGCAGACGGATGACTATTTGTGATTTCAGTGTTTTTCCCTGACCCATAGACTTCAGGGGATAATTTCAGAGAGGTTGTCCACGACTTTATCATTGCTGATGGGTCATCAATGTTTGATCGGTCTGGGTCCCACAACCGGCACCCTCGCCGATCAGGTGGTCTCGGTGTCAGTGGCTGCCAACTGGAACTGCTTAATTGTGGAGCTGCTCCGTCTTCTGATACTGGCCTCGACTGGGTACGGCACATCCGCCTACTATTGATTCGAATAGGAAGCGCATGTGCAATGCTCTGCCGCGGTCACTGTCAGAAGATGGAGCAGCCCCTCAACTGGGCATTTATGGGTGATGACTGTGCAGTAAGCTGCCTGGCATTTGTTTGGATTTTATCAAGTGGCAAGTCCAGTGTAATTCTATGGATTGCAGCCGTACCTCCATAAATTTAATCAGTCGTTTGCTCTACAAGAAGTCTCAATGTGACCCTATGTGCAGATGATTTGGAACTGGCAGCGCTTTCGACGCAGCGCTCCACAAGAGAAATTGACATGCTGCAGTCTTGAGAGACGCGCTGCATGTCCGTCTCCGCTGGGGAGCCGTGGGCGTCTCTGGATGCATAGTGGGCATGGTATTTTTTTAAAATCCCATCCACTATGCTGTAACGTCTGGCCTCTTCGGGGGGACACCACACATGACGCAGCGTCCAACCTGCAGTGTTTACTGATCATGAGCACATAGCCTAACAGGTTCCATCAATAAAATATGGTATTGTAAAACGTCCTCATCATAGAGACAGACTGGTTGTGCTTCAGGGCGACCTGTGGACAGCTATTTCCTTGGTTTCTCTGGCTTAGGGCCCCCTCTCACATAGCGAGATCGATAGCGAGATCGCTGCTAAACAGCGATCTCGCTATGTCTGACACGTACCAGCGATCAGGCCCCTGCTGTGAATCGCTGGTCGTGTCAGAAATGCCAGGACTTTTTTTTGATCGCTGGTCTCCCGCTGGCCAGCACGCATCGATGCGTTTGACAGGCAGGAGACCAGAGATCTACTGGTAATCAATGTACACATCGGGTTTCCAGGCGCGGGGCTGTTCCTGGGAACCCGACGTGTACGTTGGATACCAGCGCGCTGCTGCAGGGGTGCTGGTAACCAAAATAAAAGTCGGGTTTCCAGGCACCACGCAGCGCCTGGAAACCCGACGTGTACCTTGGTTACAAGCTCCCTGCATCAGCACGCTGGTATCCAACGTACACTGCGGGTAACTAGGCGACCTTACCTGCAGTGTCGCTGTCCTGATCGCTGCCTGTAATACTGTAGATAAGCCCCCTATCTAAAGGCCCCGTCACACCTAGCGGCACACCAGCGATCCCGACAACGATATGCACTTGTCAGGGTGCTGGTGTGTCGCTACATGATCGCTGCCTGAGCTGCCAAACAGGCAGCGATCAGGACAGCGACACTGCGGGTAACGTCACCTAGTTACCCGCAGTGTACGTTGGGTACCAGCCCGCTGATGCAGGGAACTGGTAACCAAGGTACACATCGGGTTTCCAGGCGCTTCGCGGTGCCTGGAAACCCACTGTGTACCTTGATTACCAGCTCCCCTGCAGCAGCGCGCTGGTATCCAACGTACACATCGGGTTTCCAGGCACAGCCCCGCGCCTGGAAACCCGCTGTGTACCTTGGTTACCAGCTGATTGCTGGTCTCCTGCCTGCCACACGCAGCGATGCGTGCTGTCCAGTGGGAGACCAGCGATCAAAAAAAAAGTCCAGGCATTTCTGACACGACCAGCAATTCACAGCAGGGGCCTGATCGCTGGTACGTGTCAGACATAGTGAGATCGCTGCTGAGATCGCTGTTGCGTCACAAAACTTGGGACTCGGCAGTGATCTCGCTAGCGATCTCGCTATGTGAGACGGGACCCTAACCTGAAAGATGAGAAAAACAAGTTTTATTATACTCACCCGGGGGCGGTCCGATGGGTGTCGCAGGTCCAGGTCCGGCGCCTCCCATCTTGATGCGATGTCATTATCCTCCTTGCTTCGTGTCGCGGCTCCTGCGCAGGCGTACTGATCTGCCCTGTAGAGGGCAGAGCAAAGTACAGCAGTTTGGGACTTTAAAGAAAAAAAAAAAAGGCATGTAGTTGTTAAATGAGGCAACTACCTGTCTTTTGTACCCGGTGTCGGTCATCGACCATTCCTGCCGGAGATTCACTACTCCCTGTCAACAGAGCAACAGCTTCTCTTTCTTTTGACAGGGCGGACTACTGCCATCATGATGATTGTTGACAGCCGGCTTCCCCCAGTTAGGCAGCGGAAGCCAGCTGTCAATCATGACGCCAGTAGTCCACCCTGCCATCAAAAAGAAACTGTTGCCTGTTGACAGGGAGTAGCTGGACCTCTGGCAGGAACGGTCGATGACCGGCGCTGGGTACAAAAGGCTGGTAGTTGCCTCTGTTAGCAACTACATGCCTTTTTTTTTTTTCTTGCAATATTGGCCTTTATAGTACAGTTCATTAGTAACTCGCCTGTATTACTGAAGTTCATGCACCTATTAGGGGCTTGCCCCTCTCTACAGTACTCTAGTTACAGCTTTTCAGTGGTGGTACGGGGTTAAGTTTTCCACTTTTTAGCAGGGTGGATTGATTTAAATCACGCCATTTAAATCAACGATTTAAATCATGATTTAAATCAAATGATTTTTTTCTATTTAAATCAGATCAATTTAAATCGTGATTTTAATCATGATTTAAATCACTGATTTAAATCAAAAGATTTTTTTAATATAAATCACGATTAAAATCTAAAACTTTCAATCATTGTTCAATTAACTCCACACTTCTAGCTTGGTTTCACTTTCTGTAGCTTGGTTTCAGTTTCTTTTTCCATTCAGTTGACATGCCCAAACTTGTTGGATAGTCAGTCAGCAGTACTTGGCTGTAGTAACAATCAAACTTCAGAAGTGATCTGCGTGAGCCATGGCAGGTCGTAAGAGAGACCCTATTTGGGTTCATTTTGTTGAGATGCCAGCAGAGCTTGGAAAGAAAGGTGGGAGAGCAAAGTGCAAATACTGTCAAAAGGATATCCAAGGATTTGTTTGCCGTTTGAAATCACATTATGAAAACTGCAACCAGAAGGGAAATGAAGATGTTGATAGTGATACAACTAATGTCAATGAACCCCCACAGCTTCTTATGCACCAGGACCCTAGCACTAGTGGTAAGTCTGGCAATTACAACCTATTTTAACAGACGTTTTACTGGGATGGTTAAAGTCTATGAAAAGAAAAATTTCTAGCACTAGTTCTGGAGTATAGAATTTAAATTTATGTTAAGGCAATATTTCACAGAAGATTAACGTTAAGTAAAAATAAGAGAGTGTGTATACGCCTATTTTTTTTTTTTATTGTAGGCTACAATTCACTTTTGAAGTCTGCCAAATTGACCATTTTTTTAAAAAAACATTTTTAAAACTTTTGTGACATAATTTTTTTCAGTTGCTCTGATATTTCTAGTATTACAGCAACTTCACCGGAAACTTGAGTAGCATAACTTTTGAGACAGCCCTTATAGGACGAGGACCATTACATTGTTCAAAAAGTTTGTTTCAAAATATTTTCGTTATATTTCTTCAAATACGCAGTCGAATTATATTTTTAATTACTGTGCTTTCAGGGTCAAATATGGCTTGTGCTGCACGTGACAATCAATATCTGGGTACAACTTCAACAAAGCAGCCCAACAAAAAACTTTGCGTGCAAAGTGTAGAAAAATTCCTCTTAAAGACTACGACGAGCCAGAAAGAACATTTTGATGAATTAATTGCTAAATTCATATTTGCAACCAATTCTTCTTTCCGACTAGTTGAACACCCATTGTTTGTACAAATGATCGAAGGAATAAGACCAGGCTACAAACCACCAAGTAGATTTGATATCTCAGGAAAACATCTTCAGTCTGTATACGACAAAGAAAGAGCGGCTTGTACAAAATATTTGAAAGACAAAGTTGTTAACATGAGCTTGGATGGTTGGAGCAACATCCACAACGACCCCATAATTTGCACTTGTGTCACAACAGAAGATGGTGAAACTTACCTTACAGACACAATCGACACATCTGGAAATTCACATACTGCTGAATATTTACTTGAAATTGCTAAGAACTCAATTCACCAATGCCAAGAACAGTTTGGATGTAAAGTAAGGAGCTTAGTTACTGATAACGCAAGCAATGTGGCAAAAATGCGAGCGGAACTGGCACATGAGGATGACACAAATGTCATTACATACGGTTGTTCTGCCCATTTGTTGCATCTTTTGGCAAAAGACCTGCATATTTTGGGTGTCAAGGAACATGTTGTAGAAATTGTTAAATATTTCCGCAATAATCATTTTGCACATGCAACCTACAAGGAAATGGGAGGACTGAAGTTGGTTCTACCACAGATGTTAGATGGAATACCTTGGCTGAATGCTTGGAACTGTTTATTAACAACTGGTCAAAATTAGTGTCCATTTGCGAAACACATCGGGATAAAATTGATGCTAATATACGAAGCAAATATTAAATCTTGGTGTGAAGAGAAATGCCGAGGACCTTTTGGAAAGGTTAAAGCCAATATCTATTGCGTTGGATAAAATGCAGAAAGATACTGCAACCATAGCTGATGCCACAGAAGTTTGGAAAGATTTAGAAGGTTCGCTAGATCGCTTGAACCTCTCAAACAATGTAAAGGTTGCAATACACCACCGCAAGGACCAAGCATTAAAAGAAGAACACTACTTAGCCAATATCTTGCATCCCATCTACAGAGGGAAAAAACTATCTGAGGCGGAAATCAACTCTGCAATGGAGTGGCTCGCCAATACTAACCATGACATTGTGGCAACTGTGCTGAAATTGAAGTGTGAATCTGCACCATTTCAAAAATACATGTTTGCAGATAACATCGTTAATGAACTAAAACCACTGGACTGGTGGAAGTCGCAATCACTTGTTCTTCCAGCGAAGATAATAAATGTAGCTACTCAGCTACTGACTGCATCGGCTTCATCGGCAGGAGTAGAGAGATTGTTTTCTTCATTTGGTTTTGTGCACACAACAGTCCGAAACCGCTTAGGAACTGCTAAAGCAGGACAACTAGTTTTCCTATTAAAAGTCCTAAATAAACAGTAGGCTTAAAGGACTGATGTATTCACTGAAGATGTTTGCTTACTTCAAACGTTAGAGATAGGCTATTGTTAAAAAGTACTTACTCTCTGTAGTTCAATTCTGATTGTTTAATAGTGCAAATAAAAATTATTAGGTTTCATAATCATCAACTGTTTTAATATTTTTATTTGTGTAAAATAATTTGATTTGCAAAAAGACAAAGTTTTGCTTGTGTACAACTTGATTAAAAAATCCTATTTAAATAAAAAAAATCCGATTTAAATCAAAAAAATCCAATTTTTTTGATTTTTTTTTTTAAAAAAATCATGATTTTTATCCACCCTGCTTTTTATGCCGGTTTCACACGTTCTGATATTTCCGATACCAGAGATAAGTGTCTGTGTGTGTAATACTTGTGGCAACCATGTGCCGCATCAGTACCACACAATCGGGAGCCAGGGAAGAAGCGCTACAGTAAGCGCTGTTCCCTGGCGCTGGGTGCTGAAGACAGCTCTCATCATTCTCCCCTGCTCGCGCTGATCGTCGGCAGAGCAGGGGAAAAGTTATAGTCAACTGACAACATAGACAACAGGTGGCGGCTGATGGGAATATTACTTCCATCAGCCTACACATGCTGCCGCTAGTAACAGTGACAGCAGTAACGACTGATAGGAGTATTCATCAGCTGGCTCCTGCGCTGTCAATAATGAAAAAAATAAAAATAAACTGGTTTGGATCCCCTCTGTTTTCTGTAACCAGCCAAGCAAAACTCACAGCTGAGAGCTGCAGCCCTCAGCTGTTAGCTACAGCAAGGCTGGTTATCAAGAATAGAGGGTTCCCATGCTGTTTTTTTAATTATCATTTTTTACAATCAGTCTAAAGCAGACAGCTGGGGGCTGGTATTCTCAGGCTGGTAAGGGGCCATTGATATAGGCCCTCAGCCTAAAAATAGTAGCCCATAGCTGCCCAGAAAAGGCATATCTATTAATGTGTCAATTGTGGCGCTTTGCGTGGCTCTGCCCACTTGCCCTGTAAGCGGCGGCAAGTGGATTTCACATATGTGGGGTTGATGCCACCTTTGTATAGTCAGGTGACATCAAGCCCACGGCTTAGTAATGGAAAGGCCTCTATAAGACACCTATCCATTACTAATCCTATAGTTACATGGTAAACAAATACACAGCCACAATAAAGTATTTTATTAGAAATATACCAAAACATAGTTTTCCATTTTTATTTAAAAATAACAGTTATACTCACCTAACGCCTAATTCCATCGAATCCCTCGTCTCCTGTAATAAACCAAAAATAAAAAAAACAGCAATATCTCTCATCTATCCGTCGTTCTGTCCCATGACGTAATCCATGTATGGGGAGAAATAGTCTTCACAGCAGATCACCGTTAGAATTTTTCACAGTGATTGACTGTGTATACACTGAGCTTGAACTGCAGTGACCTTATCACTGACTTTTTCCCATGGTGCTGAGGTCACCGCTGTTCAGCCCTTCTGGATACGCCGCCTCACTGACTGGCCGTAACCTCGATGACGTCACCGCCGGTCACTGATGCTGAGCTTGCAGCATCTCAGTCACCAGTGGTTCTCAGCGTGGACGGTCGCATCTTGGCACTGTCCAGGTTGAAAACTAATTATCCCCAGACATGGATTATGGCGTGAGACAGAATGACTGAGAAGTGAGGGATATTATTGTTTTTTGTTATGTTTTTTTTTTTTACCGAAGACAAAGGCTTCAATGGAATTAGGTATTATAACTGTGTTTTGTTTTAAATAAAAAAAAACACACATTTTTCATTTTTATTTCTAATAAAAGACTTTATTCTGGCTGTGTGTTTATTTACCATGTAACTATAGGATTAGTAATGGAGAGGTGTCTTATAGACACCTCTCCATTACTAATCCGTTGGCTTGATTTCACCTAACAATACAAAGGTGACATCAACCCCACAAATATGAACCCCACTTGCCACTGCTACAGGGTAAGTGGGAAGAGCTGGGCAAATCGCCAGAATTGGTGCATCTAATAGATGCGCCTTTTCTGGGCAGCTGCAAGCTGCTATTTTTAGGCTGGGGGGGGTTAGATCCATGTGCCCTTACCAGTCTGACAATACCAGCTGTCTACTTTAGCAAGGCTGGATGTCAAAAATGGAGGGGATCCCATGCCATTTTTTAAAATTATTTAAATAATTAAAAAAACAGCATGGGGACCCCTTTATTCTTGATAACCAGGCTTGCTGAAGCTGACAGCTGAGGGTTGCAGCCCCAAGCTGTGAGTTTTGCCTGGCTGATTATAGGGAACCTACGCCGTGTTTTTTTTTTTTTTTAAATTTATTTGGAGCGCAGAAGCTGGCCGATGAATACACCCATCAGCTGCTCCTGCGCTCTCTGTTATTAGTGACCGCAAGTGTGGGCTGATGGAAGTAGTAGTCCCATCAGCCACCGCCTGCTGTCATCAGTTGAATATAACTGTCATCATTTCCCCCTGCTTGCGCCGATCGCCGGCAGAGCAGGGGAGAATGATGAGAACTGTCTTCAGCATTCGGCGCCGGGGAACAGCGCTTACTGTACCTCTGCTTCTCAGGCGCCAGGACGTGTCACACAGATGACATCCCAGTGTATCATTCGTGTGCACTTTTTCAGTACGTTTTGCAGCCCGTGCTGACTGTAAAAAACGGACATGTCATTGTGTTTTGCCCACGGACACGGTCCATGGAAACACACTGACATGTGCACAGACACCTTCACTTGAATTGGTCTATGTGTGTCAGTCTCTGGTACGTGTCAAAACAGTCATTGTCACCACATGTACTGGAGACACTGACGTGTGAAAGAGGCCTTAGGCCTCTTTCACACTTCCGTTGTGTGAGAGAGAGAGAGAGAGAGGAGAGAGGAGAGAGAGAGAGAGAGAGAGAGAGAGAGAGAGACTGTTTTCTGCATTTTACTATGGTTTTCAATAGAGGCGACGGATTCCGTCAAAAATGGATGCTGGCGGATCCGCCGCCCATAGGTGGCCATTATACAAAATGGCGGATGCGGCGCCGTTGTCCGCCATTTTGGCGGTCAAAAAAACGTTGCATTGGACGTTTTTTTAAAATGACGGACGCCAATTTTTTGGCGGATCCGTCCAAAAACGGACCTAACGGACGACCATCCGTCAAAATCCGTCACTAATGCAAGTCTATGGGAAAAAAACGGATCCGCCAAAAAAAAATGGCGGATCCGTTTTTTTCACATTTTGACGGATTTTGACTGACGTCGCACGACTGAAGTGTGAAAGAGGCCTTAGTGATCATCTTGGAGTAAATTAAAATTGAAATCTAGCATTGTATTCAAAATGCATTGAGTTATGTTTTGCTTAGCTGTAAATGAATATTTTCTGCAGTCAGAATGACCCTGGATTCCTTAGTGTTGTTTGGTCATACAGTTATTATACGCAGTGGTCCTATGAGGCCTGTTTGACACTTTAGTCGTTTGCCGTCAGTTAGAATCCGCCAAAGTATGAAAATAGCGGATCCGCCAGAAAAGTGTAAAAACTGATGCAAATGGACCGTTTTGTGACGGATCCGCTTCAACCCGGAAAATGCAAGGTATGCATGTCTGGCAGAGAGAGAGACCCCGGACAGTGTTCTGAGGCCCCGTGCACACTTTGCGGATTTTGCTGCGGTTCCGTAGCGGTTTTGAATGCTGCGGAAGCGCTGCAGAATTGGCTGTAACGTACAGTACAATGTTAGTGAAGGGGAAAAAAAAAAAAGTTGTGCTCACTTTGCGGAAATTTAAGCGCGGATTGGGTGCTTATTCAAAACCGCAGCATGTCAATTCTTTGTGCGGATTCCGCTGTGGGTTTACACCTATTCCATTATAGGTGTCAAACCGCAGGGCAATTCCGCACTCAAAACCGCACAAATGCCGCAGGAAATCCGCAGTTAATCCGCAGTGCGGTTTACCTGCGGTTTTCTCCCAATTCCGCGTGGAAAAAAACGCAAGTGAATCCGCAAAGTGTGCACGGGGCCTTAGTGTTTTCATCATCAGCATTTTCTATGGAAGCAACGGATCCACTAGCGGATTCCATCCAAAATGGATGCCAGCGGATCCGCGACCCATAGGCGCCCATTATACAAAACGGCGGACGCAGCGGATCCATCATAGTCTGCCATTTTGACGCACACAAAAAACATTGCATTGGACGTTGTCCAAAAATGGCGGACGCCACATTTATGACGGATCAGCCAAAAACAGGATCCAACGGACGACCATCCGTCAAAATCCGCCACTAATGCAAGTCAATGGGAAAAAAGCGGATCTGCCAAAAAAAAATGGCACATCCGTTTTTTTCACACTTTGGCGGATTTTGACTGACGACGCATGACTGAAGTGTGAAAGAGGCCTAACCAGAACTTGCTCCTGGTATCTGGAGTGCAGTACAATGGGCAGAGAACAGTCTGTCCTCATCCAGTGCCTCTTTTTCTGTTTTAAATCCACAGTGAATCAATTTGTGGTGTTTTCATCATAGAGTTCATCCATTTCAATTTCATGCATGATCTCCACTATGAATTTGTACCAAAATCTGCATCTTGTTGCGAACTTGCGGTAGAATTATCTGCTGTATATCAATCCTTACTAGGCAAATACATGACGGTTCTGCCCTCATGGCTGCACTGGGGAGTCCATGGGCACTGGACCCTATGGATATCTCGACATTACCTGCTATTTGCGACCCTCATTGCCGAGTAATTGCAGAATGTACTTGGGCTGCTGCTTAGCAAATAGGGATGTCATATATTAGGGACAGAAAGATTCCCTAATGGATAGTTACTCTCAAATTCTGCCTTTCCTTCCCATTTTGCCTTTAAAATCTACTTGTTCTGGAGTGTGATTCAATTATACACAGATTGTTTGAGTAGAGAGGCAAATTTATGTAAGAATATGCCAAGGAACAACACTGTGCAGTATACACGTTTGGAAAGTGTTGAATTCCATACATGCACATTAACATTTTTTTTTCCGTTGTTACATATTTGTCTGCAGTCTGAGCATCATGGATCGCCTCTGGAGTTCCATATATAACAATTTCTTATCTTTTTAATTATGACGGACAGCAGTCTACCAGATGATGACACTCTTTGCATTAAATGGCATTTGTCAGCAGGATCAGCTCTCCTAGGCAGTTTACATTGGCATGTAGGTTATAGGAAGCTGAATAAAATGATACCTTGATATCTGCAATCTGATGTCTTATTCCAGAGAGCCAAGTTTTTGTTATATGTGAATAACCTCTTCCAGGCTATGGGGAAGATGCTGCCTTGAAGATAACTCTGCCTCCAGAACTTAACTCCCCTTCATGCAGAATCAGTGTGAAACAAGTAACTGGCACAGAACAGGAGAAATGAACTGAAACAAGTAACTAGCACAGAACAGGAGAAATGAACTGTCTTCATACAAACATTGAGCAGCTGCAGCTCTCACAGCTCTGCTGGATTGCAACAATATTGCAGCCCTGTCTGCCTGTGAGTTGGAAGTTGAAGCTGAGAGGAACCTGCATATGTGTCCGATATAATCACACACAGCTCTGCAGTGAGATCACGAGAGCAGCCATTACACATCACACTGGTAATCCCCCATCATGTAAAATAAGCTCTGGAGGCAGAGTTATCTTCCAGGCACCATCCTCCCCAGAGCCTGGAAGAGGTCATTCACATAAAAGAGGAGTTATCCACAACAAGGCATCTATTATGAGGCATACCTGTAGGTATCACTCTCCTTAGCAGTCTTTACACCTGTATGCCCATATTAATAGTTTAGAGAGGCCAAATGTGGTGACAGATTCCCTTTAATACTGTGATCCATTTGTTGTGACCAGTTTACTGTATATATGTAAGAATATGTTGCTAGCTGTACCTGCTCAAAGTCTATTAGATAAACACATCTAAGGAGATGTCTCTATATTCATTTCTTGCAGGTTTACAACCGACACTACTCAATACCCATTACAAAAGTCAGTGGTGTAGAAATCTGGGTGAATGCTGCACTAAAAATTTTCTCATCCTTCTAGTCTACAGTCACGTGTAATGTTTCTGTGTTTTCCGTGCACCTACATATTTAGACTAATGATATAAATAGATATAATAATTTATTACAGAAAGTACATTTTAACAGTTTAAACAGCAAAAAAAGGCAGCAACACTCACCTGCCCAGATCTCAGAACAAATGCACTACAGGATGCAGCCAGCCCATTAAGCAAGATATAAGCAGCACAGGCACATCTGGTCTCGCATGAGGGGTGTTCACACTGGTGCGATTTGAGAGTGTACTGGCCAGCCCGCCTAGTCGATTAGTAGGGGCGTGATTAATAGGCTGTGAACCAGACACTGTGCAGTATCCTTGTGTGAACGGCACCCTATGCGGGCCTTTATTGTGCAATTGTATACTGGGCAGTCACCCCCTCCTTGGATGGGTATGTGGAGAGTGGCTGTTTCATCTGGTATTTTGCACCTGTGCTGCTAACATCTTGCTTTATGGGCTAGCTGCACCCTGCAGTGCATTTGTTCTGAGATCTGGGCAGGTGAGTGTTGCTGCCTTTTTTTGCTGTTTATATTGAATTTTTGGAGACCTTGAGTCTCCTTTAGTGGTTTTGCTGGATAGTGTACATTTTAACAGTTGTAGAAAGTATTATAGCATGAGGGAAGTTATAATAAATATATATGTATATATATATATATATATATCTGCTGATAAGTCTTTGGCTTTACCCAGAAAGAAACGAGATATGAAGATGAAACTTTACATTTATTCCACATACTCTCCACTGATGTCAACACACTTTTTACATTGGTATTCCAAGTTCTGTAAGCCTTGCAAGCAGAAGGATTTCGGTTGTGCCTCAAACCAGGCATCCGTAACAGCCATGGCATCAGAAATAGTGTGAAATTTGGTACCCTTGAGGTGTTTCTTCAGGTTTGGAAACAGATGATAGTTGGAGGGAGCTAGATCTGGTCAATAAGGTAGGTGGTCAACCAGCTGGAAGGCCAGCTCCGCCAGTTTTTCCTTGGTTGCTTGTGTAGTGTGAGCGGAGGCGATGTCTTACAGGAACAAGATTCTTTTGGCCTTCAGAGCTGCCTTCAATTGATCCAAGAGTTCAGTGTAATACCCTGCATTGATGGTGGAACCCTTTTGAAAGTAGTCCACTAGCAGCACGCCCTCTTTATCCCAGAACACAGATGCCATCACCTTAGTGGCTGATTTTTGCACCCTGGGCTTCTTTTGGATGAGGAGAACCACTGTGCCTCCACTTTTTTGACTGCTCCTTGGTTTCAGGGTCATACAAATAAATTTAGGTCTCGTCCATAGTGACCAATCGATCCAGGAAGTTCTTGTCAGTCTAGAAATGCTGACAAATGGACCGGGAAGTTTTCCCCTTACGTCCCTCAGGACAGCACAATGGAGGATGTCCTCCCTTGACCTATAGCGGGACAGGATCACAGAGAGGTTAAAAGGCCCCACCCACCTCCACCCTCCAGTGTTTTTCCTGTCCCTACAGGGGACGGTTGTATGAGAGGTTGCTCCAGGAGTGGAGCGAAGATAGAAGGTGGACGTTTTACAAGATCTCCAGAATGAGTAGGGTACATACATCCCAATGCTCTGCCATTTTCCATGTACTAACTGTTATTCGGCTTGATCTTTCAGCAGTCCAGGGTCTCTGTCCTGCAGGTCTCCTCGTAGTATGGTAAGCCGGTCTCTAACCAAGGTTTAATCTGAGCCCAGGAGGACCGATGAAGGAACAGTCCCGTGTTGTTAAGCACATCCAGCCGATTACTGGTCTGTACAGTCCTCATCGTGTGGTGATTGTAACTATCACAATATTTTGGCTGGGCAATAAGATTTTTAAGGCTATTCTGTGGCTGCGGTGTCTATATCTATCACAATAACTGTAATTTTCTGCGGTTCATTAGTGGTATTGGGGTACAACGGCTGTGTTTCACTCTCCGTCTCTGCGGCATATCTGGTTTACCACATTCATACTGGAATTGGCCATTATAAACATATATCGGACACTCACTACTGTGATTATCTTTACGAATTTCTTTAGATATCTATATTTCTTTTGATCTTTCAGATCATTTTTATATCTAGCCTGGTTCTTACCTGGGACTTTTGTCCTTGAGCTTCTGTTCCCACCCTGGGATGTTTCTTTGGTATTCTCCATTGTGCTGTCCTGAGGGACGTAAGGGGAAAAGGAAATTAGACCTACCGGTAATTCTTTTTCCAGGTAGTCCCTCAGGACAGCACCCTTAATTCCCTCCCTTATGTTTCTCTTTAGGATTGCAAGGGATCAATCTTTGGTGGATGGTCCGTCGAGTTGCCAAGGCTAGAGATATAGAAGAAGCTGTTCAATGGTTTCTTACATACGCGTTTGTAAGGGCGCGTTTTAGACCATTTCCTGCCATCCTTCGGTGGTACTTTGAAAAAACACTGGAGGGTGGAGGGGGTGGGGCCTTTTAACCTCTCTGTGATCCTGTCCCGCTATAGGTCAAGGGAGGACATCCTCCATTGTGCTGTCCTGAGGGACTACCTGGAAAAAGAATTACCGGTAGGTCTAATTTCCTTTTCGCTCGCATGCTTTTCTGATCTCTTGTCAAACATTTGGGGACCCACTTTGGCGATAACTTCTTCACGTCCAAATGTTCATTGATAATTACACAAACACGTTCACGGGAAATCCCCAAGATGTCTATTGCTTTAGCTGAAATTCGCTGATTCTCCAGTATGAGGTTGTGCACAGCATCAACGATCTCCGGAGCAACAACCACTCTCGCTCATCCAGGACGTTCCTCATCGTTGGTGCTGAAGTGGCCCATCTTAACCCCGGAGCTTTTTTCGGTTTTGCTTTTTCGTTTTTCGCTCCCCTTCTTTCCATAGCCATAACTTTTTTATTTTTCCATCAATATGGCCATGTGACTGCTTATTTTTTGCGGGACGAGTTGTACTTTTGAAAAACATCATCGGTTTTACCATGTAGTGTACTCGAAAACGGGAAAAAAATTCCAAGTGCGGTGAAATTGCAAAAAAAGTGCAATCTCACACTTGTTTTTTATTTGACTTTTTTTGCTAGGTTCACTAAATGCTAAAACTGACCTGCCATTATGATTCTCCAGGTCATTACGAGTTCATAGACACCAAACATGTCTAGGTTCTCTTATATCTAAGTGATGAAAAAAAAAAATCCAAAATTTGCTAAAAATAGAAAAAAAAAATTGTGCCATTTTCCGAGACCTATAGCGTCTCCATTTTTCATGATCTGATGCCGGGTGAGGGCTCATTTTTTGCGTAACGAGCGGACATTTTTAAGGATACCATTTATGCGTAGATCCGTTCTTTCGATCGCCCGTAATTGCACTTTCATGCAATGTCATGGCGACCAAAAAAACGTAATTCTGGCGTTTTGATTTTTTTTTCTCGCTACGCTGTTTAGCGAACGGATTAATCCTTTTTTTTTTTTATTGATCGGGTTATTCTGAACGCGGTGATACCAAATATGTGTGTGTATTTTTTATTGTTTTATTTTGATTGAGGCGAAAGGGGGGTGATTTGAACTTTTAGGTTTTTTTTTTTGTTTTTTTTAAATTTTTAAACTTTTTTCTTTTACTTTTGGCATGCTTCAGTAGCCTCCATAGGAGGCTAGAAGCATAGACAACTCTATTGCCTCTGCTACATATGGGCGATGAGCGCCTATTGCGGGCACATGTCGCGGCTTTGAGGTGGTCTCACCGCCGGAGCCCACCTCAAAGCGGGGGATACTGCCAGCTGACGTACTATTTCCGTCAGCTGGCAGAAAGGGGTTAAATTTGGCAACCCAGTTCTTAACTGTAGAATATGAAGGGCATTGATCCCCCAATGTCTGCGACATATCACCATGAATATCCTTTGCGGACTTTCCTTGCAGAAACAAGAATTTTATCACTCCTCTGCTCTCATTTGCTGTGAATATTGCATTAGACTCTGCTTTTTTGTTTTCTTGCATGCGTAGAACACTGTTGCCATAAGCGAACACAAAATTTTGAAAACATATTAGACACATAAAGCTTTCATGTGATGTGACATTTGCTACCATAGAAACAAAAAAAATCACAAAGCCAAAGACTTATCAGCAACCCCTCGTGTGTGTATGTATATATGTGTGTATATATACAGTACAGACCAAAAGTTTGGACACACCTTCTCATTTAAAGATTTTTCTGTATTTTCATGACTATGAAAATTGTACAATCACACTGAAGGCATCAAAACTATGAATTAACACATGCGGAATTATAGACTTAACAAAAAAGTGTGTAACAACTGAAAATATGTCTTATCTAGGTTCTTCAAGGTAGCCACCTTTTGCTTTGATGACTGCTTTGCACACTGTTGGCATTCACTTGATGAGCTTCAAGAGGTAATCACCGGAAATTGTTTTCACTTCACAGGTGTGCCCTGTCAGGTTTAATAAGTGGGATTTCTGGCCTTATAAATGGGGTTGGGACCATCAGTTGTGTTGTGCAGAAGTCTGGTGGATACACAGCTGATAGTCCTACTGAATAGACTGTTAGAATTTGTATTATGGCAAGAAAAAAGCAGCTAAGTAAAGAAAAACGAGTGGCCATCATTACTTTAAGAAATGAAGGTCAGTCAGTCCGAATAATTGGGAAAACTTTGAAAGTGTCCCCAAGTGCAGTTGCAAAAACCATCAAGCGCTACAAAGAAACTGGCTCACATGAGGACCGCCCCATGAAAGGAAGACCAAGAGTCACCTCCGCTTCTGAGGATGAGTTTATCCGAGTCACCAGCCTCAGAAATCGCATGTTTACAGCAGCTCAGATTAGAGACCAGATCAATGCCACACAGAGTTCTAGCAGCAGACACATCTCTACAACAACTGTTAAGAGGAGACTTTGTGCAGCAGGCCTTCATGGTAAAATAGCTGCTAGGAAACCACTGCTAAGGACAGGCAACAAGCAGAAGAGACTTGTTTGGGCTAAAGAACACAAGGAATGGACATTAGACCAGTTGAAATCTGTGCTTTGGTCTGATGAGTCCAAATTTGAGATCTTTGGTTCCAACCACCGTGTCTTTGTGCGACGCAGAAAAGGTGAATGGATGGACTCTACATGACTGGTTCCCATCGTGAAGCATGGAGAAGGAGGTGTGATGGTGCTTTGCTGGTGACACTGTTGGAGGCTAATTCAAATTGAAGGCATACTGAACCAGCATGGCTGCCACAGCATCCTGCAGCTTCCATCCGGTTTGCGTTTAGATGGACCATCATTTATTTTTCAACAGGACAATGACCCCAAACACACCTCCAGGCTGTGTAAGTGCTATTTGACCAAGAAGGAGAGTGATGGAGTGCTACGCCAGATGACCTGGCCTCCACAGTCACCAGACCTGAACCCAATCGAGATGGTTTGGGGTGAGCTGGACCGCAGAATGAAGGCAAAAGGGCCAACAAATGCTAAGCATCTCTGGGAACTCCTTCAAGACTGTTGGAAGACCATTTCCGGTGACTACCTCTTGAAGCTCATCAAGAGAATGCCAAGAGTGTGCAAAGCAGTCATCAAAGCAAAAGGTGGCTGCTTTGAAGAACCTAGAATATAAGACATATTTTCAGTTGTTTCACACTTTTTTGTTAAGTCTGTAATTCCACATGTGCTAATTCATAGTTTTGATGCCATCAGTGTGAATGTACAATTTTCATAGTCATGAAAATACAGAAAAATCTTTAAATGAGAAGGTGTGTCCAAACTTTTGGTCTGTACTGTATATATATATATACCGTATATTTTTTTTCCTCATGCCATAATACTTTCTACAACTTAAAATATACTTTCTGTAATAAATAATTATTAAAATATAACTTCTATATTTTGACTCATTTTGGGAGCAGCATTTTATCAGCATCTACATTTACCTAAAATACACAAATGTAGGCAAAAGCAAGCCAATCAAGAGGTGACATTAACCCCTTAGTGACAGCCATTTTGCAGCTTAATGACCGGGCCAATTTTTACAATTGTGACCACTGTCACTTTATGAGGTTATAACTCTGGAACGCTTTAACAAATCCCGCTGATTCTGAGATTGTTTTTTTCGTGACATATTGTACTTCATGTTAGTGGTAAAATTTCTTTGATATGACTTGTGTTTATTTATTAAAAAAACAGAAATATGGCGAAAATTTTGAAAATTTAGCAATTTTCAAATTTAAAATTTTTATGCCCTTAAATCAGAGAGATAGGTCACACAAATTTCTTAATAAATAACATTTCCCACATGTCTACTTTACATCAGCACAATTTTGGGAACAAAATTTTCTTTTGTTACGAAATTATAAGGGTTAAAAGTTGACCAGCGATTTCTCATTTTTACAACACCATTTTTTTTTAGGGACCACATCACATTTGAAGTCACTTTGAGGGGTCTATATGATAGAAAATACCCAAAAGTGACACCATTCTAAAAACTGCACCCCTCAAGGTGCTCAAAACCACATTCAAGAAGTTTATTAACCCTTCAGGTGCTTCACAGGAGCTGAAGCAATGTGGAAGGAAAAAATTGACATTTAACTTTTTTTGCAAAAGCTTTACTTCGGAACCAATTTTTTTTATTTTCACAAGTGTTAAAAGAGAAAATGAACCACAAAATTTGTTGTGCAATTTCTTCTGAATACGCCGATACCCCATATGTGGGAGTAAACCACTTTTTGGGCGCATGGCAGAGGTCGCAAGGGAAGGAGCGCCGTTTGACTTTTTCAACGCAGAATTGGCTGAATGCCATGTCGCGTTTAGATAGCCCCTGATGTGCCTAAACAGTGGAAACACCCCACAAGTGACCCCATTTTGGAAACAAGACCCCTTAAGGAACTTATCTAGATCTGTGGTGAGCACTTTGAACCTCCAAGTGCTTCACACAAGTTTATAATGTAGAGCCGTGAAAAAAATCATTTTTTTTTCCACAAAAATGATCTTTTCACCCCAATTTTTAATTTCCCAAGGGTAACAAGACCGCAAAAGTTTTTGTGCAATTTGTCCTGAGCATGCTGATACCCCATATGTGGGGGTAAACCACTTTTTGGGCGCACGGCAGAGTTCGCAAGGGAAGGAGCGCCGTTTGACTTTTTCAACGCAGAATTGGCTGGATGCCATGTCGCGTTGAGAGCCCCTGATGTGCCTAAACAGTGGAAACCCCAACAAGTGACCCCATTTTGGAAACTAGACCCTTAAGGAACTTATCTAGATGTGTGGTGAGCACTTTGAACCTCCAAGTGATTCACACAAGTTTATAACGTAGAGCCGTGAAAATAAAAAATCATATTTTTCCACAAAAATGATCTTTTCGCCCCAATTTTTATTTTCCCAAGGGTGACAAGACCCCAAAAGTTTTTGTGCAATTTGTACTGAGAATGCCGATACCCCATATGTTGGGGTAAACCACTTTTTGGGCGCACGGCAGAGGTCGCAAGGGAAGGAGCTCCGTTTGACTTTTTCAACGCGGAATTGGCTGGACGCCATGTCGCATTTGTAGAGGCCCTGATGTGTCTAAACAGTGGAAACCCCCCACAAGTGACCCCATTTTGGAAACTAGACCCCCTAAGGAACTTATCTAGATGTGTAGTGAGCACTTTGAACCCCCAACTGCTTCACAGAAGTTTATAACGCCTGGGCGTGAAAATAAAAAATCATATTTTTTCCACAAACCTGATCGTTTAGTCCCCAATTTTTTATTTTTCCAAGGGTAACAGGAGAAATTAGACCACAAAAGTTGTTGTCCAATTTGTCCTGAGTATGCTGATACCCCATATATGGGGGGGAGACCACTGTTTGGGCGCACGGCAGGGCTTGGAATGGACGCAGCGCTGTTTGACTTTTTCAAATCAAAATTGGCTGGAATTGAGATTGGACACCATGTCGCGTTTGGTGAGCCCCTGATGCGCCTAAACAGTGGAAACCCCCCACAAGTAACACCATTTTGGAAACTAGACCCCTAAGTAACTTATCTAGATCTGTGGTGAGCACTTTGAACCCCCAAGTGTTTCACAAAAATTTTATAATGCCTGGGTGTGAAAAAAAAATAAATCAATTTTCAACAAAAATGATTTTTTAGTCCCAAATTTTGGATTTTTCACAAGGAAATTGGACCCCAAAAGTTGTTGTCAAATTTGTCCTGAGTACGCTGATACCAAATATGTGGGGGGGGGGGGAAACTGTTTTGGCACACAGCAGGGCTTGGAAAGAAAGTAATAACGTTTTGGAATGCAGACGTTGATGGGGGTCATGTTCCGTTTGCAGTGCCCCAGATGTGCCTAAACAGTGGAAAACCCCCACAAGTGACCCCATTTTGGAAACTAGACCCCCTAAGGAACTTATCTAAATGTGTGGTGAGCACTTTGAACCCCAAAGTGCTTCACAGAAATTTATAAACGCAGAGCCGTGAAAATAAAAAAAATTTTTTCCTCAAAAATTATTTTTTTAGCCAGCTATTTTTTTATTTTCCCAAGGGTAACAAGAGAAATTAGAACCCCAAAATTGGTGGGCAATTTGTCCTGAGTGCGCTGATACCCCATATGTTGGGGTAAACCACTGTTTGGGCGCACGGCAGGGCTCGGAAGGGAGGGAGCGCAATCTGACTTTTTGAACGCCACGTCATGTTTGGAGACCCCCTGATGTGCCTAAATAGTGGAAACCCCTCAATTCTAGCTCCAACCCTAACCCCAACACACCCCTAATCCTAACCCTAATCCCAACCCTAATTCCAACCCTAATTGTAACCCTAATTGTAGTCCTAACCCTAATTGTAACCCTAAACCTAATTGTAACCCTAACCCTAATTATAACCCTAACCCTAAGGCTGGGTTCATTTTGCGTTTTACCAGCCCGTTCAACACATAGCATTGACGGGCTGGTAACGGTATAGCATAACGCGATCGAGTTATGCTATACCCGCTAGCGCAGAGGAATCAGCAGATGATTCATCTGCGCTAGCGGTGACGGAGCCCAGACGCTGCAGCCCGCGTCCGAGGCTCCGTCACTGAATGATGGCACGTCGCAAACGCATACCGCTTTACGGCATTCGTCGCGATGTGCCCTCAAATGGGGGTGAATGGCAGCGTTAACGGACTGCGTTACACCGCGTTATACTGCGGTGTAACGCAGTCTGTCTAACGGACTGCCATAACGCAGTATGAACCCAGCCTAACCCTAACCCTAATTATAACCCTAACCCTAATTATAACCCTAACCCTAGCCTTAACCCTAACCCTAACAGAAAAATGAAAAATATATAATTTCTATATTTTATTATATGTCCCTAACTAAGAGGGTGATAAAGGGTGGGGGTTATGTACTGTTTTTTTTATTTTGATCACTGTGATAGTTTATCACAGTGATCAAAATGTACTTTTGTGAGAATGAATGAAACTTTTTTTGAATCTGCTGCCAAGCACTGCGCATGCGCCCGCCATTTTTTTGCACAGGAAGAAGACGCCGGGGTCCTGGGGCCTTGAGGAGGACGGAGGACACCGGTAAGTATAGGGGGGGGGGCGATCGGGGGACCTGGGGACCTCATTTCTCCCCTCTGATGTGCCCTCCCCCCCCCCCCGGCAGAACGCGGCGGGCGCACTGAGCATGCGCCCGCCATTCAAGATGGCTGTGCCCACCGGAGGAAGCAGGTGGGCCCGCGGGCCAAAAGGGGCACATTGGGGGACACAAGGGGGGTCCCGGGGACCCTTTTTCTCTGTCCTCTGATGTCCGATGACATCAGAGTACAGAGAAATGAAATGGCACATCAGATTTTTTTTTTGTTGTTGTTGCGGTCGCCGTTATAGGGTTAATAACGGCGATCGCAACATCGGGTTGGTAAAAACCGACCCGATTCATGTTCTCTGGGGTCTCGGCTACCTGGGGTAGCCGAGACCCCGGAGAGAATGCGCCTCTGGGGGGCGCTATTCACTTTTTCCACAGCACCGTTAATTAACGGCGCTGTGGTTTAAGTACCCTTAATGACCGCCGTTAAAAGGCGTATCGGCGGTCGTTAAGGGGTTAAGCTAAAATGTCTAGGTACGCCGACTTTTTCCTCCAGAGCCAATTTGGTAAACTTGGCGTATCTAGTCTTAAGCTCACGACACTCAGATGGCTGCCAGCTGAACAATAGTTTGGCCTTTTGCCAGGCCAATAGCCATCTTGCCCGACTGTCACAAATATAAGAGAGCTTGGTCTGCCAAAGCACTCCTATGTTCTCTATAATGCTACGTTCACACTTTGCTTTTTTGCTGCGTTTTTCAGGATATCAAAGTTCAGCTTTTGCTTCCACCACAGAAGCATGAATAAAATAATAATTTTATTTCTGTAGCACCAACATATTCCGCAGCACGTTACGTTATAGAGGGGACTTGTACAGACAATAGACATTACAGCATAACAATAAACACATAAGTCAACAGATGCGAAGAGGAATGAGGGCCCTGCTCGCAAGCTTACAATCTATGAGGAAAAAGGGGAGACACGAAAGGTGGATGGTAATAATTGCTTTCATTGTTCTGACCAACAATAATGTAAGAATCGGGTGTTCCATGTAATGCTGCATGAACCGGTTATCGGCCTGAATATGTAACCGTACAGACACCGAGGGCTGTTAAATGCATAAAGTGTGTGAGAACATGATACAAGGAACCTGGTTATAGTAAAAATTTGGAATGGGAAACACAGGGATAATTAGATTATTGTGTTGAGGTGGTAGGCCAGTCTGAACAAATGCGTTTTTAGGGCACGCTTAAAACTGTGGGGTTTGGGGATTAACCCCTTAACCCCGGATTTTTTTTTTTTTTTTTTTTTTGGTTTTGCGTTTTCGTTTTTTTGCTCCCCTTCCCAGAGCCATACCTTTATTTTTCCGTCCATGGCCATGTGAGGTCTTGTTTTTTGCGGGATGAGTTTTACTTTTGAACGACACCATTGGTTTTACCATGTCGTGTACTAGAAAATGGGAAAAAAATTCCAAGTGCGGTGAAATTGCAAAAAAAAGTGCAATCCCATACTTGTTTTTTTGCTAGGTTCCCTAAATGCTAAAACTGACCTGCCATTATGATTCTCCTGGTCATTACGAGTTCATGGACACCAAACTTGTCTAGGTTCTTTTTTTATCTAAGTGGTGAAAAAAAAATTCAAAACTTTGTTAAAAAAAAAAATAAAATTGTGCCATTTTCCGATAACTGTGGCGTCTCCATTTTTCGTGATCTCTGGTTGGTTGAGGGCTTATTTTTTTGCGTGCCGAGCTGACGTTTTTAATAATACCATGTTGGTGTAGATACGATCTATTGATCGCCCGTTATTGCATTTTATTGCAATGTCGCGGCTACCAAAAAAACGTAATTCTGGCGGTTTTGATTTTTTTTTCTTGCTATGCCGTTTAGCGATCAGGTTAATCCTTTTTTTTAATTGATAGATTGGGCGATTCTGAAAGTGGCGATATCAAATGTGTGTGTTTGATTTTTTTTAAATTATATTTTGAAATAGATGGAGTCCCGATGCTATCTCATCGGGAGGGAGGTAATGTCACGATGGGGGCAGGCTTTGCAGTGTTGAGAATCTACCCCCACCATATGTGCTCACACACCTATCCACTCTCTTTCCCCATGTGCTGACTTCTCCCATCTGTGCTCTCTTCTTTGACCTGTCTGCCCCATGTGCTATCCCCTTGTCTGCTGTCTTTCTCCTTCCTGTGCTGTGTTCTCCCCTCATATGCTGTCCTGTTTGAGCTGTCTGCCCCCCTGTGCTCTGTCTCTCTCACCCCTCTGTCTGACCGTGTACAGAATATACCACAGCTCCTGGGCAGGGGAGGAAGCAAAAGACAATACTGACATTTTTTATTTATTATTATTATTTATATAGCGCCATTAATTCCATGGTGCTGTACATGAGAAGGGGTTACATACAAAGTTATAGATATCGTTTACAGTAAACAAATTTACAATGACAGACTGGTACAGAGGGGAGAGGACCCTGTCCTAACGGACTTACATTCTACGGGATAATGGGGAAGAAACAGAAGGTCGGGGGTGCGGCAGGTCTGGTGGTGGTGGCAGCGAGGCGGCAGCTCTGGTGGTGGCGGCGAGGCGGCAGCTCGGGTGGTGGCGGCGAGGCGGCAGCTCGGTGGTGGCGGCGAGGCGGCAGCTCGGGTGGTGGCGGCGAGGCGGCAGCTCGGGTGGTGGCGGCGAGGCGGCAGCTCGGGTGGTGGCGGCGAGGCGGAAGCTCGGGTGGTGGCGGCGAGGCGGAAGCTCGGGTGGTGGCGGTGAGGCGGAAGCTCGGGTCGTGGCGGCGAGGCGGAATCTCGGGTGGTGGCAGCGAGGCGGAATGGTTTTTGCAGGCTGTAGGCTTTCCTGAAGAGATGGGTTTTCAGGTTCCGTCTGAAGGATCCAAGGGTGGTGGATAATCGGACATGTTGAGGCGTGGAGTTCCAGAGGATGGGGGATATTCGGGAGAAATCTTGGAGACGGTTGTGTGAGGAACGAATAAGTGTGGAGGATAGTAGGAGGTTTTGGGAGGATCGAAGATTAGGTGAAGGAGGATATTGGGAGATTAGTTCAGAGATATAGGGAGGGGGACAGGTTGTGGATAGCTTCGTAGGTCAGTGTTAGTAGTTTGAACTGGATTCGTTGGGGAATTGGGAGCCAGTGGAGGGATTTGCAGAGGGGAGAAGCAGGGGAGTAGCGAAGGGAGAGGTGGATTAGTCGGGCAGCAGAGTTGAGGACAGACTGGAGTGGTGCAAGAGAGTTGACGGGTAGGCCACAGAAGAGGGTGTTGCAGTAATCAAGGCGGGAGATGATGAGGGCATGCACAAGAGTTTTAGTAGATTGAGGGGTGAGGAAGGGACGGATTCTGGAAATGTTTTTAAGTTGGAGGCGACAGGAGGTGGCAAGAGTTTGGATGTGTGGTTTGAAGGACATGGCAGAGTCGAGAGTTACTCCGAGGCAGTGGATTTCAGGTGCGGGAGAGATCGTGATGCCATTTACCATAATAGATAGATTGGGTAGGGGAAGATACGTGAGATGGAGGAAAGATGATGAGTTCGGTTTTGTCTACATTGAGTTTTAGGAAGCGAGAGGTGAAGAAGGAGGATATGGCTGATAGACATAGGCGTATCAATTTTTCTGGTGGCAAACGACAGATCTGGAGCTGTGAGTCCAGAGTTAGGCCTAAAAACTGCTGAACTCTCATGGGCTGTAAACGGGACTTTTTGGTATTTATCAGCCACCCCAACCGTTCTAGGGTCGATATTGCCCCCTGCAGCTGCTCTAAGCAATGGTCTACTGTTTTGCCAATGATAAGGAAGTCGTCAAGGTAGGGGACTATAAGCATATTAGTTTCCCTTAGGTGGGCCATGACTTCCGAAATAACCTTAGTGAATACCCGTGGGGCCACCGCCAGGCCGAAGGGAAGAGCGTTATACTGGAAGTGCCGAACTGACTCACCCAGCTGGACTGCCACTCTGAGGAAACGCTGATGGTCCATATGAATGGGACATGGTAATAAGCGTCTTTTAAATCTAACACCACCATGAAGCAATTTTCAAACAATAGCTTTATTGCAGAGCTGACCGTCTCCATTTTAAATGGGCAAATAATAAGAAATTTATTGAGGGCCTTCAAATTAATAATTGTCCTAAAAGAGCCATCAAGGCTTACGGACCAAAAACAGAGGGGAATAAAACCTTTTACCCTTCTCTACGTCTGGTACCTCCACCAGGACCCTCTTAGCACAAAGCTCCTGTACCTCCAATTCTAGAGCAGCCTGCTCTGATGAGGAAGATCTGAGAGTGGTAATCCTAAAGCTATCTCGAGGAATGGAGAAAAACTCTAAGCAGAGCCCTGCAGCTATAAGATTAAGATTCCAGCCACTATTTGAGATCCGTAACCAGGCTGGGTAGAAGTTTGTCAGTCTACCTCCTACCGACACCGCTAGTCATTGAGAGGGTTTTTTGGTTTCCCAAGGTGGACCCCCAAACATAAACCAAGTACCTTTCCTCCTCCTTTCATCCCATTTGCCTCGCTCCCTGGACGACTTTCTACGGCCAAACCTCCTTCTGTTGAAAGGTCTCTTGTATGAAGGGGTCGACAGACTGGGGAACTTTCTCCGATACATCCCCTGCTTTCTCTAAAAGTTCGTCCAGGACAGGGCCAAAAAGGTAATCGCCGTCACATGGGATGGTACAGAGTCGGGACCTGGCCTGAATATCCCCCGACCAACACTTCAGCCACAGCGCCTTTCGTGCTGCATTAGATAACCCCGCAGCTTTGGCCGCCATTCTTACGGAGTCTGCTGAAGCGTCAGCCAAGAAAGCCGCTGAGTTCTGAATCGTCGGTAGAGACTTTAACATAGATTCTCTAGGGATTCCATCCCCCAACTGGGACCCTCATTGATCCAGCCAGACCATCATTGATCTGGCTGTGCAAGTAGCCGCCAACGCCGGTTTCAGAGCGCCAGCTGACATCTCCCATGCCCCTTTTAGGAAGGAATCCGCTTTTTTGTCCAGCGGATCCTTCAAAGAGCCCATATCATCAAAAGGAATGGAAGATTTCTTGGAAGCCTTTGCTACCGCTGCATCGAGCTTCGTGGGCCTTATCCTCAAAGGGGTATCTCCGTTTAAATGCCTGATAAAAAGCGAATGGGACAAATTAGATAGAAAAAATGCTACGGTCCCCTCCCTCAAAAGGAAATATCCCTTTGATGAAGTAACATCTACATCATGGGACAAGGCCCCTAAGTTTGACGTAGCGGTAGCCAAAGCTACAAAGAGATTCGCCCTCCCCTTTGAAGATAAGGGTACCCTTAAAGACCCATTGGATAAACGGGCCGATACCTTCCTTAAAGGTACCTGGGAAACCGTAGGGGGTAATATGAGGACATCTATAGCAGCAACGTGCACATCTAGATCGCTGATGGTATCGATAGATCAATTAGAGAAACAACTAAGAGAGGGTACGTCTACGAATAAGATCCTAGAGTCAATGCCGGTAATAAGGGGAGCAGCAGCCTTCCTTGCAGACTCATCGGCAGACTCAGTCCGCCTAGCATCCAAAGCGGCAGCTCTCTCGAAAGCGGCCAGAAGATCTTTGTGGCTCAAATGCTGGCCGGGTGACCTGCAAACAAAAAATAAATTATGCTCTATCCCGTGTGACGGGAAGTTCCTTTTTGGCGAGTCTCTAGATGACATTCTCCAGAAGGCAGCAGACAAAAAGGGCTTTCCAAACATGGCTTCTTCACAGTTTAGACTTTCGGAGCAGAAAATTTTTCCGGAGGAGGCCACCGAGAGACCAAAACAGATGGGATGAAGGGAGGAAGAGGGACCGAGGTTTTCTCTTCGGCAGCTCTTCACGAGACAAGAAGTCCTCTAAATGACATTTCACCCAGGGTGGGGGACTAACCTCTTTTCTTCATGCCTAGAGAAACATTTCAAACAACCAATGGATCCTAAATCTAGTCGAATCAGGCCTAAGAATAGATTGTCTCCCTCCCACCTCAGAAATATGTGAGAACCCCTCTAAAATCCTCCGCAAGGTAGCAAACAGCGTTGGAAGGGGAAGTAAAAAAAAACTACTGGAAAAGTAAGTCCTGCAGGAAGTCCCCTCCAAAGAGAGAGGCGGGGGGTTTTACTCCCCACTTTTTCTAGTGTCCAAGCAGGACGGCTCATACAGGGCAATAATAAACTTACGAGGTCTGAACAAATACGTACAAAATCAAAGATTTAAAATGGAATCGATAAAATCCACAACGAAGATTCTATTCCCCAATTGCTTCATGACTGTACTAGATCTAAGCGACGCATATTATCACGTCCCCATCCACAAGAACTCCCGCAAATTTCTCAGGATAGCGGTCTTCATGAATGGAGAGATAAGAGTTTCAGTACAAAGGTCTACCCTTCGGTATATCCATAGCCCCACGGGTATTCACGAAGTTGATAGCGGAAGTGATGGCCCATCTAAGGGAACAAGATATTTTGATAGTTCCATATTTGGACTTCCTGATAGCGAGCTACTCTGTCCAAAGTGGCAGAGATCAAAGGGACAGAGTAATAAAGACTCTACAAGACCTGGACTGGCTACTAAACTTCGCAAAATCCAGACTGGAACCCAGCAGAGTGCAGGAGTTTCTTGGCCTAATCCCTAGATTCAAAAATGACAGACTTCCAGACCACAAGAAACAGAGACTTGTACAGATGGTTTCAGAGGCCGTAAGAAACCCATCCATATCTCTAAGGAAAGCGATGTCACTGATGGGGTCTCTTTCTGCCTGCCTGCCGGCGGTCCAGTGGGCACAGCTGCATACAAGAGAATTACAATGGGACATTCTGGCACATCAATCAGCACTGAAAGATGATTTAGAGGGACACATAACTCTAAATTTATTAACTACTCATTCCCTAGCCTGGTGGAAAAATATAGACAATCTGTCCAGGGGAGTTCCATGGGTAACAAAAATATCACGTGTTATCACCACGGATGCGAGTCCCAGAGGATGGGGAGCACACATGGGCGACAGGATCACCCAGGGCGAGTGGGATCACATGCAATCACAAGCCTCCTCGAACCTGAAAGAGCTGTGGGCAGTACATCGGGCACTTTCACACTTCTTACCCTCTCTCCGCGGACATCACGTTCGCGTATTCTCAGACAACCAGGTCACGGTGGCATATATAAACCACCAGGGGGGAACAAGATCCCGACCCTTAATGAACACTTCCTTAGAGCTCCTGAGACTTGTGGAGGTCAATCTGCTTTCCCTCTCGGCACTACACATCCGGTGGGAGGACAACACAAATGTGGACTTTCTAAGTCGCACACGCTTAGGTCAGGGAGAATGGGTCCTAAAACAATCAGTTTTCCAACAGATTGTGAATATGTGGGGGGCCCCGGACATAGACCTGTTTGCAGACTTCAGAAACAAGAAGGTGGAACAGTTCTGCTCCCTAGATCCCAGGGGGAGCCCTCAAGCCCTAGATGCCATCATGATTCCCTGGACACACAATCTGACCTATGCCTTTCCCCGATTATCCTCATTCCGGCGGTCATAAGGAAGGCCAGGGAGGACAAAACAAACATGATATTGATAACCCCCTTTTGGCCGAAACAAATCTGGTTCTCTAGGCTGAGGATGCTGTCGGTCTCCGACCCCTGGGTCCTACCAGATCTCCCAGACCTTCTGTCTCAGGGGCCGGTATTACACCCTCAGACCAGGAACCTCCATTTAACAGCATGGATTTTGAAAGGTCACTATTAAGACGGGGTTTTCAGAGAGCTTGATAGATACACTACTGAAGAGTAGGAAGCCGGTCACAACTAAAGCCTATGGTAGAACTTGGAAGAAATTCTTATCTTTCTCGGGGGTGGACGTTCATGAGGGGCTGCAAGTTGCCAAGATCCTCGAGTTTCTGCAGAAAGGCCTAGAAAAGGGCTTAGCAGTGAGTACCTTAAAAGCACAGGTAGCAGCTCTGGGGGCTCTATATAATCAGGATGTCGCAGGAAACCCCTGGGTGGCACATTTCATTAGAGCGGCAACTAGATCCACTCCGATTACTAACCCCAGACTGCCATCATGGGATCTTAACCTAGTGCTATCAGCATTGACAGGGGCCCCATTCGAGCCCATCGAGTCAGCTCCCTTGAGAATATTGTCTCAGAAGATGTCCCTACTAGTAGCACTTACATCAGCGCGTAGGGTAAGCGACATTCAGGCCTTGTCTGCAAATCTTCCATTTACTAAGATCTTAGGAGACAGGGTCATCCTCAAGCCTGATCCCTCCTACCTGCCCAAAGTTGCGTCCCATTTTCATAGGTCCCAAGAGGTAGTACTCCCCTCCTGCCCAAACCCTGACGTAAAAAGGTGCCTAGTCCAATACTTAGAGGCTACCAAGACCTGTAGGAAGGAAGGCCCTCTCTTTTGTGTGTTTCCAGGGGCCCAGGAAGGGGCTCAAAGCATCCAAAAGTACCTTAGCAAGGTGGATAAAGGATTTGATCACTCTAGCTTATTCTTCCAGCGGGAATACCGTTCCGGAGGGATTCAAAGCTCATTCCACTAGGGCCATGGCAACCACATGGGCTCAGAGATCTGAGGTATCAATAGAGCAGATATGTAAATCGGCCACCTGGTCATCACCTTCAACCTTTTTTAGGCACTACCGCTTAGACCTTGCCTCTACATCTGACCTGACCTTTGGAAGAAGGGTCCTCCAGGCTGTGGTCCCTCCCTAAGCTACCAAACCTCTGTAATTCTCTCCATGGTGCTGTCATGGGTGAGAGAGAAACTAGTAGTTACTTACCATTTCTCAGAGCCCATGACAGCACCCGCTTAATTCCCCCACTTATGTGTGCGGTGAGCACGATTTTTTAGTATATTCCTAGAGTGTTGTGTTTAGGCACTGTGTTATTGATACTAAACAGTATGATAATATGTATATACTTTGTCTTGCTTGACTAACCTTGAGACCCTCTGATGCTCTGTAACCAACTGGGGGTGGAGGAGAGGTACCGCCCTTTTATCTGTAGGGTTCCTGTCCCTGATGGGCGGATCCCTCTCTCTCCGTGGTGCTGTCATAGGCTCTGAGAAACACCGTTAACGTTAAGTAACTACTAGTTTTTTTTTTTTTTTTTTATATTTTTATAACATTTTCTTTTTACTATTGGCATGCTTCAGTAGTCTCCATGGGACACTAGAAGCTGCCACAATTTGATTGACTCAGCTACATAGAGGCGATCATAAGTTCGCCTCTATGTAGCTGAATTACTGACTTGCTATGAGCGCCGACCACTGGGTGGCGCTCACAGCAACCCGGCACTGACAACCATAGAGGTCTTCAGGAGACCTCGGGTTGTCATGCCGACGCATCGGTGACCCGCGATCATGTGACGCGGGTCAGCGTATTTCCGGCCGGATGCGCCATTTAATGCCGCTGTCAGCGTTTGACAGCAGCATTTAACTAGTTAATAGCCGCGGGTGGATCGTGATTCCACCCACGGCTATTGTGGGCACATGTTCGCCGGAGCCCACATCAAAGGCAGGGAGACGACATCGGCGTAAATATACACCCAGTGTCGGCAAAGGGTTAATAGAATTATCCTGGGTAGTGCATTCCAAAAAAATTGACGCAGCACGTGAGGAGTCTTGGATCAAGTGGGAGGTTCTGATTATTGAGGATGTTAACCTCAGGTCATTAGCAGAATGGAGGGCACGGGTAGGGTGGTAGACTGAGACGAGGGAGGAGATGAAGGGTGGTGCTGAACAGTGGAGTGCTTTGTGGGTGAGAGTAATAAGTTTATATTGAATTCTGGAGTGGATAGGTAACCATTGCAATGACTGGCACAATGTAGAGGCATTGATGTAATGTTTGGTGATGAATATGATCCTGACTGCAGCTTTCAAGACGGATTGGAGAGGGGGAGAGTTTGGTAAGAGGGAGACCGATTTGTAGAGAGTTACGATAGTCCACACGAGAATGAATAAGAGAAACAGTAAGAGTTTTTGCAGAGTTGAAAGTAAGGAAAGGTCAAATTGTAGGAATGTTTTTGAGGTGCAGATGACAAGAGCGAGCCAGTGATCGGGTGTGGGGGGAAGAATGAAAGCTCTGAATCAAGTATGACCCCAAGACAGCGGGCATGTTGCTGGGGAGTAATGGTAGAACCACACACGGAAATGGCAATGTCGGGCATAGGTAGGTTAGTAGAGGGAGGAAGCACAAGCAGTTCAGTTTTTGACAGGTTCAGATAGAGGGAGGACATGATGGAGGCAGCGGTAAGACAATCACTGGTGTTTTCTAATAATGCAGGCTTGATGTCAGGAGTAGAGGTGTATAATTGGGTGTCATCAACATAGAGATGGTACTGGAAACCAAATCTACTGATTTTGTCCAATAAGGGCAATATACAAGGAGAAGAGGAGGGGGCCTAGGACTGATGCTTGAGGAACCTCAACAGTAAGGGGAAGATGAGAGTAGGAGGAGCCAGCAAAAGAAATAGTGAAGGAGCTGTCTGAGATGTTGGAGGAGAACCAGGAGAGAACGGTGTCCTTGAGGCCAGTGGAGCGGAGAATAGTGAGGAGGAGCTGATGATCCACAGTGTTGAATGCTGCAGAGAGATCCAAGAGAATTAGCATGGCGTAGTGACCATTAGATTTAGCAGTTAGTAAATCATTAGAGACTTTAGTGAGGGCAGTTTCAGTAGAGTGCAAAGAGCCAAAACCGGATTGAAGAGGGTCAAGAAGAGAGTTATCTGAGAGATAGTGGATAAGACGGGAGTGGACCAGGCGTTTCAGTAGTTTAGAGATGAAGGGAAGATTAGAGACAGGTCTATAGTTAGCACCGTTTTGGTCGAGGGATGGTTTTTAAGTAATGGATGTATGATGGCATGCTTAAATGAGGAGGGAAAGATACCGCAAGAGAGAGAGGTTGAATATTTTTGTTAGGTGAGTGGTGAGGAGATGTGACGGAATAGGGTCACTGGTGCAAGTAGTAGGGTGAGAAGATGCAAGGAGCCTGATCACTTCTTCTTCTGTGACTGGTTCAAAATCAGAGAGTGAGCTAGATGCAGTTGAAGAGGGAGGAAGTGCATGGTGTGAGGGGATTGGGAGAAAATTTCCTGTCAGATATGGTCAATTTTTTTTCTTAGAAATACTTGGCCAGATCATCAGCGTGGAGATCCATGGCTGAGGCCTGCAGTCTTGGGTTGAGTAGGAAATGAAAAGTGTCAAAACAACGTTTAAGGTTATTGGATGGTGAGGTGATGAAATAGGTTTGTTTGGAGAGGTGAAGGGCAGTGTTGTATGTTTTAAGCATAAACTTATAATGGATGAAATCTTCGGGTAGATTGCATTTTCTCCAAAGACATTCGGTGCACCTGGAACACCTCTGTAGGAAACGTGTTTATAGAGTGTGCCAGGGTTGTCGCTGTCTGTGCCGAGTTGTTCTATATATAGGATGTGCAGCTTCATCCAGGGCATGTTGCAGTGTTTCATTATAATGCTTAAGTGCAGAATCAGGACATGAGAGGGAGGAGATTGGGGCCAATGATGACTGCAAATTCTTCTTAAGTTTCTGGGTGTTAATGACCTGTATATTTCTATAAGTGTGGAAAGTGGGGGTGTTCTGAGCGGGATGGCAGTTCTTTACCAAGAATGAAAGAAGGTTGTGGTCGGAGAGGGGAGTTGGTAAAATCATACACTGACCAAAGCCGGGAGAAGACCAAGTCGAGGGAGTTTCCGTCTTCATGTGTAGGAAAGTTAGTAAACTGCGAAAGACCGAAGGAGGCGGTTAGAGATAAAAGGCGAGTAGCAGATAAGGAGAGGGGAAAAGCAATGGGGATGTTGAAGTCTTCCATGATGGGTGGGTATGTCACAGGAGAGAAAATGTGGAAGCCAGGTGACAAAGTGATCCAGGAACTGATGAGAGGGGCCCAGAGGACGATACACATCCGCCACTCGCATGGAGAAAGGGATGAAGAGTCTGTCAGTATGAACCTCAAAAGAAGGGTAGATAAGTGAGGGTACTTGAGGGAGAACCTGAAAGGTACATTTGGGTGATAGGAGCTGACCAACGCCTCCACCTGCTCTGTTGTCCAATCTTGAGTGTATGAGAGAAGTGTAGTCCACCATATAAAAGAGCAGCAGTAGTGTCTGACTGCTGGATCCAGGTTTCAGTAAGAGCCAGAAGGTTAAGAGAATAAGAAAGGAAGAAGTCATGGATGAAAGAGAGTTTATTACACACTGAGCGAGAATTCCAAAGAGCACAATTTAAAGAGACAGAAGGAGCACAGGGAATATTATTGAGATTTGAGAGATGTCTCCTGCGACTAGGAGAAAGAGGATAGAAAGATTGAGCAGATGGTCAGGAACAATGCAAGGTGTTATGTCACCAATGCAAGACGGCATTGTTTACTTCTACACATTGGCAGAGCATTGACTTGGTTAGGAATTGTTTACTTTTATACATTGGCAGAGCATTGACTTGGTAAGGGATTGTTTACTTTTATACATTGGCAGAGCATTGAGTTGGTAAGGGATTGTTTACTTTTATACATTGGCAGAGCATTGACTTGGTAAGGGATTGTTTACTTTTATACATTGGCAGAGCATTGAGTTGTGCACATTGGCAGAGCATGTGAGGACACCAAGACATTTTGGTTTAAACTTGGGGAAAATCACAAAAATGGGTTTCACATCGTGCTGTAGCGGCGTGTTTTTTTTCACTGAAAAAACTGATAGCAATGCTTTTTGCTGATTTTTTTTTTTTTGGTCTTATTATTCTATAGGTGAAAAAATGCTGACAATATTGACATGCTGCACCTTTAAAAATTGCAGCAGCTTTTCAACTCAGTCAGGGAAAAAAAAAGCGTGTGCATAAATAAGATTTCTGAAATCTCATAGCTTTTGCTGGTACGGTACAAAGTGGCTGTTAATTTGTATAAAAAAGCAGCAATGATGCACAGTTTGAACATAGCCTAAATTAGCTTCTACCAGAAAACTCTGATGGTGTTTTATCTGTAAAGAGAACATGAGGATCGTCAGTCTGAAAATGGACAGTCTAGATACTTATTTTCCCCAATATCCGCTATTGGAGGAAGAGTCAGAATTGCTGTATATGATCCTGATAATAAGATGAGCATTTTGAGTCAGGCTGAAGAATAAAAAAAAAAAATCTGGTTCAATTAGATCTTGGCAGCAAGAGGGGCACTGAGGAACTAATGACTCACGTTAGGTGGGTGGAGATGGAGGTAAACTTTTATAAGGGCGAGACCGCATTGGGGGAGGGGTGTGCTGACTTCATAAGGATGAAACTCCACCCACTGCATCTATAATGCTGTAGATAAGCCCCTAATGTAACCTGAAAGATAAGAAAAACAAGTTATATTATACTTACCCGGAGGACGGTCCGGTCCAATGTTGAGGGCAGAGCAAAGTACTGCAGTGATCAGGCACTGGGACTCTCTGATCTTTCCCGGCGCCTGCACACTGCAGTACTTTGCTGTGCCCTCAACAGGGCAGATATAGTACGCCTGTGCAGGAGCTGTGACAGAAGCAAGGAAGAGGACGTTAGATGGAAGGCGCCGGACCCGGACCGCGACACCCATCGGACCGGACTGCATCGGACCACCCTCCAGGTGAGTATAATCTAACTTGTTTTTCTTCTCTTTCAGGTTACATCGGGGGGCTTATCTACAGCATTACAGAATGCTTTAGGTAAGCCCCTAATGCCGGTGGCCGCATCTTATATCCTAAAAATGAGGTAACAGATTCCCTTTAAAGGCTTATTAAAATGTAACTTTTTTTTAATAATAATAGAGCCTTATTAGAACAAAAGATAATTTTTAAATGTCCTCAAGTGTAATATTTTTCAAATGTCCTAGAAGTTAATAATTTGGCTCTTTTCTGTTCATGCACTGTGGCCCCACTTCAGCTTCTCCAGACTCCCAAAAGCCGACACCATGTATTGATTTAATCTATTTCCAAACAAAACCCTTTTAGGGTTTATTGATTTATAAAATCTCACTGCTGGTGGAGTCACTGCTGGAGTGATCTGTAGGTTCAAGTCACCTAAGGGGACTACAAATACAGTAAAAATGGAAAAAAAAAAAAGATGGATCAACAAAAATATAAGTTAACATCTCCCCACTTTCCCCCTTTAAAAATTAAGAAATAAAAAATACACGTCTGTAAAAGTCTAGTCTATCAAAATATAAATAAATGAACCCGATCTTTAAATATGAGAAAAAAAGATCAAAGATCCAAAATTGCATTTTTTTATTTATTTTTTTGCCTCAGCAACAATGCAAAAAAATAAGAGGCAATCAAATGTTTAAAAAAAAGAAACATTTCACTTTTTTCACAAAATATTTACTTCAGATCCAATTGTTTTTATTTTCCCAAGGGTAACAGGAGAAATTGGACCGCAAAACTTGTTGTGCAGTTTGTCCTGAGTACTCGGATACCCCATATGTGGGGGTAAACCACTGTTCGGGCGCACAGAAGGGAAGGAGCACCATTTGACTTTTTCAACGCAGAATTGGCTGGAATTGTGATCGGACGCCATGTCTCGTTTGGAGAGCCCCTGATGTGCCTAAACAGTGGAAACTCCCCACAAGTGACACCATTTTTTAAAGTAGAGCCCCTAAGGAACTTATCTAGATGTGTGGTGAGCACTTTGGACCCCCAAGTGCTTCACACAAGTTTATAACGTAGAGCCGTAAAAATAAAAAATCATAATTTTTCCACAAAAATTATCTTCTCGCCCCCAATTTTTTATTTTCCCAAGGGTAACCGGAGAAATTTGATCGTAAAAGTTGTTGTGCAGTTTGTCCTGAGTACGCCGATACCCCATATGTGGGGGTAAACCACTGTCGGGGTGCATGGCCTACTCTTTTTATTGCAAAAAAGTTTTTGCATCAACATATTTTGAGAGCTATAATTTTTCCATATTTTGGTCCCCAGAGCCATGTTAGGTCTTGTTTTTTTGTGGTATGATTTGACATTTTTATTGGTACCATTTTCGGGTACATGACATTTTTTGATCGCTTTTTATTCCGGTTTTTGGGAGGCAGAATGAACAAAAACCAGCAATTCATGAATTTCTTTTGGGGGGGGGGAGGGCGTTTATACGGTTCTGCTTGTGCTAAAATTGATAAGTTTTATTCGTCGGGTCAGTGCAATTACAGCGATACCTCATTTATATAATTTTTTATGTTTTGGTGCTTTTAAACAATAAAAACTATTTTATATAAAAAATAATTATTTTTGCATCGCTTTATTCTGTGAGCTATAACTTATTTTTTCGTTGATGATGCTGTATGGCGGCTCGTTTTTTGCGGGACAAGATGACGTTTTCAACGGTACCATGTTTATTTATATCCGTCTTTTTGATCGCGTGTTTTTCTACTTTTTGTTTGGCGGTATGATGATAAAACATTGATTTTATACTGCCCACGTACTTTTGGACCACCCTGTATATTTTAGGAGTCGGAGTCGGTCCATTTTATACCGACTCAGACTCCACAGCCCTGGTTTGTGGGGGTCACTGGCTCCAGTGGTCAGTCCACGCCCTTTATTATTGACCAGACACAGTTCTGTGGTTTTAGTAGCAGCTGTGGTAATACAATTCATTACATCTTCATCCAATTCATGTAAATAGGATTGAGCTATAACACCGGGAACAGTCATTAATAAAACAGCAGATAAGTGTTGAGGTTGAAGTTCTGACCTCCACCCATCTAATACTCTAAAGATATCTCATCTGTTCTTATATGCACCCCTCTGGATTTAGAAATGAGACCCTGCCAGCAATGGTTTGAAAATATGGTTGCTGAGTTGAGAACAGGCTGCATTACAAACCTGAGGGATCTGAAGGTAGATTGTAAGGGAAATAAGATGAGATGCGTGGACGCGAGGGGTGTCCGTCAGCTGCTTACTCCAATCTGAACACATGTATGGGGAGGATTCTGAGGAATCGCTGTGAGCCGAGCTTATTCAGATAATGGTTGCCTAAGTTGCCAGCTTTAGCTTAGTCGCATTCTCCTACTGTCGTTTGGCTGATGGCCATCTACTGTGTATGGGGTCTGTAGCCTGCTTTACCGAAGTGTCTACGTATGATGTATTTTTTTGGACAATGTGACAGATGAAGGCCTTGAAGGCTCGGCTGCTCTCTCTGTGTAATTGGAGAGCTCCAGTATTAACTGTATGCTATAATCTACTGTATTTCCGTTACTTTGTGTAAACCTGTGATGTTGGGTTTGTGCTGCAGTTGTAGGTGAAAGATTGGCCAGTAGTGTTCAGGTGATATGTATGTACTCAAAATCCGGACACCTCTTAACAATGCTTTATTTCTTTACTTTAGGCCCTTTTGGTTCTTTTTATTCTCGCATATATCCATATTGCATTTTCGCGGTCTCCTATCAACTGCTTAGAGCATGTGCGAGATAAATGGCCCAGAGATGGCATCCTGCGGGTGGAGATTCAGTTAAACTCGAGCCGAGCACCCATTTTCCTTCAGTTCTACGACAGCGACACTTTTCCTGGTTTGGTAAAGGAGCCCCTGGGTGAGGAAGATGGAGAAGATGATGAGGAAGAGATGAGTATGGATATGTACCAGAACAGCTCTATCAAGGTATAAAATTATTTGACCAACGTACTGTATGTGGTAAACATGTTTTTTTTTAAATTGTTCGCAAGCCATATAATGAACCGGAAATGAGTGAACTCCTGTATTTTGCAATGCTTGTTCAATAACTTTTTTTTTTTTTTAAGAAATCAAAACTGTAGCAAGGGACTAGCTATATTTGAAATTGATTCACTCCTTTAAATCATTCTTGCAAAATGACATGCATGTTGAGGTCAGAATGTGTGGAATGGATCTCATGAGTTGAGCGCTCTCCTCAGAAGGTAGATGCCACCAGGGCTGTGGAGTTGGTAAGCCAAACCTCCGACTCCTCAATTTCCCTGACTATGTACATAAAGTGCAGCACAGATTCATCTCAACTAAAAGCCGAGATCCTTAGATCAGGAACAGACATTTATAGGACATTTCCTAACTTTCCCAAATTCTTATGAAAACATTTACAGCACATCCTGCATTGTACTATTGTACCCAATGTGTTATATATTTCTGGAGTCGGTCCATTTTATTCTGACTTCTCCAAAATGGACTCTTGACTCCACAGCCAGGATGCCACAGGCTGAGCTTCATATGATGGCAGGATTTCTACCACATAATGAAATTTTGTGCTATTTTAGTATATACACTGACTGTTTTGCAGGTTTTCCCACCTATAAAGAACGGAGAGGTCTGTAATTTTTTTTATTGTAGGTACGCTTCTACTGTGAGAGACAATCTTTAAAGAAAAAAAATCTACTAAATCACATTGTATGATGTTTACATAATTAGCATTTTATTGCTTGAAATAAGTACTTGATGAAATAGAAAAACAGAACTTAATGTTCAGTACAGAAACCTTTGTTTGCAATTACAGAGACTTTTCCTGTAATTCTTGATCAAGTTTGCACACAATGCAGCAGGGATTTTGGCCCTCTCCTGTTATGTTTCGGTAGCTGAGGAGTGCAGGCAAAAAAGGCAATACACCAGAGCAGTTGGAATCTATGAGATTGCAGTACCCTGACTAACCACAACAACCAGAGGCAGCCGTGGAGCGTTCCTACGTTGGTCCTAGACGCCTCGTCACAGCCCGAGAAACCAACCACACCCAAAGATAGATATAGGAAAGCCATCTGCCCCGGAGCAGAACCCCAAAGATAATAGAAAGCCCCCAAACATGTAATGGCGGCTAGACAAGAAGAAACACTGACACAGACAGAAAATAGTATGAGCAAACGTTGGGGCCCAAACTAACTAAATAGAAAAGGATAGGAAGGGTACTTACTGCAATCCCAGAAAACCCTGAAAAGCACCAACTCTACTAATTTCAAAAACACCTGAGATCACACGACCTCTACCACCTAAATTAGTTCTCTGGTGTAACAAAATCAAAACAGCAGCCACTGAAAAAACTGGAAAAAGCAAAAGTACAAACATCAGTGGCTGAACTAAACTGAGAGGGCAAAAGCCCCCGGAGGGGACCCTGAAGGCCCCCACAGAAGTGCAGGACAAAATGCAAAAATCAAGCACAAAAACAAAAAGAAGAAAATGTCTTATCTGTTAGCAGGAGATGCAGACACGACACAGCAGGCTACAAGGGAAACAGGAATCAAAGATAGAGACCAGAACAATTGATCACCGGCAACCCTGATGGGAAGGTGACTCCCTTATATAAGACCAGTCAGTAACACCTGATTCCCAATCCTCACAATCTTCACAATCTTCACTGGACAGACCAGTACCGCTTGTAACCACCAGAGGGAGCCTCTGCTCAGAACTCATCTCAAGCCCATTCACAACAGTACCCCCCCCTTGAGGAGGGGTCACCGAACCCTCATTTGAGCAACCGGGTCGGTCAGGATGAGTTCTATGGTACGCACGGATGAGTCTCCTAGCATGGATGTCCGAAGCAAACACCCAAGAATTGTCTTCCTGACCATAACCTCTCCACTTAACCAAATACTGGAGTTTCCGTCTGGAAAAACGAGAATCTAATATTTTCTCAACCACATACTCCAGATTGCCCTCAACCAAAACAGGGTCAGGAGGCACAGCAGCAGGAACCACTGGCTCAACAAACCTCTTCAACAAGGACTTGTGGAACACGTTATGGATCTTAAATGTCCCTGGAAGAAGCAAACGAAAAGAAACAGGATTAAGAATGTCCATGATCTTATAAGGTCCAATGAACCTAGGCTTAAATTTAGGAGATGCTACTCTCATAGGAATATTTTTTGAGGACAACCAGACCAAGTCCCCTACTTTAAACCGAGGACCATCAGTCCTATGCCGGTTAGCAAACCGCTGGGCCCTCTCCTGAGAGAGGGACAACCTCTCCACTACCTGGTCCCAAATCTGTTGCATACGCTCCACAACAGAGTCAATACCTGGACAGACAGAAGCCTCCGTCTGTCCTGAAGAAAATCGAGGGTGAAACCCAGAATTACAGAAAAACGGAGACATCAAAGTGGCAGAGCTAGCCCTATTATTAAGAGCAAACTCAGCCAAAGGCAAAAAAGAGACCCAGTCATCCTGATCAGCAGACACAAAGCATCTTAGATAAGTCTCCAATGTCTGGTTTGTTCTCTGTTTGACCATTGGTCTGAGGATGAAATGCCGAGGAGAAAGACAATTGAACACCCAGTTTAGAACAAAAAGTCCTCCAAAATCTGGAAACAAACTGGACTCCTCTGTCAGACACTATGTTCTCAGGAATGCCGTGTAAACGAACCACGTGCTGAAGGAACAACGGCACCAATTCAGAGGAGGAAGGCAACTTAGGTAATGGCACAAGATGTATCATCTTGGAAAACCTATCACAAATCACCCAGATGGCAGTCATTCTCTGAGAAACAGGAAGGTCGGAAATGAAATCCATAGAGATATGGGTCCATGGTCTCTTGGGCACAGGCAATGGCATCAACAAACCACTAGAGCGAGAGCAAGGCTTGGAGCGAGAGCAAGTCCCCAGGACTGCACAAATTCCCTGACATCACGAGACAAGGTAGGCCACCAAAAGGACCGACTAACCAAGTCTCTGGTACCAAAAATTCCGGGATACCCAGCCAACGCGGAACAATGAATCTCAGACATCACACTCTTTTTCCACTGGTCCGGGACAAACAATTTTCCAACAGGGCAGCGCTCGGGCCTATCCTCCTGACACCCCTCCAGAGCAAGTCTCAAATTAGGTGAGATGGCGGAAAGAACTACACCCTCTTTCAAAATAACAGAAGGGTCAGATAACTCAGGAGAGTCCGCAAGGAAGCTCCTCGAGAGGGCATCCGCCTTAACATTCTTAGTGCCAGGAAGAAAGGAAACCACAAAATTAAAACGTGTGAAAAACAAGGCCCACCTGGCCTGTCTAGGATTGAGTCGCTTGGCAGATTCCAGATAAACCAGATTCTTATGGTCAGTAAGGACCACCACCTGATGTTTGGCTCCCTCCAGCCAATGTCTCCACTCTTCAAAAGCCCACTTCATGGCCAATAACTCCCGATTACCCACGTCATAATTACGTTCAGTAGGAGAAAATTTTCGAGAGAAAAAGGCACAACGGTTACTTTTAGAGGTCTCTGGATCTTTTTGGGACAAAACGGCACCTGCCCCAATTTCAGAGGCATCAACCTCCACCTGAAATGGCAGAGAAACATCAGGCTGCCGTAGAACAGGAGCAGAAGTGAATCTCTACTTAAGTTCCTGAAATGCAGAGACTGCCTCAGGAGGCCAATTCACCACATCAGAACCCTTCTTGGTCAAATCAGTTAATGGTTTAACAATAACTGAGAAATTACCAATAAATTTACGATAAAAATTGGCAAAACCCCAAAATCTTTGAAGAGCCTTTAATGAAGTAGGTTGGACCCAATCACAGATGGCCTGAACCTTGACCGGGTCCATTTCAATAACAGATGGGGACAAAATGAATCCCAGAAATGAGATCCTCTGTACGCCAAAAAGACACTTTGATCCCTTCACATACAGAGCATTCTCTCTCAAAATCTGGAATACAGTTCGAACATGTTTCACATGAGAGTCCCAGTCATTAGAAAAAATCAAGATATCATCCAAATAAACAATCATAAATTTATCCACAAAATCCCTGAAAATGTCATTCATGAAGGACTGGAAGACAGAAGGAGCATTAGTGAGCCCAAAGGGCATCACAAGGTACTCAAAATGCCCCTCCGGGGTATTGAATGCCGTCTTCCATTGATCCCCGTGCTTAATGCGAATAAGGTTATATGCCCCCCCTGAGGTCAAGCTTGGTAAACCAAGTAGCGTTTTTCACCCTGGAAAACAGGTCAGAAATCAAGGGTAACGGGTATTGATATTTCACAGTAATATTGTTCAAAAGACGATAATCAATACACGGCCTTAATGAACCATCCTTTTTGGCCACAAAGAAAAAACCGGCACCTAAGGGTGAAGAGGATGGTCTGATATGACCCTTCTCCAATGACTCCTTGATATAAGACCACATAGCGTCATGTTCAGGTACAGACAAGTTAAAAAGGCGACCTTTAGGGAATTTACTACCAGGCACTAATTCAATAGCGCAGTCATAGCTCCTATGGGGAGGCAAGGATGCAGATTTACTTTCGCTAAATACATCAGAAAAATCAATCAAAAAGTCAGGAACATCCTGAGCCTGGGGGGAGGCAGAAAAAACAGGAGTGTTGGTATTAACACATTGGCAGCCCCAACTGGTTACAGACACAGATTTCCAATCCAAAACAGGATTATGAGACTGTAACCAAGGGAAACCCAGTACGATAATATCATGCAGATTATACAGAACCAAAAATTTGCAGCACTCTTGATGATCAGGTTCAACCCTCATTATCACCTGAGTAGAGAACTGAGGTTTATTCTCAGCCAAAGGGGTAGAATCGATCCCCAGTAGGGGAATAGACTTCTGTAGGGGTATCAAGGGAAACCCACAACGTTTAGCAAAATCATAATCCATCAGGTTAATAGCTGCTCCAGAATCAACGAAAGCCTGAGCAGAAAATGAGGACAGAGAGCATATCAGAGTGACAGTTAATAAAAACTTAGTCTGAACACTACCCAAGACAACTGAGCGTGCAAAACGTCTTCCCCGCTTAGGGCAGACTGAAATAGCATGAGAGGCATCACCACAGTAGAAACATAACCCATTGCGCTTTCGAAACTCATGACGCTGTGCCCCAGACACCACTCTATCACACTGCATGGATTCAGAAGCAGGTTCACAAGGCAACACTATTCCACTCATACTTCTCCGCTCACGCAAACGTCTGTCAATTTGAATCGCTAATGACATAGAATCATTGAGACCAGAGGGGACAGGGAATTCCACCATAACATCCTTTACATTATCTGACAGACCCTTCCGAAAAAGGGCCGCCAAAGCGTCGTCATTCCACATGGTCAGGACTGCCCACCTACGGAATCTCTGACAGTATAACTCAGCGTCATCAAGCCCCTGATTTAATGCCAACAAGGCTTTTTCAGCTTGATCAGTGACATTAGGCTCATCGTACAATAACCGCAAAGCCTGAAAAAATGCATCAACATCACTCAAAACAGGATCCCCAGGTGTCAGGGAAAAAGCCCAATCCTGAGGATCGCCGCGCAGGAGAGAGATGACAATTTGAACCTGCTGTGCTGCGTTCCCTGAGGACTTAGATTTTAAGGCAAAAAACAATTTACAATTATTTTTGAAATTCTGAAACTTAGCTCGATCCCCTAAAAACAAATCTGGCATGGGAATCCTAGGTTCCACAACAGGCAACCTAGGAAGATAGGTAGCAATACTCTGAACCTCAGTGGCAAGCTGATCCACACGGCCAGACAACTGTGCAAACTCCATTGAGAGAAAAAATCCTCCCCAGCACCCAGAGATACAGAAGGAAAAAAAAAAATGCAACAAACAGAAAAATATCTCTGACAACTGTTTTTTCTTTCACAAATTTTTTCCCTTCTGTGAGTACCATACAATTTTAAATTTTGGGCCGGTGATACTGTTATGTTTCGGTAGCTGAGGAGTGCAGGCAAAAAAGGCAATACACCAGAGCAGTTGGAATCTATGAGATTGCAGTACCCTGACTAACCACAACAACCAGAGGCAGCCGTGGAGCGTTCCTACGTTGGTCCTAGACGCCTCGTCACAGCCCGAGAAACCAACCACACCCAAGATAGATATAGGAAAGCCATCTGCCCCGGAGCAGAACCCCAAAGATAATAGAAAGCCCCCAAACATGTAATGGCGGCTAGACAAGAAGTAACACTGACACAGACAGAAAATAGTATGAGCAAACGTTGGGGCCCAAACTAACTAAATAGAAAAGGATAGGAAGGGTACTTACTGCAATCCCAGAAAACCCTGAAAAGCACCAACTCTACTAATTTCAAAAACACCTGAGATCACACGACCTCTACCACCTAAATTAGTTCTCTGGTGTAACAAAATCAAAACAGCAGCCACTGAAAAAACTGGAAAAAGCAAAAGTACAAACATCAGTGGCTGAACTAAACTGAGAGGGCAAAAGCCCCCGGAGGGGACCCTGAAGGCCCCCACAGAAGTGCAGGACAAAATGCAAAAATCAAGCACAAAAACAAAAAGAAGAAAATGTCTTATCTGTTAGCAGGAGATGCAGACACGACACAGCAGGCTACAAGGGAAACAGGAATCAAAGATAGAGACCAGAACAATTGATCACCGGCAACCCTGATGGGAAGGTGACTCCCTTATATAAGACCAGTCAGTAACACCTGATTCCCAATCCTCACAATCTTCACTGGACAGACCAATACCGCTTGTAACCACCAGAGGGAGCCTCTGCTCAGAACTCATCTCAAGCCCATTCACAACACTCTCCTCCATTCAGATCTTCTCCAGATCATTCATCTTTTGGGGCTGTCGCTTGGCAACATAGATTTTTCCCTTCTCCCATGACAGCACCACCTGAGAGAGGGTATCCGCCCACCAGGACAGGAAACCTACTGATTAAAAAGGCGGTACCTCTCCTCCGCATCAGTTCGGTTTCTTGTCCTCATGGGTACCTGCAGAATGAAGCTGTACGCTTACCTGGGAGGGTGTCCAGGAATGTAGGATGCCATCCACGAGTGAGGTAATGCCGATCGGGAGGTTGGTGCAGCGCCTTGCAGGCTGAGACCTCTTGAGCAAATGTCTCCTAACAGACATGGTCTGCATGCCCTGGGGTGGCTGCAGCTTATATGCGAAAAATGAGGTGACAGGTTCCTTTTAAAGTGAAGTGCCCAGGAAGATGATGGCATTTCCTGCAGCATCCGAATCATTGGTGAGCCACAGCAGCGTCGCTAGACGCAGCTGCCACCACTACCACCATCTTCTTCGCTGCAGTCAACACAGGAGCCTTTTCAGCGCCGCCAGCAGCATCGGCAAGGGCGCAATGGCAGTCGTACAAGCAGCAGGACCAGCCTGAAGAGCCAGGCAGGTCACGAGCCCATTGCCAGGGGTGGGGGGATGTTCTTCGTAACCATCTCGGCCTCCGTCTTCAGTACCATAGATTGATCAGCTGAATGGTGAGTGATCTACGTGAAAGTGCACTGTATTAAACAGGCCCCGTTTTCTCTGTGTATGCCTTTACTAGGGAAGGCCCCTGAAACGTAGTGCCAAGCAGAACAATAGGGAGTGTGCCCTGTGCAAGGGGGATCTACCCGGGACTTATAATAATAGACTCTGCCCTGGGTGTATACAGCAGACTGTCTCAGAAGAAACCCCCTGGTTTGCTATAGACCTGAAAACCGTCATTAGATCGGAAGTCCAGGAGTCCTTTAAACACCTGATGGGGCGAAGAGAAGAGGGGAAGCCAGAACTACTGTCGACCGAGTCTGAAGGATCAGTAGAGTTCAAGGGAGAGAATTCGGACCGGACCTTCCCAGCTGAGGATACTGACAGGCTCGTTAGAGCAATAAGGTCCACTGTGGGCATATTTGATCCCAAGACTACCAAAACAGTTCAGGACATTGTTTGGTGGCTTGGATCAGAGGAAAAGGCGTTCCTTTCCGGTTAATGAAAAAATCAAAATGCTCATTAATAGAGAGTGGAAAAGGCCGGAAAGGAAAGGGCCACTACCATCTTCTTCAAAAAGGAGATATCCTTTTGTTGAGGAAGAGATGGGCCATATGGGAGAAGATTGCGGTTGCTAAGTCGGTTAAAAAAATCTACGTTGCCCTTTGAAAACCTAGGGACTCTAAGGGATCCCTTGGACAAGAAGGCAGAGGTCTTGCTAAAACAAGCCTGGGAGTCATCAGCAGGCTCATTAAAGCCGGCAATAGCAGAAACCTGCACGGCAAGATCAATGATGGTGTGGCTACAGCAGCTTGGTGACCATCTAACAGACAACACCACCCCAAGAGAGAAAATCCTGACTGATCTTCCGCTGTTGCAGGGAGCAGCTTCCTTTTTGGCCGATGCCTTGGCCGACTCTGTTATTGCTGCCCATAGAGCCCTATCAAAAGCTGTCTGGGAGATGCTCAGTCCAAAACTAGGTTATGCTCTATACCATGTGAAGGGAATTATCTTTTTGGTCAAGCCTTGGACGATATACTCGACAAGGCAGCAAACAAGAAAAAAGGTTTTCCTAGTGTGTCCCGTCCTCAGTTTAAAAGTTCCTTTCGTAGGAGAAGGTATAGCATGAGTAGACCCTCCAATGAACAGAGCGACTGGAAGGATAAGAAACCGAGGAGCAAAGGTTTCATGTTTGGGGGTTCCTGACGAGGAGCAGTCCCAGGTAGGAGGACAGCTGTCCCACTTCCAACCTGCCTGGGAGGAAATCTCGACCAATGCCTGGGTGCTCAAGTGTAATAAAATCATCAGGGCTGAGACTAGAGCTCACATCCACCCCCAGGCACAGCTTCAGTATCTCCACGCCCAGATCCCGGAAGGAACAACAGGCCCTGGAAGCAGAAGTGTTGCTCCTATTTCAAAAGAGGGTTTTGGTGGAGGTGTCCGCTTAGCAACAGGGGAGGGGGTTTTATTCTCCCCTTTTTCTGATAAAGAAGCCCGACCAGTCATTCAGGACTATTATCAATCTGAAAGGCCTCAACAAGTTCCTGGTCTACAGACCATTCAAAATGGAGTTCGATAAAGACCTTGTTCCTTGGCTGTTACAAAAGGGTTTCTTAGATTTGAAAGATGCATATTACCATGTTCCCATTCATCAGGAAGACCTGCAATTCCTGAGGGTAGAGGTATATATAAACAGACAACTCAGACATTTCCAGTACAGGGTTCTGCCCTTTGATCTGTTCATGGTCCCGAGAATCGAAGAACATGTTAATAGTATCATATCTGGATGATATTTTCGTGATTGGCAGAACAGAACACGAATGCAGTTCTCAACTAAATAACATCGAAGCCACTATGTCCAAGCTCGGTTGGATGATAAATAGAGAAAAGTCGAGGCTGCAGCCCCTGAAGTTTCACTCCTTCTTAGGGCTTATTTTGGATTTAGAGAAGCAGGTCTGTCTCCTAACAAAGGAAAAGACAGGCTTATAGCCCTAGTTTCAGCAGCATTGACCAACCTGATCATGTCTTTTGAGGAAAGCCATGTCCCTTCTAGGATCAATGACATTATACATTCCAGCAGTACAGTGGGCCCAGTGTCATTACAGGGCCTTACAGCAGGATGTCCTAGAGGGAGAGAGGAAGCTTGCTGGACGTCTAGAGGGAAAGATTATCCTGTCCCAGGAAGCAGTAGACTCCATGACCTGGTGGCTGGATCCAGGGAATCTGTCGCAGGGTGTTCCATGGTCCCTCCAAATATCGGACGAAATCGTGACGGACGCAAGCGTGAAAGGATGGGGCGCGCATCTCAAGTGCAGAAGGAGGTGGTTCCTCAAACTACAAGGAACTGCTGGCAATAAGGAAGGCAGTAATAGAGTTCCTTCCCCATTTAGAAGGAAACCATGTTCAAATACTGTTGGACAATGGAACATCAGTGGCCTATATCAATCACCAGTGGGGTACAAGATCCTGACCCCCTAATGCAGCTAGCTGGGGAAATTTTCCAGGTTATGGAGGAACATCAGCTACAGATATCGGCCCTACACATAAAGAAGAAGGAAAACGAGGAAGCAGATTTCCTCAGCCAGACAACCTTAAAGACAAGGGGAATGGGAGCTGGATCCATCAATTTTCCAGCAGATTGTGGATTTTTTGGGGCAGCCTGAGATAGACTTGTTTGCCAACAGGAAAAACAGAAAGACAAAGATCTTCTACTCTCTAATCCCAAGAGAAAAACTATATGCAGTAGATGCACTACAGATTCCTTGAGGTTTCTAACTGGCTTATGCTTTTTTCCCTGTTAATGTTGATCCCAGCAGTTCGGAGGAAGGAGCAGACGTCATCCTCATTGCTCCGTTTTGGCCCAAGAGACCATGATTCTCTTGGATGAGGAGGATGTCCTTGGCAGAGTCCTGGATTCTCCCGGATGTTCCAGGTCTCTTCGGGCAGGGCCCAGTTTCACATCCTCAGAACTCAGGTCTACATTGACGGCCTGGATTCAGAGAGGGCACTGCTAGTACAGAAAGGGTTCTCTCCGGCCTTGGTCGCTAACCTGATGCAGAGTAGGAAGCGTATAACAACTAGGATATACAGCGGGATATGGGGTAAGTTTTTGGCTTTTTCAGGGTAGCCTGTTGAGGGTACGATCCCAATCAGAGCTATTTTAGAGTTCCTTCAGAGGGTATGGAGATGGGCCTATGTTGTGAACACCTTTAACCCCTTTCTGTCATCGGACGTACTATCCCGTCCATGTGCCCGGGGACTTAATTCCCAAGGACGGGATAGTACGTCATAGGCGATCAGTTGCGCTCCCGGGGGGAGCGCAGCTGATCAGGTGGGTGTCAACTAATTATCACAGCTGACACCCGACACTATGTGCCAGGAGCGGTCACGGACTGCTCCCGGATCATTAACCCTGGCACACTGCGATCAAAGATGATCGCAGTGTTCCAGCGGTATAGGGAAGCATCTCGCAGGGAGGGGGCTCCCTGCGTGCTTCCCTGAGACCATCAGAACAGCGTGATGTATCGCGCTGTTCCGAGGGACCCTCCTCCCTGCAGTACCCCGGATTCAAGATGGCCTCGGGGTCCTTTCTGGTCCTGCAGGGAGGCGGCTTCCACAGTGCCTGCTAAGAGCAGGCGCTGAGAAAACCTGCAGCACTGCCTGTGAGACCGCTTGTCTGACAGAGTGCTGTGCAAACTGTCAGACCAGCAATCTGATGTTATACAGTGATGTCCCACCCTAGGACAAAGTAAAAATGTAAAAAAAATAAATAAACAAGTGTAAAAAAAATTCCTAAATGAAGAAAAAAAATAAAAAATTCCCCAATAAATTCATTTCTTTAATGTAAAAAAAACGCCAACAATAAAAGTACACATATTTAGTATCGCCGCGTCCGTAACAACCCGCCCTATAAAACTGTCCCACTAGTTAACCCCTTTAGTGAACCCCTTAAAAAAATAAATAAAATAAAGGGAAAAAAAATGCTATATCATCATACCGCCAAACAAAAAGTAGAATAACACGCGATCAAAATAACGGATATAAATAAACATGATACCGCTGAAAACGTCATCTTGTCCCGCAAAATACGAGCCGCCATACAGCATCATCAGCAAAAAAATACAAAATAAAAAAGTTAAAGCTCGCAGAATAAAGCGATGCAAAAATAATTATTTTTTTTTATATATAATTGTTTTTGTATAAAAGCGCCAAAACATAAAAAATGATATAAATAAGGTATCGCCGTAATCATACTAATCCAAAAAATAAAACCGCTTTATCGATTTTATCACACGCGGAACAGTATAAGCGCCCCCCCAAAAGAAATTCATGAATTGCTAGTTTTTTTTCATTCTGCTCCCAAAAATCGTAATAAAAAGCGATCAAAAAACGTCATGTGCCCAAAAATGGTACCAATAAAAACGTCAACTCGTCCCGCAAAAAATAAGACCTCACATGACTCTGTGGGCCAAAATATGGAAAAATTATAGCTCTCAAAATGTGATGATTCAAAAACTATTTTTTGCAATAAAAAGCGTCTTTTAGCGTGTGTCAGTAAATCAAACCCCCCTTTATCACCCCCTTAGTTAGGGAAAAATAATAAAATTTTAAAAATGTATTTATTTCCATTTTCCCATTAGGTTTAGGGTTGGGGCTAAAGTTAGGATTAGTGTTAGGGGTGTGTTAGGGTTGGGACTAGGGTTAAGGTTGTGTTGGGGTTAGGGTTGGAGTTAGAATTGGGGGGTTTCCACTGTTTAGGCATATCAGGGGCTCTCCAAATGTGATATGGCGTCTGATCTCAATTCCAGCCAATTCTGCATTGAAAAAGTCAAACAGACAAATTGCACAATAACTCTTGGGGTCCAATTTCTTCTGTTACCCTTGAGAAAATAAAAAATTGGGGGCGAAAATATCATTTTTGTGAAAAAAAAATATGATTTTTTTATTTTTATGGCTCTACACTATCAACTTGTGTGAAGCACTTGGGGGTTCAAAGTGTTCACCACAGGTCTAGATAAGTTCCTTAGGGGGTCTAGTTTCCAAAATGGGGTCACTTGGGAGTTTCCACTGATTAGGCACATCAGGGGCTTTGCAAACTGAACATGACTCCCATCAAAGTCTGCATTCCAAAACGTCATTACTTCCTTTCCGAGCCCTGCCATGCACCCAAACAGTATTTCCCCCCCACATATGGGGTATCGGCGTACTCAGGACAAATTGGACAACTATTGGGGTCCAATTTCCTTGGGAAAAGTCAAAAATTGGGGACTAAAAAACCACTTTTGTGGAATTTTTTTTTTTTTTCACACCCTGGCATTTTAAACTTTAGTGAAACACAAGTGTTCATCACAGGTCTATGTAAGTTCCTTAGGGGGTCTAGTTTCCAAACTGGTGTCACTTGTGGGGGGTTTCCACTGTTTAGGCACATCAGGGGCTCTCCAAACGCGACATGGCATCCAATCTCAATTTCAGCCAATTTTGGTTTGAAAAAGTCAAACGGCGCTCCTTCCAAGCCATGCCGTGCGCCCATACAGTGGTTTTCCCCCACATATGGGGTATCGGTGTACTCAGGAGAAATTGCACAACAACTTTATTTGTCCATTTTCTCCTTTTACCCTTGTTAAAATAAAATTGTTTGTAAAAGATCATTTTTGTGACTAAAAAGTTATATGTTCATTTTTTCCTTCCATGTTGCTTCAGCTCCTGTGAAGCACCTGAAGGGTTAATAAACTTCTTGAATGTGGTTAAAAATTCAAAGTTTGAAAATTGCAAAATTTTCAAAATTTTCGCTATATTTCCATTTTTGTCATAAATAAACGCAAGTAATAGCAAAGAAATTTTACCACTATCGTAAAGTACAATATATCACGAGAAAACACTCTCAGAATCGATGAGATCCATTGAAGCGTTTCAGAGTTATAGCTTCATAAAGAGACAGTGGTCAGAATTGTAAAAATTGGCCCGGTCATTAACGTGCTAACCACCCTTGGGGGTTAAGGGGTTAATCTGGCTTCTGAAGTTTGGCTCCCTCTGGTGGCTACTTCTGGTGGTGGATCTGCCCTGGCTAACAGAGGTCGATCACCTGACGGGGATGATTGGCAATCAGGTGTTACTGACTAGGGAGATTTAAGTGATTAGCCTTCCTATAATTCTTGCCGGTGATTTGTTTCTTCCTATAGCCTTTTGGAAGTCTGCTTGCGCCCTGCCGTGTCATGCATCTTTCAGATAAGTTGTTTTGCTGTTAAATCTGTGGCTTTTGTTCACATTTTGCTTTTCTCAGTTTTCTGCCTTGCTGGAGTTATTTCAGCCTGGTTTCCCTTTGGGGACCCGTGCTGGACTCTGTTCATTTGCCACAGCCTGCTTCAGTCTTTCTGTGGTTCTAGTTCCGTTATTTCTGTATCTGTTGTTTTCTTCCAGTAACACCAGAGTTCTGATTTAGCGGGGGAGAGGCTGTGTGGTCTCAGTATTTTTACATATCAGACGTGTTGGAGTTTTCTTAGGGGTTTTGCTGGATTGCAGACAGTATCTTTTTCTGTCCTGTTCTATCTAGACAGTCTGGGCCCCAGAATTTGCTTACTCTATTTTCTGTCTGTGTTTGTGCTTCATCTGCCTCACCGTCAATATATGTTTGGGGGCTATCTTTTCCTTTGGGGCTCTACTCCGGGGCAGTTAGCTTTCCCCTTTCTCTCTTTAGGCTTGGTTAACTCTCTGGCTGTGCCGAGGCGTCTAGGGCATCGTAGGTACGTCCCACAGCTAATACTAGTTGTGTTGTCAGTTTAGGGGTCTGCAATCCGCTAAGTTACCAACCTCTCTGGTGTCTGGTTGCCTAGTCTGTTTCCTATTATCCTCCTCGGTTACCTAATCATAACAGGCCTAGCCACCACCACCCATAAAGTTCAGGTATCCGCCTTAGCGGCCCTATACAACTATAACCTCGGGGCGGATAGATGGGTGGCTAGGTCCATTCAAGCATGCCAGAGGTCTAGGCCTGTACCATCTCCAAAAATGCCTCTGTGAGACTTAAGGCTAGTCTTAAAAACCTTAACAAAATCGCCCTTTGAGCCCCTTCATGAAGTGTCAGATAAGATACTAACACTAAAAACATTGATTCTAGTGTTCCTGATATCGGCTAACAGGGTTAGTGATTTACAGGCCCTATCTATTAATCATCCTTTTATGCAGGTATCAGATGATAGAGTGGTTTTGAGGCCAGATCCAACATATTTCCTAAAAGTGGCCTCGAAGCTTCATAGGAGTCAGGAGGTAGTTCTTTCCTCCTGTAGAAACCAAAGACTGCGGAAGAACACAGAATTCACACACTAGACTTCAGGAGGGTCTTGATGCAGTACTTAGACAAAACGAAGCAATGGAGGAAGGATGAGGCCTTGTACAGTGGTGGCCAAAAGTAATGGCACCCCTGCAATTCTGTCAGATAATACTCAGTTTCTTCCTGAAAATGATTGCAATCACAAATTATTTGCAATTTTTATCTTCATTTAATTTGTCTTCAATGAAAAATCACAAAAAGAATTGACCTAAAGCCAAATTGGATATAATTCCACACCAAACCTAAAAAAGGGGGTGGACAAAAGTATTGGCACTGTTTGAAAAATCATGTGATGCTTCTCTAATTCGTGTAATTACCAGCACCTGTAACTTACCTATGGCACCTAACAGGTGTTGGCAATAAGTAAATCACACTTGCAGCCAGTTAACATGGATTAAACTTGACTCAACCTCTGTCCTGTGTCCTTGTGTGTACCACATTGAGCATGGAGAAAAGAAAGAAGAACAAAGAACTGTCTGAGGACTTGAGAAGCCACATTGTGAGGAAGCATGAGCAATCTCAAGGCTACAAGTCCATCTCCAAAGACCTGAATGTTCCTGTGTCTTCCATGCGCAGTGTCATCAAGAAGTTTAAAGCCCATGGCACTGTGGCTAACCTCCCTAGATGTGGAAGGAAAAGAAAAATTTACGAGAGATTTCAACGCAAGATTGTGCGGATGGTGGATAAAGAACCTCGACTAACATCCAAACAAGTTCAAGCTGCCCTGCAGTCCGAGGGTACAACAGTGTCAACCCGTACTATCCGTCAGTGTCTGAATGAAAAGGGACTGTATGGTAGGATACCCAGGAAGACCCCACTTCTTACCCCGAGACATAAAAAAGCCAGGCTGGAGTTTGCCAAAACTTACCTGAGAAAGCCTAAAACGTTTTGGAAGAATGTTCTCTGGTCAGATGAGACAAAAGTCGAGCTTTTTGGGAAAAACCATCAACATAGAGTGTACAGGAAAAAAAAAGAGGCATTCAAAGAAAAGAACACGGTCCCTACAGTCAAACATGGCAGAGGTTCCCTGATGTTTTGGGGTTGCTTTGCTGCCTCTGGCACTGGACTGCTTGACCGTGTGCATGGCATTATGAAGTCTGAAGACTACCAACAAATTTTTCAGCATAATGTAGGGCCCAGTGTGAGAAAGCTGGGTCTCCCTCAGAGGTCATGGGTCTTCCAGCAGGACAATGATCCAAAACACACTTCCAAAAGCACTATAAAATGGTTTGAGAGAAAGCACTGGAGACTTCTAAGGTGGCCAGCAATGAGTCCAGACCTGAATCCCATAGAACACCTGTGGAGAGATCTCAAAATGGCAGTTTGGAGAAGGCACCCTTCAAATATCAGGGACCTGGAGCAGTTTGCCAAAGAAGAATGGTCTATAATTCCAGCAGAGCATTGTAAGAAACTCATTGATTGTTACCGGAAGCGGTTGTTCGCGGTTATTTTGGCTAAAGGTTGTGCAACCAAATATTAGGCTGAGGGTGCCAATACTTTTGTCTGGCCCATTTTTGGAGTTTTGTGTGAAATGATCAAGGATTTGATTTTTGCTTCATTCTCTTTTGTGTTTTTTCCTTGCAAGCAAATTAAATGAAGATAAAAATAGCAAATAATTTGTTATTGCAATCATTTTCAGGAAGAAACTGAGTATTATCTGACAGAATTGCTGGGGTGCCAATACTTTTGGCCACCACTGTATGTGTGTTTCCAGGGAATCAGGAAGGGGTGTGGTATGACAAGGGGACCATAGCTAGATGGTTAAGGGGCTCCATTAGCTTAGTTTACACCTCTAGTAGTAGGCCGGTTCCTGGAAACCTGAAAGCCCATTCCGCCAGGGCCATGGCAACCTCCTGGGCTGAAAGAGCGAAGGTGTCGATCGACAAGATATGTAAGGCAGCCACATGGTCTTCCACCTTCCACCTTCTATAGACACTATCGCCTCAAACTGTCCTCCTCTGTTGACCTGTCCTTTGGGAGGAAGGTATTGCAAGCGGTGATCCCTCCCTAGGGTGCTTTTGCTTCAGTACCGTGCAGTTGTTCTGTACCCTTTGCAGTAAAGCACCCCAAAGTATGATGTTTCCTCCACCATGCTTCACGGTTGGGATGGTGTTCTTGGGTTGTACTCGCCCTTTTTCTTCCTCCAAACACGACGAGTGGCGTTGATAACAAAAAGTTCTCTTTTAATCTCAACTGACCTCATGACCTTCTCCCATGCCTCCTCTAGATCATCCAGATGGTCATTGGTGATCTTTAAACGGGCTTGGACGTGCTGACGTGAGCAGGGAAATCTTGCATGCCCTGCAGGATTTTAATCCATGATGGCATAGTGTGTAACTAGCGGTAATGTTTGAGACTTGTCCCAGCTCTCTTCAGGTCATTGACCAGGTCCTCCCGTGTAGTTGTGGGTTGATCCCTGACCTTTCTCAGTATCATCCCTACCCTATGAGGCGAGATCTTGCATGGAGTCCCAGACTGAGGAAGATTGACAGTTATCTTGTGTTTCTCTCATTTTCTAATAATTGTGCCAACAGTTGTTGCCTTCTCACCAAGCTGCTTGCCTATTGTGCTGTAGCGAATCTCAGCCTTGTGCAGGTCTACAGTTTTGTCCCTGATGTCCTTACTACTGGTAGACCTGGATCAAAATCTAGAATTCCTGAGGGAAAAGAAGCATCACTTTTTAAACTGATATGAAAATTAAAAAAAACCCACTATAGTCTCCCACCCTGGCACTTCCATGGCTTCCTTGCTGTCTATGTACAACCCGCCGCCTGTGATTGTCTGGTCATGTGATTGATGTCAAATACAGGGTCGTAAAGACCAGCAGGAAGCTAGACAAGGGCGCTATAGAAGATGAGTAAAGTTATTTTCTTTTTTATATACACACTGTTGTTTTCTGCAGGGAATGCAGCCCTGAAAAAAATTACTATAAGTGATTAACCCCTTTACCCCCGAAGGTGGTCTGCACGTTAATGACCAGGCCAATTTTTACAATTCTGATCACTGTCACTTTGTGGTTATAACTGTAGAATGCTTCAACGGATCCCTGTGATTCTGAGAATGTTGTTTTTTTTTTTTGTGACATGTTGTACTTCATGATAGTGGTAAAATTTTCTTTGATATGACTTGTGTTTATTTGTGAAAAAGCGAAAATTTAGCAATTTTCCAACTTTTCATGCCTTTCAGTCACCGAGATATGCCACACAAAATACTTAATAAGTAACATTTCCCATATGTCTACTTTACATCAGCACAATTTTGGATCAATTTTTTTTTCTTGTTTGTTAGGATTATAACTTGCATGATTTTGCACTATGCATGATCAGCAACTTTCCTAGGTCATGCCGCGGGGTCTCCTGATCCAAAGGCAGAGGGGCTGTTGGCACTTAAGGGGTTAAAGTGGCGGGAGCGGTGTGTGACTGCTCCTGGCACTTAGTGCCGGCTGTCAGAATAAGGTGACACATGGCAGCGATCGCCAGTGTGCGCAAGTGAGCGCCATGCAGTAATAATACGTCCCTGGTCAGATAGGTCCATGGCACAGGGACGTATTACTACGACAAATGTCAGAGAGGTTAAAAAATATGTTGAAACATGAAAAAGTTTAAAAAATATATATTTTATCTTTAGAATCTGAAATACGCAGCTAAAAATGTACTTAAGGATCACTGTACTCATATTGACACTTATAAAAATGGTTGCGCTATTTGTAAACCTGAATGATAAGACCCATGGCAGATTTGTTTTTTTTTTTTTTTTTGGTCTGGATCTTTCCACTATAAAAAGGTATGCAAACCCTATTCAATCACTTTACATGCGGGAGCAGGGTATATGTTAAAAATTTTGGATTGCAGTAGTGTTTCAGTTGCAAGACCAAACCAATAGGCGAACTATGCCAATTTTGAAATGCTTCATTGTTTTGTTTTTCTTTTGCTTTTAGTTCGAGCTTGAAATTGAGCCTAAGGTATTTTTGAAGCCATCGCTCGAGAGTGTGACGCAAGCCTCTGATAATCAGAGTCATGGTCTGTCTTTTAGCGATACTGCTAGTAAAGGTGAGTGAAATCCCACTTCAGAATTTTTTATTTTTTTTTATATTTTACAGCAAATGTAATGGCATTCACATAGCTTTTGTGAGATTTGTGACATGAACATTTAACATGATGCTGTCCTACTGCAAAAGCCCTTAACCCCTTAGCGACATGCGTCGTAATAGTACTGCTCTGCGGGAGGTGTGATTGTGCCCAGAACAGTACTAGTACAGCTCAGCGATCATGCAACCTCACGCTGAGCACCGTGGCGATCATTTGTGAGTCTGAGCTGTATGTGACAGCTGACTCCCCACCGATCGTGAGCATTTAACCCCTCTGATGCCACTGTCAGTAGTGACAGCGGCATAGAGAAGCATCGCTCAGGGAGTTGGCTCCTTGCGTGCTCCCACCAGAACAACGCGATGCGATTGCGTTGTTCTAGTGGTCTCCTTTGAGATCCCAGGCACCAAGTTGGCTGCAGGGACCTCCTTCCCTGCCTGTCAGATCGCTAATCTGGTACTCTGCTGTGCAGCATCAGATCAGCGATCTGATGTAAAATAGTAATGTCCTATACTGAGACAATGTAATAAAGTAAAAAATATATATATATATATATATATATATATATATATATATATATATTATATTATATATTATAATGTGTAAAAATAATTTTTTAAAAATCCCCAAATAAAGAAAAAAATAAAATACATATTTTACCAATAAATACATTTGTTTATGTAAATTTAAAAAAAAAGTAAAAGTATACATATTTGGTATTGCCACGTCTGTAACAACCCGCTCTATTACTGTCCCACTAGTTAACCCCTTCAGTGAACACCGTAAAAAAATTCATGGAAAACGAGGCAAAAAACAATGCTTTATCATACCGCCGAACAAAAAGCACAATAAAACGCGATCAAAAAGACGGATGTAAATAAAAATGGTACAGCTCAAAACGTCATCTTGTTCCACAAAAAACAAGCCGCCATACAGCTCCATGAGCAGAAAACTAAAAAATTAAATCTCTCAGAATAAAGCGATGCAAAAATAATTATTTTTTCTATAAAATAGTTTTTGTGTAAAAGCGCCAAAACATAAAAAACGATATAAATGAGGTATCGCTGTAATCGTACTGACCCGAAGAATAAAGCTGTCTTACCCATTTTACCACAAGCTGTAAGGTATAAAAAAAAAAAAAAAAAAAAAGCAATTCCTGAATTGCTGGTTTTTGTTCGTTCTGTCTCCCAAAAATCAGAATAAAGAATGATCAAAAAATGTCATGTGCCCGAAAATGGTACCAATAAAAATGTCAGGTCGTCCTGCAAAAAACAAGCCTTCACATGACTGTCGGCTGAAATATGAAAAAATGATAGCTCTCAAAATAAAGTGCCGCAAAAAAAAATTGTCTTTTGATGTGTGACAGCAGCCAAACATAAAAACCCAATATAAATTTGGTATCGCTGTAATCGCACCGACCCGAAGAATAGTCGTCTAATCACTTATGCCGTACAAGGAACGGTGTGAAAAATAAATAAAACCAATTCTTCACGTGGTGTTGATTTTTTTTTTTTTTTTTCAATTCTGTCTCCCAAAGATCGTAGTAAGGTTCTGCACACATTTGTCCTGCGCTCTTGTTATGATTTGGTAGCCGAGGAGGATAATAGCGAAATAGGCTAGGCAACCAGACACCCAGAGAGGTTGGTAACTTAGCGGATTGCAGACCCCTAAACTGACAACACAACTAGAATTAGCCGTGGGACGTACCTACAATGCCCTAGACGCCTCGACACAGCCAAAGAGTTAACTAAGCCTAAAGAGAGAAAAGGGAAAGCAATACTGCCCCGGAGTAGAGCCCCAAAGGAATAGATAGCCCCCAAACATATATTGCCGGTGAGACCAGATGAAGTACAAAATACAGGCAGAAAATAGAGCAAGCAAATGATGGGGCCCAAACTGTCTGGATAGAACATGACTGGAAAGGATATTGTCTGCAAACCCGCAAAAACCCTAAGAAAAATTCCAACACATCTGATATGCAAAAATACTGAGGCCACACGACCTCTCCCCAACTAAATCAGAACTCTGGTGTGAACTGGAAGCAAAACAACAGATACTGAAATAACGGGACTAGAAATAAAGAAAAGACTGACATAAGCTGTGGCAAATGAAAACAGAGTCCAGCACAGGTCCCAGCCGGGAACCCGGCTGAACTCACACCAGCAAGGCAGAAAACAGAGAAAAGCAAAAGGGAACAAATGCCACGGAATAAAACAGACAAATAACTTATTTAAAAGATGATGGAAAAAGCAGGAGGCAAGCAGACTTCCAAAAGGCTCAGGAAGAAAACTAAATCACCGGCAACAACCAAGGGAAGGCTGCTCACTTAAATCTCTCCAGTCTGTAACACCTTATCTCCAATTATCCTCTTCAAGTGATTGACTTCTGTCAGCCAGACCAGCTCCATTACCAGCAGCAACCACCAGAGGGAGCACAAACTCAGAAGCCAGATCAAAAGTGTTCACAACAGCTCTTCACTGAGCGCCAGCACTGGTGTTTCCATGTAAATCTCCGGAATAAGTGATTCAGACGGAACCTCTGGCAGAAGATTCCCTATAATGAGGCAGCTGGAGGCACTGTGGAGGCTGTCTGACCTGTGATCCGGCTGTGTCTGTCTTTTTAGGATTGCATAAAAGTGCTGTCGGCCACAGTTTTAGGGTATGTGCACACGTTGCAGATTTGACTCAGGAATTTCCTGAGTGGATTCTGCATCTCTAGCCAGAAATTGCATGTCCAAATCTGCGCGTTTTTGTGGATTTTGTGCTTTTTGTGTGCTGATTTTTTGCGGATTGGCATGCGTTTTTAGCCCTGCGGATTTCATTAATGAAACGGGTGTAAGAATGCATGCGGATCTGCAAAAAGAGTTGACATGCTGCGGAAAATAAACCGGTGCAGGTTCCGTGCAGAATTTTTCGCAGCATGTGCACAGCTTTTTTTTTTTTTTTTCACATTGAAATACATTGATTGGTTAAACACTTGCGGATCTGCAGCGAATCCGTGCAGAAAATCCGTTGTGGATTTGCCTGTGGAATTTTCTGCGCAAACTCTTCCTCACTTGGCAGAAAACGCAGGTAAAAATCTGCGATTTTTTATTTTTTTTTTTATGCTTTTTTCATGCGGATTTGTATGCGTTTTTGTAAGCTAAATAAAGATCTATTATTTTAAAAAAAATTGTGATGTCATTTCTTTGTCCAACCTCTTCTACATACTACATTGAATACCATGTCATCACACACCATGTTCACATATAATGTTTACACACACAAAACAAATATAAGTGAATATCTATAGATGGATATATCTATAGATAGATAAAATCTGCGTTCGGCCGTGGTCACACTTGCGAGAAACTCGCACAAGTCTCGCACCTCAATACCCGGCACTCGGACAGGAGCGTTTGTGTGAGTTTCTCGCAAGTGTGACCCCGGCTTTAAGCGCAATATCGGTTTAATTAAAAAAAAAAATGGCGCAATTTTACAGTCCAGAGGGGTAAGCCAGCGACTGGAGGCAGATGTTTATAGCCTGGGAAGGGGTTAATACCCATGGATCTTCCCAAGCTATTAATATCAGCCTGCTGCTGTCTGCATAGCCTTTACTGGCTATTAAAATAGGGGGGCCCAAAAAAAAAAATAACGTGGGGTCCCCCTATAATTAATAGCCAAAAAATGCTATACAGACAGCTGCAGTCTGATATTCATAGCCTAGAAAGGGGCCATGGATATTACAGGCCCCCCCCCCCCCCCGGCCACAAACACCAGCTCACAACAGCTGCAATTCCGGCGCTTAGCCTCTCTCTTCCACTGCCCTGTAGTGGTGGCGTGTGGGGTAATATTTGTGGGGTTGATGTCACCTTTGTATTGTAAGGTGACAGTAAGTCCGTCTCAGTAATGGAGAGGTGTCAATAAGACACCTTTCCATTACTAATCCTATAGTTGTTCATGGGTTAAATAAAGCACAGCCAGAATTAAGTCTTTTAATTAAATAAAACACAACACATTTTCCCATATTTATTATCCTCCTAATTCCCCGAAGTCATCAGTCTCCTGCAAAAAAATAACAAAATAATAAACCAACACAAATACTCCCTGTTCCGATGTAATCCATTTAATAACGAGTGTCCCACGACGATCTCCCCTATAGAGCAGTCACATCGGGAGATGTAACCGCTCTACATGGCCTCCAGTGACGCACTGGCAGGAGATAATGGCTTCTGCAGTGTTACAACTGAGGTGTCACTGGAGTTCATGCTCTCACTTTACGGCACTGCTTCTTGAGAATTTTCCTGCGGATTTGACTGACTCAGTGGTAATCAATGGGTGCAGAAACGCTGCAGATCCGCAAAAAGAATTGACATGCTGCGGAAAATAAAACTCTGCAAATCCACGCATATTTTTCCGCAGCATGTGCACACCAATTCTCAATTTCCCATAGACTAACATTGGTGGTGCACTACACTGCGGATTTGATGCAATTCTGCTCGTCAAACTCTGCGGATCCCCATCAAAATCCGCAACTTGTGCACACAGCCTAATGCACTTCTGAAAAGGACACCGCTGAACAGAGGCCAGACGGAGTCCTGGGTAACTTTGCTTCCTCATTATAGTGAATGGATGCCTCTGGGGTTTCATCTGAATCACGTCACTCAGAGATTTAGATGGAAACCCCAAAGTAAGTGGTCAGCGTAGAGCACCGGATAAATGTGATCCCAAACGTTATGTAAAATGTTCCCAATAAAAGCTTCAAACTATCCTTCAAAAAGCAAGTCCCCACTCAGGTCTGTTAACTGTTAATGGAAATATAGAGGGCTTCCATGTTACTGGTAGTATGAAAGCTCTGGAAAAGCGAAATGGCTCCTCACCCACAAAAAGAAATTCAGCAAAATCTGCACTCCCAAATCCAAATGCCCCCCCCTCCCTTCTGAGCCCCACAGTGTACCTAAACCACATATAGCGTCCACATGTTTGGCATTTCTGAAGCGATGATCTTCTGCCTAACTTATGGGTGCATGTCTCCAGAATCACGGGCTGGGCATAACGTTCTTGTGACTGCAACGTACTAGTCACTACAGTCGCAGTTTGCAATTTTCTCTTGGGAACATTCATTGCTGCTTGTTTCTGGAAAATACCCATGGAGTCAAAATAGTCACTACACCTGTAGATAAGTTCCCCAGTGGGTATAATTTCCAAAATGGGGGATTCTTCTTTTCTAGCAATTGGGGGCTCTGTAGATGGAGTCAGCAAACTGTGTTCTAGAAAAACCTTCTCTCCAGGAGGCAAATAGCGCTCCGTTCCTTCCAAGTCTCTCCGTATGCCTATGTATTACTGTACAGCCACATATGGGGTGTTGCCATGTTCAGTAGAAATTGTGGGACAAATTATGGTGCCATTTTTAGTCCTTGTGTGAAAATGTAAAATCTGGGGCTAAAACGAAATTGTTGGTAAAAATGCAGTTATTTTTTCTTCATTACTCAATTGTATAAAATTCTGTGTCACACCCGTGATGTTAATATGATCACTGCACCCCTAGATGAATTCTTTGAGAGGTTTCGTTTGTAAAATAGGGTAACTTATGAGGGGTTCTGCTGTTCTGGCACGTCGTGGGTCATGGCACCTGCAAAGCAAAACAGTAAAATCAGACTAAAATCCTTGCTTTCTTGGCTTTGCACTGTGCCTGAAAAAATATTTTACGATTACATGTAGGGTATTGGCACACTCAGGAAATATTGGACCTCAGTTTGTTGTAAAAAAAAAAAAAAATTTCCTATCAGCCCTTAAAAAAATTAAAAACTTGGGGTTAAAACAACATTTTTGTTAGGAAAATGTCATTTTATTATTTTCACGGCTCAACGTTATAAACTTCTGTGAAGCACATGAGCGTTCAATGTGCTCTCCAGACATCTAGATAAGTTCCCTGAGGGGTCTGGTTTCCAAAATCGTGTCGCTTGTGCAGGATTTTCACTGTTAAGGTACATCAGACGCTCTCGAAACGTGACATGGCGTCTGCCAATTGTTCGAGCAAATTTTGCATTAAAAACGTTAAATGGCACTCCTTCCCTTCCGAGCCATGCCGTGTGCCCAAATAGTGGTTTTCTCCCTCATGGGGCATCAGTATGCTCAAGAGAAATTACACAAATTTTGGGGTCCACTTTTTCCTGTTACCCCTGTCAAAATAAAAAAAAAATTTTCATCTGAAGTAATTTTTTGTGAAAAAAAAAGTTAAATGTTCAATTTTTTTTTCCCATATTCCAAAAACTCCTGTGAAGAACCTGAAGGGTTAATAAACTTCTTGAATGTGGTTTTGAGCACCTTGAGTGGTGCAGTTTTTGGAATATTGTCACGTTTGGGTATCTTCTGATATAGACCTTCGCATGTGATGTGGTCCCAAAAAAAAAAAAAAAAAAAAAATGTTTTTTTCAATTTTGTTGGGAAAATGAAAAATCGTTGGTCAACTTTTAACCCTTATAACTTCCTAACAAAAAAAAAATTATTTCCAAAATTGTGCTGATGTAAAGTAGACGTGGAAAATGTTATTTATCAAATATTTTGTGACATATCTCTGTGATTTTAGGGCATGGAAATTCAAGGTTGGAAAATTGTAAAATTTTCGCCAAACTTGCGTCTTTTTTTCAAATGCAAATCATACCGAAGAAATTTTACCACTATCATGAATTACAATATTTCATGAAAAAGCATTCTTAGAATCTGTGGGATCCATTGAAGTGTTCCAGAGTTATAACCTCTTAAATTGACAGTGTTCAGAATTGTAAAAATTGGCCCGGTCATTAACGTGCAAACCACCTTCAAGGTAAAGTGGTTAAAATTATAACAATGTTCCTCACCTGTCCTCTGAGAAGATAATCCATAATGTCCCACGACAATCCTGATGACTTTGAGAAGGACAGCCGGCTACACGCTGACAGGAGCATGTAATCGCTCTTGCAGTGTATAGCGCTGAGCTGCCGTTAGATCACAGGAGTTCAATGGGTAAAAAACGTTAAAAATCTGCACAAAGAATTGACATGCTGCAGAAACTAACGCACTGCAAATACTCAAAGAAAAATTTCTGATGCACAATACTTCAGGATTCTTAGTGAATTACTTGGTGTAAGGATTCCATAGCGTTTTTGGCCCATCTGCACCCGGAGAAACCGCTCCGAAAACGCACCGTGAGCACACGTCCTAAATGTTCTTGCCAATCCCATCAGTTTAAAGTCTAGTATGCCTCTTTTAAGTAGTGGCAGTATCACCTGAGGAGTTTGACAGAGGGAGAGCACTTCTTCTGTCAGCTTGTTGGCGCCCCTATGCATGATCGATGTGCTATGTAAATAGAGGTCTGACAAAGGCCTTCAGGTCTGTCGTAAACTACAGCCAATTAGATCCCGCAGGCGTCTGATAGGCTAATGACAGGATAACATGTATAAGTAGAGCTGTGTGTTACCCTGATCATAAGATTACCTATTCAAGTTCTCATGTTGTGTTTTCTTAAAAAAAATAAATAAAAATCTATCCACATCCATAAAGATGTGCACTGCAATATCATATCATTATCCATCACAGTAAACGCTGTAAACATTTTTTTTTAAGACTATGCCAAACTCGAGTGAATTAAATATATGTTGCTCTTTCCTTTTCAGTCCTCCACTACTTTTTATTCATTTTGATGCATCCTCCTGAGATGTCTACATACAGCTTTTCAGATAGGGAACTGTGAGGAAAAGAGAATAGCTTAAGTATGGTATATTAGAAAGTTTATTGTATTACAGTTTTGTAGCTTGAGAAACTTAATTTAAGTATACAGTGCTACTTTCCTTTTTGTGTTAGGGAAATTAAAAGAAGTGATTAACTGCCCATGATTCTGGAGCAAACTTGACACTATTCACTGTCTGTTTCCAGTACTGGCTAATTACTACAGTAAAGTACTGTAGTTTTTTAGAAGTCTTGTAGTTCCAAATTTTGGACTTTTTCCTGTTTGACTGAAATATTACCCTTTCCTTTTGTGATTATATGTATAAATATCTATATTTCATTTCCTAGTTTGGCCCCAAGAAGAGTACATAGTAGAATATTCACTTGAATATGGGTTTCTCAGGCTATCTCAGAGCACACGACAGAGACTCAACATACCTGTGATGGTTGTAACACTAGGTAAGTGATCTAAATAGCTTTTTACTTGAGGTTAACATCGCATTTTGCCCATTCAGCAATCCATTAGGGTCTTCCGTCTGAATACCTAATAAACGGTATTAAAGGGAACCTGTCACCCCCCAGGGCCTTATTAAATGGTGGGAAATTTATAAAACTCATTCTTTCAGCTTTCTTAGGGATAAGAAACATAAGAGCCACCTTCACAGAATGCAGCCTTCGTGCTGCTGAAGGTGGATCTTCTACTTTAATAGGCCCTGGGGGGGGTGACAGGTTCCCTTTAACTGAGCCGTATACTACACTGACATAGTTTGAATCTGAAACTTTGAACTCCAGTTGAGCTAGTTTCTAACTGTGTCTATCCTTTGTAGCTGGATACAGTGGTGTACTAGTCACTGTCAGAAGTGGATTAATTTGCAAATAAAATTGTGTAGTCAAAAAGAACAAAACTGACTACAGCAGCAAGAATTTGAGTGAATAAAGAAATGAGTAACTATGTACATTAGTTGAAATAACAAACCTCATAAATTCTTTACAATTTTCTTTATTATATATATATATATATATATATATATATATATATTGTGTGTGTGTGTGTATATATATATATATATATATATATATATATAATAAATTATACTACCAGCCTAAATAGCAGAAAAAGAGGATGTGACTAGCACTCCTAGATAGTTGCCTAGATTCAATATAGTGACATGGCAATCTAGAATAGGGAGTCTCAAAATCAGCCTGGTAAATGGGCTGCACACAGAAAAAGTTTGAATCTGAAGGGCCGTGTTCTTTGCTGGAGATGATTACGTTTTCAGTGATGACAAAATTATTTTTCTGTATAGCTTTTTTTTTCTTGATTGTTATTATATGGGTTCTGGTACAGGTCTTCTTTTACTTAAATTTTTACATAAAACAGCATTTTTAGTGGCCAAATATGTCATTATTTTTTCTTTCTTTTACCTTTTTTTTTAATCTTTTCCTCTTTTGACCATATACAGTAATTCTGGCCCCCATTCTGTAATAATGTCTCCTGTTTTGTAATGATGTCCCTCTGCCTATACTAGTGTCCCCTGTCTTATAATAATGGTTACCTATCCTGTAATAATATCCCCATACTGTAATATCAGCAAGCTTGTAATAATGTCCCGATCCAATAATGTCCCTCAACCTGTAATAATGGTCCCCTATCCTGTAATAATGTCCTTCATCATCCTCTAATGTCTCCATCCTGGTTCCATCTTATAGTAATGTCTCCATCCTTGTCCCCTCCTTGTAACAATGTCCCTCATTTTACTGCTCTTTACATAAACATAAAAAAAAAAAATTGGAACCTGACCTCTCTCCCTCAGTGAACAGTGTCCTCTTCCTCCTCCACAGCTGGGGCACTTAGTAATTACGTCATATGTAGCTGCATCGGGACTCTGACGTCAGCTGCCAGCCTCTGATTGGCTTGTGTTGGTATTGTGGTGCAGAGAGCTGGTCTCTGCACCGCAATACATTTCAAGTGAAAGTATGTCCGAGGACAGTCGTTCAATTGAGAAGGAGTGCTAACGTCGGCGGGCCTCTGTCTCTCGGGACACGATTGTCTCGGGCCCGAAGGCCGCACAGTGAATGCTTGGGGCCGCATTCAGCTCACTTGTTTGAGACCCCTGATACAGACCCTCCATGGAGCCAGTTTTAACCATGACACCATGGATGGGGTGGCAACGTTGCACGTTTCTTATATTTGAGTGAATAATCCATGTTTACATTGCTTTTCTGGCGTGCTACTCTCATCTAAATCTGTTATAGCTCGGCTCTCAGGCCTGTTATAGCTCGGCTCCCGGGCCTGTTATGGCTCGGCTCCCGGGCCTGTTATGGCTCGGCTCCCGGGCCTGTTGTGGCTCGGCTCCCGGGCCTGTTGTGGCTCGGCTCCCGGGCCTGTTGTGGCTCGGCTCCCGGGCCTGTTGTGGCTCGGCTCCCGGGCCTGTTGTGGCTCGGCTCCCGGGCCTGTTGTGGCTCGGCTCCCGGGCCTGTTGTGGCTCGGCTCCCGGGCCTGTTGTGGCTCGGCTCCCGGGCCTGTTGTGGCTCGGCTCCCGGGCCTGTTGTGGCTCGGCTCCCGGGCCTGTTGTGGCTCGGCTCCCGGGCCTGTTGTGGCTCCTAGAGCAGAGCAGGCTTTTTCAGTGCGTGTCCCTGCAGCTCGCGCTTTTTAACCTCCAGAGCCAAGGCATCCTCTGACGGCCGCCATTTTTCTGCCTCCTTGGACCGAATAGCACCTTTTCCTGTGGGACCTTCCGCTTCCCAGCAGTCCTGCAGCCTGGAAACTGACAACAGGACGACTACTCTGAGTAGCTGCGCTGCAGACTAAGATTCTCCTCTACATCTCCTGTCCCCTAACCTTCCGGCACCTGTTTAGTGCACCAGCCAGTCACAGTGAAATAAAGCTCAGAGGGACCGCACTGCCTGCAGGCTCAACGATTGGTGAAACCATCTTTCCATCGGTGCTGGCGTAGTATCTGCCCTAGAGCAGTGCAGTGAACGGTGTAATAAATGCTCTAGAGCAGTGCAGTCACTGGTGTATTATGTGCTCTTGAGCCGTGCAGTCAACAGTAATGGGTATTGCAATGCACCCCATGCTGGCGTCATCTGTACCACTTCCCGCTGTGCGCCCTCCACAGGGAGATGGGCCATTATGAACCTGCCGTACGCAATTTTGCGCTGTAGGATTTTCAGCAGCAGATGAAGGAAGGGAGACACACTAGTCATTACTAGTGGGTAGGCGGAGCCCACATAGGATAGAAACACCTCAGATTAAAAAAGTGTTGACCGGCCCCTCCAGCATATAGGGCTCCTCCTACTCCAGCTCCCCAGTCTAAAATTTGAGGTCACAGAGGATAGTCGCTGCTGGAAGCAGCTCCTGAGAAGATTTTTTTATTTTAGTCGGACAGAGACTTGGACCGCCAGTGGTCTAGAGGTCTCAGGGGTCTCAGCGCTGCTGGACCCCCACCTGTCCCTTGGCGGATCTGTATTACCCTGTAAGGTGGTCCCTGCAGAACCCTGCCGGCCCTGGGGATGAGGATTGCTTCCCTGGCGGGGACGCAAACCGCGCTTCTGGGGTCACTGCGTTCCCCGCCCTGGGGGGAAGCTACGGGCACAGCGACACAAATCTCTGAGGGGTCCCTGTGGCGCTCAGCTGGGTGAGTACTCCACATGTTAATGTGTTTTGAGTGCTTCAGCTGCCGCTGCGGCAGCCGCTGCTACATGTATTCATGTGTGGTGATTGTGTACTTTTGTCCGCAGGTGGATACCTGCAGGACATGGGAGCGGGAGCGGAGTGAGTCGCGCGCTTTTTTTGAAACCGGCGGGGGGCGTGGCTTCCCTGCCTTTTTCTCTTCCAGTCTCTCTCTCCTCTAGCGCGGCGGCCATTACTGAAGGCCTTCTCGGGCTCCTCACTCTCCGCTCCCCCCGACCGACCGAAAGAAAGACACTACACCGCGGCCAGCTGGGTGAGTCGCTTCTACCTATCAGGGCAGAAGCTTGACCCCCTCACTTCTTACACGTGAAGCTGTTCTGCCTAATGCTGTCAGGTATCCAGGCCTAGACCGCAACACATTTGGCTCTCTCCTATACCTTTCTCCAGGGTTCTCTCCTCGCCGATATAGTCGCAGGACACTGAGAGCCAATTTCAGCTGTGCTGTATCCGCTATCCAGGTTTCAGACGCACCACCTACCAGGTACAGTAGGGTATTTGAAACTGTCATATTTTCAGTGGATCAAACGTCTTGGATTGGCTGCTGCAGTGGTACTGGTGTTCTGTACTATACTAAGGTGAGTCAGACGCACTCTCCTTCACATTTCTCACGTTCGATTGAAATAGTACTCTTAACAGACACATTTAGTCAATACCTGCCATCTTTCCAGTGGTTCAGACGTGCCCGAGGTCGATTGCTGCATCGGTCCTTCTCTTCTGTCCCAGAGTCAGGTAAGTCAGAAGCGCCCTCTATCATGTACTTCAGGGTCTTTTGCAGCTTCTGCCCAGGTTCCCTTCTATTCACCACTCAGTGAGAGGTGCCCGGTGTTCATCACTTCTGGTTGGCTGCAGCCGCGGTTCTAGTCCACTTTTCAGGTGCGTCAGACACCTCTTCTGCCGCATGTTTCATGGTCAATAACAACTGTGGTCTTTTAGCAGCTAAACAGAAAATCTACCACGTACCATATGGTGGATCTAAGTACCACAGGGTGGATCTCAGCGGCAACATAATTGGCCAATCCACTTTCAGGTAGGTCAGGCTGGTTTCACATTAGCGTTGCACTGACGTGCGTCGGTCAGCGCATAGCCGCTGCTAAGCTACGCCCCTGGCCTCCCGATCGCTCCGCCTATGGGCGCATGATGCTGCATGCAACCTGCGCACCTTATCTTTAGCATTGGTCTCGCAGGTCGTGCGCAGGTATGCGTTTGCCGGCGCATGCGTCCTTTTGATGGTGCGCCGACCTGCGCCCAACGCACCGTGTTGCATTTTGGTGCGCTCGGCGCACCGTCAAAAGCACGCATGCGCTGGCAAACGCATACCTGCGCACGGCCTGCGTACCCAATGCTAAAGATGGGGTGCGCAGGTCGCATGCAGCGTCATGCGCCCATAGGCGGAGCGATCGGGAGGAGGCGTGGCCGGGGCGGAGCTTAACGGCGGCCGTGTGCTGACCAGTGCAACGCTAATGTGAAACCAGCCTCAGACACGCTGGTGTCAGATACCGGATGGTCGCAGTTTTTCTTCGGCCACGCACTGAGCCCTGATTACGGTTGCTTCCCAGGGGCCTTTTCCACACCATCTGATTATTCGGGCCTACCAATAACTGTCCAGTAGGTTAGCTTCTAGTACTGTCCTCAGGCCATCTACACTATCCAGTGCGTTACTCCATCATAAATGATTTACCAATTGCAGTTTATACGTTCTGGCTGTCTCTTCTGAGTCAGAGCTCATATGTAGACCTTGACTCTCATGACTGTTCACTGCACTATCCTAGGGGCCTTTGAGCTACCTTAATACGAGGTCCCTTTTGATTCGTCAGTACTTGCCTCTTCTTTCTTACAGACATCGGATAAAGCCTCGAGCAATTCTGGGATTTTATTTCCGAGCATGGCTGTTCTCCCAACTTGGACAGGAAATGGATCTTACTTTGCGCAAGCATCGACCAGTGTAGAAGGCTGCTCCAGGCCTGGTTCCAATGAGGAGTTTTGTGATATCACGTTCCTTCCTTCAGCAGGCTTCGTATCCTTTTCACTGTTATCTTCGGTCGTGTGGTGTCTTAATGGTATGCCACACTAAACAGCGTCGCTAACGAGATCGCTAAAAAACGTCACTATTTAGCGATCTCGTTAGTGACGCTGTTGTGTGTGGCATGTAGCAACGACGTGGCCCCTGCTGTGATCTCGCTGATCGTTCACTAGGGTTCTGGACCGTATTTTAAACGTTGGCGTCCCGCTGGTGAGCCTATATCGCTGTGTCTGGCACGTTTTGTGAACGATTTGCGCTGTTTTTACATCGCAAAGTCGTTAAGGAGATCGCTAACCGCTTATGCGTCGTTAACGAGATCGCTAAATGTGGCAGCTACTAGCGATATTAAAACGATCACAAAAACTATTGCATTAGTATGCGTCGTTATTGTGATCGTTAGCGGGAGCGTTTAGTGTGGCAGTACCTTCATACTTAGGTAAGTAGATTCACACACTACTATCCTCTCCCCGTTACAGAGGGTCCAGGACTGATAGGGTCGCCCATGTTGACATAGGGAAGGATCTTCCTTCGTCAGTCAAGTTTTCTTTTGAGATCTATGTAATCCTTCCTAGAGCCAACTTTCCATGGAATTAACATACTCCAGTTTTTTTTTATGATGGACTCTCCTCCTTGACTACCCATATACTTGTGTGCCTTCCAATGCCCGTCTAGACAACTTTTTCCATAGTCCTCTATAACTATCCTCATCCCTGTACGCTTGAGTTTAGCTTCCTGATTGTTCTCAGCTGTTTTGTTGATGAAGCAGAGCCTACATTGCTGTGTTCAGATCCAGGGTACCACCCGAGGTCCCCTTCAGTACGTCTTCAGCATTTTGCTCTCTAAGTAGGATAACAGTAGCCTACTCTCTAGTATTTCCTTGTTATTTTCTCTGAATCCTTATTCCAGCCGCTTCCAAAGCATCTCTGTATCCTATATCCCTTCTCTCCTGAGCTCACTGCGAACTGGACCACTTCTCCTTCTACAGACCCTCCGGTTTCCAGATTTTCCTTCAATACGGACCTTCCTCTCCCAGAGAGAGCATCCCTCAAGGATACCAACGGCAGACTAAAAAAGTCCTTGGCAAGGTTAACCTTTGAAGTGTCCGCCGCTACATTGTGCTCTGCCTTTGTCTCCTTCTGGGTAGCAAAGTTTATAGACGCATGAACTAAGCTGCTCCATCAGTGCATTCTTTCTGGAGCACGATCGGAGGAATCGGCCGTCCTCGTGGACCAATTTACTCTTGCAGGGAAGTACATGGATTCCCCCTTCCGGACGCCTCTGCAGGTGCTGCTCGGTCATCCAGCAATATCATATCATAGCCATCTGAAGGACTATTGGCTTAAGGCGTGGCAGGCAAACTTATTCTCAAAGAAGTCCCTCACCAAATTGCCTTTTCAGGGTTTTCCGTCGTTTGGCCCCAAGTTGGACCAAATTATTAAGGAGGTCACCAGAGGGACAAGCTCTCCTTCCTCAGGCTCAACTCGTCATTCTCCAGGTGTTTTTTTCTCAGCGTGGCTCGTTGGGGATCGAAGATTGCTCAACGGAGGAGTCCATCCTTGTCTTTCAGGATGAAATCTCTTCGTTCAGTAATTGCTTCCTGGGAACCGCATGAGTTTTCCTTTGTCCCATGGAAGCCTTTATCCAGGTCCTGATTTCTTCAGGGCATCTGAGATTCCTGTTTTTTTTGCGAGGGGCAGGTCCTTTTTCATTTTATAGCTTTCCCTTTAGGGCTCTCAACCACTTCCAGAGTCTGTGGCAGCAGTTTTGCACATCCTGTGGATCACAGGTTCTGTGCTCTCCCCGTACCTCATAGAGATTCTCCATGGGTCTCTCCATCGCTCTTGATTCCCTTCCTTTTGCCCGGCTTGGACTCACCCTTCATAGCGCTCTTTCATCAGGCTACCTGGCGTGGGCGACGTGTGTCTATCCAGCTAAGGCGCCGTCCCTCCCCCCTCTTCGATACATGGGCTCAGCGTATAGAGTCCCTCCGGGCTCCAGTTCAGCGAATGCTCTCTGAATCCGGTTGATAATTGTAGGTTTACCAGGTCAGAGCACTGCACATTCTTCGGGATTTAAGGCACTCGCAACCTGGGCAGTGGGCGCCTCCAGGCGGTGCACATAGGGCCTCCGCCCTGCACCTTTGCAGAGCAATGATCTGCCCTCCACATGCTCACAAAATTTTTCAAAGTCCATGCCTAGTTTCGGCAGATGCCAACTTAGGTAGAAAGACCTTGCAGGTGATGGTGGTGAGTTCTCCGACCTGATTGGAGTTGAACGCTGTTCCCTCCCCTTGGGTACTGCTTTGGGGCGTCCCATAGTTTCCTGTGTCCCCCAATGAAGCGCTAGAGAAAACAGGATTTTTGGTTGCTTATCGTAAAATCTGTATCTCGGAGCCTTCATTGGGGGACACAGCACCCTCCCAAGTTGAACAGCTCTGTTTACTGTATGATATTGTTACAGTTTGTGTTTTGTGTGGTTTCTGTCTCTTTTACAGATTGCTTCTACTACTACTTTCTCACTATCTGAATATCCTAGTTCTGGTCGGTGGGGTGTACACTGTGGAGGAGGCGCTAACTTGTTTTCTGCATAGTGTGAGCCTCCTAGTGGCAACAGCATACACCCCATAGTTTCCTGTGTCCCCCAATGAAGGCTCTGAGAAAAAATCCAGTCACTGAGCTTGAACTGCGGTGACCTCATCACTGACTTTTTTCCAGGGTGCTGAGGTCACGGCAGTTTAGCCCTTCTGTGAATGCAGCCTCAGTGACCGGAGGTAACCTCAATGACGTCATCACTAGTCACTGAGGCTGCGCTATGATAAAAAATAATATTCCTCGACTTTACGCGGAGATGATGATAATCCATTTGTCCCACGACGGGTCTAACTCTGCAACATCTAGGTGGCAGGCTGCATGGCTACATGATGCGTCCATACAGCCTGCCATCCAGCAGAAACACTGAGCAGCGTGTGCTCAGTGTCTCTCTGACGGCACTGCGAGCGTGAGAAAGTTCTGCTCGCAGTGCCGTCAGACAGGTCCTGGGAGTTCACGGCTAATGAACTCACTTCACCTATGTGACGTCAGCGTGAGCGCTGATGTCAGGAAGGTGAAGCGAATTCACTGGCTGTAAACTCACAGGTCCTGTCTGACTGCACCGCGAGAAGGAGAACTTTATAACGCTCACAGTGCCGTCAGACAGAGAATAGGAGTTCAAAGGGAGACACTGTATCTATTCTATTGTAACCTGTCAGTGTGATTTTACTGTACGCGGCACATGAATTGCCGGCTTTTCAAAGGACATGGGTGTGTAAAAATCAGACAGCACTCACATGGCCCGAGTGCTGTGCGATTTTTCTTTTTTTCTTCACACACCTATAGGCTTGCATTGGTGACTCTCGGCCGAGTCTCGGGCTGTGTGGCCCTCCAAAGAAAATGCCGCCCCACACCATTGCTGACCCAATGCCAAACCGGTCATGCAGAAGGATGTTGCAGGCAGCAGATCCCTCTCCACAGCATCTCCAGATTCTGTCATGTCTGTCACATGTGCTAAGTGTGAACCTGCTGCCTGCAACATCCTTCAGCATGACCTGTTTGGCAGTGGGTCAGTAATGGTGTGGGTGTGCATTTCCTTGGAGGCCCACACAGCCCTCCATGTGCTCGCCAGTGGTGGCCTGACTGCCATTAGATACCGAGATGAGATCCTCAGGCCCCTTGTAAAATCATACAGTCATGGACAAAAGTTTTGAGAATGACACAAATATTAATTTTTACAAAGTCTACTGCTTCACTTTTTCTAATGGCAATTTGCATATACTCCAGAATGTTATAAAGAGTGATCAGCTTAACAGCAATTACTTGCAAAGTCAATATTTGGCTAGAAAATGAACTTTATCCCCCAAAACACATTTCAACATCATTGCAGCCCTACCTTTAAAGCTAACCTCTTTTCAGTGATTGCTCCATTAACACAGGTGTGGGTGTTGATGAGGACATGGCTGGAGATCAATCTGTCATGATTAAATAAGAATGACACCACTGGACACTTTAAAAGGAGGCTGGTGCTTGGCATCATTGTTTCTCTTCTGTTAACCATGGTTATCTCTAAAGAAACACGTGCAGTCATCATTGCAATGCACAAAAATGGCCTAACAGGGAAGAGTATCGCAGCTAGAAAGATTGCACCTCAGTCAACAATCTATCGCATCATCAAGAACTTCAAGGAGAGAGGTTCCATTGTTGCCAAAAAGGCTCCAGGACGCCCAAGAAAGACCAGCAAGCGCCAGGACCGTCTCTTAAAAGTGTTTCAGCTGCGGGATTGGGCTACCAGCAGTGCAGAGCTTGCTCAGGAATGGCAGCAGGCAGGTGTGAGTGCATCTGCACGCACTGTGAGGCGGAGACTCTTGGAGCAAGGCCTGGTCTCAAGGAGGGCAGCAAAGAAGCCACTTCTCTCCAGAAAAAACATCATGGACAGACTGATATTCTGCAAAAGGTACAGGCAGTGGACTGCTGAGGACTGGGGTAAAGTTATTTTCTCTGATGAATCCACTTTTCGATTGTTTGGGACATCAGGAAAACGCCTCATTCGGAGAAGACAAGGTGAGCGCTACCACCAGTCTTGTCTCATGCCAACTGTTAAGCATCCTGAAACCATTCATGTGTGGGGTTGCTTCTCAGCCAAGGGAATCGGCTCTCTCACAGTCTTGCCTAAAAACACAGCCATGAATAAAGAATGGTACCAGAATGTCCTCCAAGAGCAACTTCTCCCAACCCTCCAAGAGCAGTTTGGCGATCAACAATGCCTTTTTCCAGCATGATGGAGCACCTTGCCATAAAGCAAAGGTGTTAACTAAATGGCTCAGGGAACAAAACATAGAGATTTTGGGTCCATGGCCTGGAAACTCCCCAGATCTTAATCCCATTGAGAACTTGTGGTCAATCATAAAGAGACGGGTGGACAAACAAAAACCTAAAAATTCTGACAAAATGAAAGCATTGATTGTGCAAGAATGGACTGCTATCAGTCAGGATTTGGTCCAGAAGTTGATTGAGAGCATGCCAGGGAGAATTGCAGAGGTCCTGAAGAAGAAGGGTCAACACTGCAAATAAAGACTTGCTGCATTAACTCATTCTGTCAATATAAGCTTTTGTTACTCATATGTTTGCCATTATATTTCTGTCTGTGATAAAAACATCTGTCAAACACACATAAAAACCAGAGGGCAGCAGATCATGTGAAAATATAATATTTGTGTCATTCTCAAAACTTTTGGCCATGACTATGCTGGTGCCGTTGGCCCTGGGTTCCTCCTAATGCAGGACAATGCCAGACCTCATGTGGCTGGAGTGTGTCAGCAGTTCCTGCAAGATGAAGGCATTGAAGCTATGGACTGGCCTGCCCGTTCCCCAGACCTGAATCCGATTGAGCACATCTGGGACAGCATGTCTCACTCCATCAACCAACGTCACGTTGCTCCACAGACTGTCCAGGAGTTGACTTATGCTTTAGTCTGGGTCTGGGAGGATATCCCACAGGAGAACATATGCAACCTCATCAGGAGCATGACCAGGCGTTGTAGGGAGGTCATACAGGCACGTTGAGGCCACACATAATACTGAGCATCTTTTTGACTTGTTTCCACTTTAATTTTGTCTTGTTTTGATTTTCATTTTGACTAGTTTCCACTTTCATTTTGGGGTCTCTCCAAATCCAGGCCTCCATTGGTTCAAAAATTTGATTTTCATTGATGATTTTTGTGTAATTATGTTGGCAGCACATTCAACTTTGTACAGAACAAAGTATTCATTGAGAATATTTCATTCATTTAGATCTAGGATGGTTATTTGAGTGTTCCCTTTATTTTTTTGAGCAGTGTATTATAATCCGCTGAGGTTTTAGTATTAGTGCCACTATAGAAAAGAGGATGAATTCTATTATGCCTAAATGAATGTTGGTTTAACTTTTCTTTATATTGAATCGCTCACACCATATTTTTTATTTATCTTTTATTGAATTTATATATAAGGTAATACAATCACAAGGCACTAACCATGCCAAAATAGAAAAACATATACATTAAGAAACAAGATGTAAAATCCCATAACCAATACCACGTACACTGAGTGGAATAACAGTCATAGGAATAAAGAAAGAAAAGAGAGAAAAGTAGAAACACAAAGAAAAGTGGGAGGGGGGGAGGTGGCAAAGGAGATGGGGACAGGTGTTCAAAGGTGGGGCCCAAAGATTACAGGCTGTTTCTCTCAATGAGAGCTAGATATGCAGCAGAGGTCATAAATTTGAGCTAGTAAAACCAGGTATTCTAGAAACATTCATAGAAATTGTTTATCATAATAATTTTATTTCTATAGCGCCAACATATTCCGCAGCACTTTACATTATAGAGGGGACTTGTACAGACAATAGACATTACAGCATAACAATAAACACATAGATCATAGAAGTAAGTTCCTTCATTGACAAGCTCAGACCATTTTCTTCTTGTTCTAGCGGTGTCAGATCTTTGTGCAGGGCTACAATGTGGTGATCAGAAGTTCTCCAAGATGGATTTCTTTGACTGCAGTAGTTCTAATGGCTTAAGCAATTGACTTTCTAAGGGGGTTTACTGGGTGGTACCTAAATAGGTATAACAAAAGGAGAAACATGGTGAAGTTGGATTAATGTCACTTAGCTACCTTTAGAAATACTAATATTTTGGTTTCTGAAACCAAGTTGGCACACTTAATCGGAAACTGTCACCAAAAAAAAATGCTATTAACGTGCAGACATTGTGTTCATCTGTAGGTTAAAAGCGTTACTAACCTGCCCAGCGCCAGCATGGATAAAATCATCTTTATTACCACCGGAAGCATCTGGTTTCAGATATGGAGGGCACCACTGGCTGTGATTCTGTCACAGCGGCTGGTTCCGCGCCCCCGGTGCTTTCTGACAGCCGACTCCAATGCAGAGCCAGTGTCTGTCAGGGCTTGGGGTGCGATTACAGCCTCCACTGTGTATTCTCAGAGCGGTGACTGAACCGGCGCCTCCCCCCATGACTGAAATCCGAACACTGCTGGGGGAATAAAGTTAATTTTCTCCCTGCATCGTTCGGCTAAATGCGTGCGCGGGGCAGGTTAGTAACACTATTAACCTGCAGATTAACTCCATATTTTGCAGGTTAATTGTGTGGTTTCTGGTGACAGGTTCCCTTCTAATGTTAAATAATTTTTTGATTAGATGCAGCTGTTTCATCTGTTACCCCACTTGGCAGCCTACTCTAAACTTGTTAGGCTTACCAGGTTCCTTGGATCACTTGACTTATGCTCCCTTTAACATACGGTAATAAGTTTTAGTACTGCTTCCTGAACACTTCAGTTGTTGGTTAAGTGGTTTAACAAGTAAAGCATATCTAATTAAATCCAGGAAGATATATAAATAAAGTCTATAAATAGAAATAATATTCCTTTTGAAAAGAAGGAAAAAAATGAGGGGGGTGTCCCTGGATAATGGTAACCTGTTTTAAATTCTTCCTCATCTGGTCAGGCATCTCCAGTTAGTTTGTGGACACTTACTTTGTCGTAGCACTGAATCAAAAATTTTATTTTCTTGATGGAATAATTTCTAGAACTTTCACTGTTTTCCTTAAGCACTATGTGTTGAACCGCAATATTCTTGGGATCTTTAAGCTCTTATAAGGGGGCTACCTCTCCATCAGATTATTTCTTTGATGTCTTCTTTTAGGTGCTAAGCTAAGAAGTATATCGTGACACAGCTGTGCTGGTGCTCAAATAGGTTTCCAGCCAATAAAGTAGCTAAACAAAATTTGGCGCTCAACTCATGAAAAATCCGTTGTAAAACTTTAATGCAGTGCAAAATAAACGTTTGTCATCAGTGACCTTCATCAGTATACCACAGTGTACAATATTCAGAAACAAACAAAAAACATCACAATTATATAGATATAAATTAATAGAGAATTATTTCTCATAAACAACTACGTGCTCTGTCAGTATAAGGAAGGAAGGTAGACAAGGAAAAGGAGAACCTACCCGACTGCCCTAGTTGTGTCTGTATAGTGTAAGCTTTTCAGGGGATATAGCTCCGGGATCGCCGTCTCGGGTAGACGGAGTGGCATAAACACAGTTCACTCACAGACAGCAATTCTGGTGCAACTGGCCGCAACCAGTTTTATTAAAGTCCACAGCAAACAAAACATAAACCAAATCATAAACAAAAGTCCTAAGCCTGGCAGGCTGCTAACTTAAACACAGTTAGTTTCCTCACTACTGTGAAATAGGCTCTAGCAGCCTGGCCACAACAACACGTATATTGTAATTACCAGGGATGGACTTGCAGGAGACTCCAACAGCGTCTGAAGTCAGATCCAGACTGAGAGCCCTGTCTGTGTAACTCTACCACCTATTTCTGGCTGCTTAATTAAGCAGCTGTGTGCATTCAGGGTTGAGCTGCAAGCCTGTACTGGATGGGAGTGGAGTGAACGTCGTACTGCCATCCTACCTTCACTCCTATTTTCCTTATGCGACCCAGCTAAGAAACCTGGGCGAGATATACACCCCGTCCAGTGCGCACCCCTTCACTGTCTCACATATCCCCCCCCTCTTCTCCAGACCGGAGGGCTGGTCAACAACTCCAAAGAGACAGTGAACTCTGGACAAGGCATCGGCATTACCCTGTAACTTCCCAGGTCTATGCTCTATGTCTAGCAAGCCTCGCGGGTGCCGACCATATACCAACTCAAAGGGAGAAAACCCCGTAGAGGCTTGGGGCACCTCTGACCGAAAACATTAGGTAGGGTAACAGGTAGTCCCAGTCCCGACCATCTTTCTCCACTGCTTTCTTTAACATATGTTTTAACGTTTTATTAAAACGTTCAACCAGCCCATCCGTCTGGGGGTGATACACGGATGTTCGAGTGTGCGAGATTTTAAGCAACTTACACAGTTCCTTCATCACCTTGGACATAAAAGGTGTGCCTTGGTCCGTGAGGATCTCTTTAGGGATTCCTGTCCTGGAAAACATATGAAAGAGTTCCCGTGCAATATTTTTGGACGCCATATTTCTTAAAGGGACAGCCTCGGGGTACCGGATTGCATAATCAAGTACCACTAGTATGTATTGGTGCCTCCTGGCTGATTTCACAATAGGACCTACCAAGTCCATTGCTACCCTTTCAAATGGTATCTCTATAACCGACAGCGGGACTAATGGACTGCGGAAGTGAGAAACCGGAGCATTTATCTGACACGTGGGGCAGGTTTTGCAATAATCCTCCACATCTCGATAAACCCCTGGCCAGTAAAACCTCTGGAGGATTCTTTTCTGGGTATTGTCCATCCCCAGGTGCCCGCCAAGCACGTGGTTATGTGACAAACCTAGCACCATACTTCTATATGGCTTAGGTACTAGGAGCTGACTCACGGCCTCTCCCTTTACCTTCGTGACCCTATATAGCAGGTCATTGTTCATGGCAAAATGGGGAAATCTTTCATCAGAGCCGGGTTCTTGTGGGATCTCATTCAGAACAGTTATATTTATTCGAACGTCCATGACAGCACTACAGAGAGAGGGGATCCGCCCCTTAGGAACAGGAAACCTACAGATATAAAAGGGCGGCACCTCTCCCACACATCAGTTGGTTTCCTGTTCCTAAAGGACGGGTTTCCTACAGATGTAAGCCGACCCGTGGGTCCTGCCGGATATTCCCGATCTGCTCTCCCAGGGTCCAGTCTACCATCCTCGAGTAGCGGGCCTCCACCTGACGGCGTGGATTTTGAACGGTCGCTGCTGAGAGATAAGGGGTTTTCTGCTAATGTAATTAATACTCTCCTTAAAAGCAGAAAAGAGGTTACAACTAGAATCTACGCTAGGATTTGGAAGAAATTTCTTCAGAGCTCAGAGGTGGTAGCAGGGGACCCAACACCGATAACCCAGATTCTAGAATTCCTACAAAAGGGTCTGGACTTAGGTCTCTCCACAAGCACCCTTAAGGTGCAAGTTTCAGCTTTGGGGGCACTCTTTAGTTGCAACATCGCAAATAATTACTGGGTCAGTAGATTCATTAAAGCTGCGGGTAGGTCGAGACCCATAGTGAAGGTAAGAATCATGCCATGGGACTTAAATCTTGTTCTCACTGCTTTAACAGAGCCCCCTTTTGAACCTATATCAGCAGCATCAATAAAAATTCTTTCCCTTAAGACCGCTTTCCTGGTAGCATTAACCTCGGCTAGGAGGGTAAGTGACATCCAGGCACTATCTAGACTATCTCCTTACACTCAGGTCCTGAATGACAGGATAATACTTAGACCGGATCCGGCATACCTACCTAAGGTGTCTTCCGCTTTCCACAGAACACAGGAAATTGTTCTCCCTTCGTTCATCCCTAATCCATCTAATCAAAAAGAGATGAAACTCCATACTTTAGATGTTAAAAGATGTCTGCTGCAATATTTGACAGTCACTGATGCCTGGAAAAGGGACAATGCATTGTTTGTCTCTTTTCAAGGGATTAACAAAGGCTGTAGAATAAACAAAAAGCTAATTAGCCAGATGGATTAGGGAAGCAATTTCTCTGGCATACACCTCGAGGGGCAAGCCGGCACCTGAGAGGCTAAGGGCGCATTCCACTCGAGCTGTGGCGACTTCATGGGCAGAGAGGGCAGAAGTCTCCATTGACCAGATATGTAAGGCAGCTACGTGGTCTTCTCCACACACGTTTTACACTCATTATAGATTAGATTTGGGTGCTTCCTCAGACCTTTCTTTTGGATTAAGGGTGCTGCAGGCAGTAGTCCCTCCCTAAGTAGTTATTACTCTCTGTAATTCTCTCTGTAGTGCTGTCATGGACGTTCGAATAAAGTCTAAGTTACTTACCGTTAACGGTATTTTTCGAAGTCCATGACAGCACCCTTACATTCCCACCCGGGTTCTATGTGCACTTCTTCCTCTTATGTAGTCCACATGTAATAAACAATTGATTAATGTTACTGTGTGATGCATAAAATTTTTTGCTGTATACCAATTAACCTTGATGTCCTCTTATGCTCTGTAATCCAACTGATGTGTGGGAGAGGTGCCGCCCTTTTATATCTGTAGGTTTCCTGTTCCTAAGGGGCGGATCCCCTCTCTCTGTAGTGCTGTCATGGACTTCGAAAAATACCGTTAACGGTAAGTAACTTAGACTTTTCCCTGGCATGTTTAAGAGTGGGGTCTCGCAATTGCTCACTCCCAAAATTGCCACGGGACACAGGTAGGTCAGGGACATTCTGTTCCAGAGAACCATCATCCCCCTCCCCCAACATCACTTGAAATGGAAATTCATCATTATCACGGTCATCATCATTATCAGTATTATCATCATTATCATGATGATCATCATCATCATTATCCGTATCATCATCATTACATAAATTCAACAACACACTAGCATTGTGTTCCGCCCCTATGAACCGCGCAACCTCAGTAGGAGCTTCATTACACTGTCCGGTAGAACCGTTTTTCCCCAAAGACCCCAAAACGGGAAAGTCACGACCCAATATGCCGGGGTGCATCAGGTTCTTCACTACCCCCACTTCATACGAGATCTCCCCGAGTTTTGTGACGAAGTCCACAGAAGTTACCGGGTAAACTTTGGTGTCTCCATGGATGCACACCACGCTCAGGTGTTTATCGGGAATGAAGTCCCTATCAGCCAGGCTGGCATGTATCAGAGTCACTCGACTCCCTGAGTCTAGGAGGGCTTGTACTGGGCAGCCATTTATAACCACCTGGGACACCTGTGGGCCAGTCTCCTCCGCTGGGGTGGCCACGCACACGGGTTCCGCGAGGAAAGAGAGGGACCTTCCAGCATCACAGTCCATAGGTTCCCCCACTAGTGGACAGTTGGCTGAAATATGACCCCTTTCACGGCATCTCCAACACTGTCTCAGGTCGGGTGGTTCAGACGTGGAGACCTTTCTAGGCCTGGGAACTCCCGACAGGGAAGCATCGGCCCTTGCCTCACACATGTCCCCTCGGGGCTGACCCCGTCTATCAGCAGTCCCCCTGGCCCCACCAGCTGGAACCCTCTTACCGGGAGATGTTGGAGGCCGGGAACTCCGAAGTGACGACCGCTCGGACGGCTGGTCACGGAGGTAGTCTTTGGTGGCGGAGTACCTCTCAATTAGGCTGACCAGTTGATTGGCATCTTTGGGGTCTCCCTGTCCGACCCAGAGCTGCACCTCAGGAGGAAGAGCCCAGATGTACCGGTCCACTACTACCTTCTCGACCATTTGGGCAGGGGTGCTGACGTCAGGCTCCATCCACTTCTTTACTAGAGAAATCAGGTCATACATTTGTGACCGAGCAGGCTTGTCCCAACTGTATCTCCAGTTATGGACTCTCCTGGCACGGACTGCAACCGTAACCCCCAGCCGGGCAAGTATCTCTGCTTTCAGCTTGGCATAGTCTCTGCTGTCCTGCTCGCTAAGTCAAAATAGGCCTTTTGGGGTTCCCCAGTCAGATAGGGTGCGACCACCATGGCCCATTCAGATGATGGCAGATTCTCCTTCTCTGCAAGCCTTTCAAATATAGCGAGATAAGCCTCCACATCATCATGAGGCGTCATCTTTTGCAGAGTCTGTTTTACCGCCTTCTTTACCGCGGACAACGCAGGTGACCTTGCGCCATCACTCTGGAACGAGGTGCTGAGAGGCTGGCGTAGTGCTGCAACCTGCTCCATTAATAGTCGGTTAGTCTCCTGCTGTTGCACACTAGCTCTCGCCATATGTTTGAGCAGCTCCTCCATACTGTCAGACTTGTCTGTCCCGGCAACGGCGGCCTTTACCCAGGACATGCACACTCCACAGTCTTTTCCACAGCAAGTTCAGCTTTGCTGTGCAGACACTTTTTTTTTTTTTTCTCTGCAGACCCTATTAGGGCCACTGTCTCTTTAAGACTGCTTCAACAGACTTTTCCTTTGCTGCTGCTTTAGCCACTGTGCTGCCCCAGCATTCTAGCACCAATTGTAAGCTTTTCAGGGGATATAGCTCCGGGATCGTTGTCTCGGGTAGACGGAGTGGCATAAACACAGTTCACTCACAGACAGCAATTCTGGTGCAACTGGCCGCAACCAGTTTTATTAAAGTCCACAGCAAACAAAACATAAACCAAATCATAAACAAAAGTCCTAAGCCTGGCAGGCTGCTAACTTAAACACAGTTAGTTTCCTCACTACTGTGAACTAGGCTCTAGCAGCCTGGCCACAACAACACATATATTGTAATTACCAGGGATGGACTTGCAGGAGACTCCAACAGCGTCTGAAGTCAGATCCAGACTGAGAGCCCTGTCTGTGTAACTCTACCACCTATTTCTGGCTGCTTAATTAAGCAGCTGTGTGCACTCAGGGTTGAGCTGCAAGCCTGTACTAGATTGGGAGTGGAGTGAACGTCGTACTGCCATCCTACCTTCACTCCTATTTTCCTTATGCGACCCAGCTAAGAAACCTGGGCGAGATATACACCCCGTCCAGTACGCACCCCTTCACTGTCTCACAATAGGTTATCAGTGTTTGATATACAGTGGGTTCGGAAAGTATTCAAACCCTTTAAATTTTTCATTTTGTTTCATTGCTGCCATTTGGTAAATGCAAAAAAGTTAATTTTTTCTCATTATTGTACACTCTGCACCCCATGTTGACTGATAAAAACCAGAAATGTAGAAATTTTTGCAAATTTATTAAAAAAGAAAAACTGAAATATCACATGGTAATAAGTATTCAGACCCTTTGCTCAGACACTCATATTTACCGCACATGCTGTCCATTTCCTTGTGATCCTCCTTGAGATGGTTCTACTCCTTCATTGGAGTCCAGCTGTGTTTAATTAAACTGATAGGACTTGATTTGTAAAGGCACACACCTGTCTATATGACTTCACAGCTCACAGTACATGTCAGACCAAATGAGAATCGTGAGGTCAAAGGAACTGGCCAAGGAGCTCAGGTACAGAATTGTGGCAAGGCACAGATCTGGCCAAAGTTACAAAAGAATTTCTGCAGTACTCAAGGTTCCTAAGAGCACAGGAGCCTCCATAATCCTTAAATGGAAGACGTTTGGGACCACCAGAAGTCTTCCTAGACCTGGCAGTCCAGCCAAACTGAGCAATCGTGGGAGAAGGGCCTTGATGAGAAAGGTAAAGAAGAACCCCAAGATCACTGTGGCTGAGCTCCACAGATGCAGTAGGGAGATGGGAGAAAGTTCCACAAAGTCAACTATCACTGCAGCCCTCCACCAGTCAGGCCTTTATGTCAGAGTGGCCCGACGGAAGCCTCTTCTCAGTGCAATACATATGAAAGCCCTCATAGAGTTTCTTAAAAAACACATGAAAGACCATGAGAAATAAGATTCTCTGGTCTGATGAGATGAAGATAGAATTATCACCAAAAAGTTCTAAGCGGTATGTGTGGAGAAAACCAGGCACTGCTCATCACCTGCTCAATACAATCCCAACAAGTGAAACATGGTGGCAGCATCAGGCTATTGGGTGTTTTTCAGCTGCAGGACCAGGACGACTGGTTACAATTAAAGTAAACATGCATGCGGCCAAGTACAGAAATATCTTGGATGAAAATCTCTTCCAGAGTGCTCTGAACCTCAGACTTGACCGAAGGTTCACGTTCCAAGACAATGACCCCAAGCACAGAGTGCAACTAACAAAGGAGTGGCTTCAGAACAACTCTGTAACCATTCCTGACTGGCCCAGCCAGAACCCTGACCTAAACTCAAATGAGCATCTCTAGAGATACCTGAAAATGGCTCTTCACCAAAGTTCACCATCCAACCGGACGGAACTGGAGAGGATCTGCAATGAAGAATGGCAGAGGATCCCCAAATCCAGGTGTGAAAAACTTGTTGCATCATTCCCAAGAAGACTCATGACTGTACTAGCTCAAAAAGGTGCTTCTACTCAATACTGAGCAAAGGGTCTGAATACTTATGACTGTGATATTTAAATTTTTCTTTTTTAATAAATTTGCAAAAATGTCTACATTTCTGTTTATCAGTAAGGATAGGGTGCGGAGTGTACATTAATGAGAAAAAAATAAACTTTTTTGCATTTACCAAATGGCTGCAATGAAGCATAGGGTGAAAAAGTTAAAGGGGTCTGAATAGTTTCTGAACCCACTGTAGTTGATACAGGTCAGTGACGTAACCAGTCTAAGAGACACAACTAGAGCAGTCGGGTAGGTTCTCCTTTTCCCTTTTCCTTGTCTACCTTCCTTACTTATATTCACAGTGCACGTAGTTGTTTTGAGAAATAATGAATTATATATAGTTTCTCTGTTTATTTATCTATTATATACTTACCTTGTAAGGTCTTCACATTCTGTTCCGTCCGGATCCCTGAATTCCAAGCGGCGGAAGTTCACCGACCGCCATATTGGGACACCCAAGTGATGGGTGTCTCAATATGGAAACTGCTTGCACGGTACCACCAGCGCACCACACACACACACACACACACCACTATACGCCATATGCACACACAAACACACTGTATATACTGTACGCACCACACACACTGTATACGTTGTACGCAACACACACACTGTATACGCTGTACGCAACACACACACTGTATACGCTGTACGCACCACACACACACTGTATACGCCATATGCACCACACACACTGTATACGCCATATGCACCACACACACTGTGTACGCCATACGCACCACACCACACAAACACACACACACACACACACACTGCAGATGGGGGAGAGAGACAGAGCACAGGGGGGAGACAGCTCAAACAGTACAGCATATGAGGGGAGAACACAGACAAGGGGATAGCACATGGGGTAGACAGGTCAAAGAAGAGAGCACAGGGGAAAGAGAGTGGATAGGTGGTTGAGCACTTGGGGGGGGGGGGAGGGAGAGATTCTCAACGCTGCAAAGCCTGCCCCCATCGTGACATTACCGCTATCGCATTGGGCCTCCATCTAGTATCTATATAATTGTGATGTTTTTTGTTTGTTTCTGAATATTGTATACTGATGAAGGTCCATTGATGACCGAAACTTTTATTTTGGACTGCATTAAAGTTTTACAATGGATTTTTCACGAGTTGAGTGCCAAATTTTGTTCAGCCTCTTAGGTGCTGTTAGGTGAGGGAAAAAATATTTACTGTGAATTTAAGTTTGCCGAAACCCATGACAACACCCTTCTTTATTCCCTTTTCTGGCTTGTGGTGCCTGAGGTTTTGGTCTTCCTCTTCTCACAATGAAGAATGAGCTTGAGTAAATGTACTGTATAAATCATAACAAGCATAAGGATAATTTGTGTGACTCCTACTGTAGGAAGTGAGTGGCTTTTGTTTTTTTGCTCATGGCTTCCTGTACAGTCATAGAGCGGATTCCTCTCTCTCAGGTGCTGTCATGGGTTTGGGGAAAATCTAATTCACAGTAAGTAATTATCATTTTCAGCTGCAGATGGAAGGAAGAGAGCCACAGTATTCATTACTGATGGGTAGGCGGAGCCCCAGATCAGGATGTCACCTCAGATCAAAAGAGTGCTGACTGGCTGGCCCCTCCAGCTCGGGCTCCTCCTACTCAGCTCCAGTCTAAGATTTGAGGTCCCAGAGGATGGTCGCTGCTAATGCAGCTCCTCAGAAGATTTTATTATTTTATATTCGGACAGGAGACTTGGATCACTAGTTGGTCTAGAGGTCTCAGGGGTACCAGCGCTGCTGTACCCCAACCTCTCCCTTGGCGGATCTGTATTTACTCAAAGTCCCTGCAGAATCCTTGCCGGCCCTGGGGGATGAGGAGAGCTTCCCTGGCGGGACGCAAACCACACGTGCGGTCACTGCGTTCCTCGCCCTGGGGGGAAGCATGGGCACAGCGCCAGAAACCCCTGAGGGTCCCTGTGGCGCCTTGGCTGGTGAGTACTCCACACAAATTTTTTATTATAATTATGTGTGAGTGCTTTAGCGTCTGAGTGAGCAGCGCTATTACTTGTATGTCAGTATGCTTCAGCGCTGCTGTGACAGCGCTACTACATGTATGTCAGTATGCTTCAGCGCTGCTGTGACAGCGCTGTTACAAGTAGATGTGGTGATTTTTTGTCCGCAGGCAGGTACCTGCAGGACAGAGAGGGAGCAGGAGCGGGGGAGTTCGCGCTCAATATTCGAGCTGGCGGGGGGCGTGGCCTAACTATTCCCGGTCTTCTGAGCAGGAAGACGCGCGCTCTGGCGTTTCTCCTGCGACTCCCTCACTGTGGCGGCCATTACACAGGCTCCTGGGCTCCTCAGACCGCTCCTCTCCTCATAAGACACCACGGCCAGCTGGGTGAGTGCTGATTCCTCACCCCGCAGCGCAGCGATCGCTATCCTGCAGCTGCAGTCTCATTAGAGACATAAAAATTGGCTGGGGCTCACAAATATATATATTGTGGTGAGTTTGCAATATTAACCCCTCTGAGGGTTATTTCTACCAGCTAAATTTTTTGACTGAATACCGCTGGGGTAACCCTGCTTGGTGGAGCGTTAACCCTTCAGCGTTTAAAAAAAAAAAAAAAAAAACGCATAGTTTTTGCTGGTATTACCGCTTTGACCTGCTCATACAGGTGAGACATGTCTGAACAGAGTTCAGATGCCGCGGACCATGTCCCAGTGCCATTACGGCAATCAGATACGCAGACCTCCACAGCGTCTAGCGCTGCGGTCGACAGCGGTGGAAATTGGACGATATCGCTCGATCGATCAACAACTTGTCTGACCTTTTAGGTCAATATGTGTCTGCTAATTCCTCTCAGGAGAAGCGACGCAGGCCGTTACCGGCCTCTACACGGAGCGAGTCAGATGTATCTGATATTGGGCAGAGTTTCCCCTTTAAATTCGGATGGAGAAATATCCGATTCAGATGCGGACGAGCCGCAGGGGCGTTCCTCTATGGCGAAGCGTACGGAGGCATTAATTGAAGCCATGAGAGATATATTACAGTTACCGGAGGAGGTAACTAGTCGTCCTGGTAAATCAGCACGCATGTTCCAGGAGTCCCGTGCTTCGCGTACAACATTGCCAGCTCTGGATGAGCTTAATAGTGTAATAGAGGAGGAACGTCTGTGTCCAGATAAGCGTTTTCATGGAACGCATTTCTTTGATACACTTTATCCTTGCTCTGCGGAGTTAAAGGCTAATTGGACTTCTGCTCCTGAAGTGGATGTGTCTTTATCTCAGCTTAGTAAATCCTCACTACTCCCTATTAAGGGAAAAGCGAGCTTACAGGAGCCTTTGGATAGAAAAGCAGAATTGGCGGCAAAAGCAAGCTATGAGGCTGCGGGTCATGGATTCCGAGCAGTGCTAGGATCCATGTGTGCTGCTAGAGCTTCTCTAAGCTGGTTGGCACGTCTGAAGACGGAGTTGCAAAATGAATCTCCGTTATCTGAGATACGGGAAACTTGTGAATGGTTAGAAACGGCAGCCTGTTATATATTTGATGCCGGTCTGGATACGGCATCTCTGCTGGCCAAAGCGCAAGCTTCAGCGGTCACAGTCAGAAGAGCTTTATGGCTCAGACCGTGGGCCGGGGACGCAGTTTCCAAACAAGGGTTGTTGGCCTTACCTTACAAGGGTGGCCATCTTTTTGGATCCGACCTCACAGAGCTGATTTCCAAGGCTAAGGCGAAGGAATCAGCATTACCACAGCGTAGGGCCATGGCCTCGGTGTCCAGTAAGCCTGGTGTCTATAGTGGTCGGCGGTCCTTTCGGGGCCGAGGACGATCTAGTCACTCCTCGTGGGGATCGGGTCGTCCTTCCTTCTCAGGAAAGAAATCCTCTCAGAAAACTCGTACTCCCTGGAAGCAGAGTTTCCGCCAGGACAAGCGGGAACTTGACAAGAAGCCCGCAAAGTCGGATTGACGCCAGGGGTCCACTCGAGGATTCTCGAGTGGGGGGTCGCCTGCTTCTTTTCAAGGAGACTTGGATGGCTCGCGTTCCAGATTCCTGGGTAACGCGGATAGTGTCGGCAGGCTATTTCATAGAGTTTGCTTCTCGACCCCCAAATGTTTTTTGTCAATCTCACGTTCCGTCGGAACCCGAGCTTGTTGTCGCTCTACAGCGAGAGGTCGAATCTCTGCTACAAAAGGGTGTAGTGATACCGGTTCCGTCAGAGGACCGAGGGAAAGGTTTTTATTCCAACCTTTTTATAGTTCCCAAAAAGGAGAACAAATTTCGCCCGATTCTGGATCTCAAGCGATTAAACCGGCATGTCCATGCCCGGAAATTTCGCATGGAGTCGCTTCGTTCCGTTGTGGCAGCTCTGTCACAGAACGATTTTCTGGTGTCAATCGACATTCGCGACGCCTATTTGCATATTCCCATCGGAAAGGCTCATCAGCGCTTTCTTCGATTTGCCATAGGTCAGAATCATTACCAGTTCGTGGCTCTGCCGTTCGGCTTAGCCTCAGCGCCAAGGGTCTTTACAAAAATTCTGGCGCCCCTCATGGCAATCCTTCGAAGACAGGGGATTACGATTCTCCCTTATCTGGACGATCTTTTGATCGTGGCTTCCTCGGAGGAGGAGGCGTTGACGGCTCGGGATTTGTCTCTTCAGTTTCTGAAGGACTTTGGTTGGCTGGTCAATTGGGAGAAGTCGTCCCTGGAACCATCGAGGACAATCCTCTTTTTGGGAATGCATCTCGACACGTTTCGGTCGGTAGTTTCCCTACCACCAGACAAACAGTCATGTCTTCTTCGACATGTACAGATTATGAAATCCTCAACGGCAATGTCCCTACGGAAGTGTATGCGTCTTCTGGGACTGATGGTGGCGTCCATGGAGGCAATTCCTTTTGCCCAGTTCCATTCCAGGACTCTCCAAAGGTTCATCTTGAGTCGGTGGAACCAGTCGCAATCGCTGGATTGCAGTGTCACCATTTCTCGCGCGGTGCGGGATTCTCTAGAATGGTGGTTACGTCCAGGGGCATTCTCCCTGGGGAAGTCTTTCCTCCCTCCGAAGTGGTCAGTCATAACCACCGATGCCAGCCTGACGGGCTGGGGGGGTGTTTGGAACAATCTCTGGATTCAGGGGGTATGGTCATCGGAAGAGTTTGTTCTTCCGATCAACATCCTGGAATTGAGGGCGATTTTCCTTTGCCTCCAACATTGGATGGTCCCTTTGAGCGGTCTGCCAGTCCGAGTGCAGACAGACAATGCGACGGCTGTCGCGTATATCAATCACCAAGGTGGGACAAGGAGTTCCAGACTCATGGTAGAGGTGTCCCGAATTCTGATTTGGGCAGAGGCCAGTGTACCAGCCATTTCGGCGATTCACATTCCAGGGGTTCAGAATATTACAGCGGACTTTCTCAGTCGCAGAAGGATGGATCCCGGGGAATGGAGCCTCCACCCGGAAGTTTTTGCACTACTGTGCTCTCGCTGGGGAACCCCACAAGTGGATTTGATGGCATCCAGGTCCAATGCCAAGTTACCGACGTTCATGTCCAGGTACAAGGACCCGAAGGCTGTGGCGGTGGATGCTCTAGTGGCTCAGTGGGATCAGTTCGAGCTGATCTATGTATTCCCGCCGATATCCTTGCTTCCTCTAGTACTGCGTCGGATCAGACTAGAGAGAATTCCAGCTATTTTGATAGCTCCAGACTGGCCAAGAAGGGTGTGGTTCTCGACAATAATGTCGCTGTTGGCGGCACCTCCTTTTCCACTCCCTCTTCAACCGGACTTGTTGACTCAGGGGCCCGTTTGTCATCCGGACTTGATGTCCCTGCGTTTGACGGCGTGGCTCTCGAGACCGAAATCTTGACCCGTAGAGGTTTCTCAGCCGAGGTCATTGCTACCCTTCGTGCTGCAAGAAGTCCGGCTACTACTAGGATTTACCACAAAATTTGGGAAACCTTCTTTTCGTGGTGTTTGGGGTCCTCTCGGAACCCGAGAAAATTTTCCATTCCCAACCTGTTGGCTTTTCTGCAGCATGGGCTAGACAAGGGTTTGGCAGTCAGCACCCTGAAAGGTCAGATTTCTGCTCTGTCCTTATTGTTCCGGAGAACCATTGCTTCAAATAGAGACGTGCTCTCCTTTTTCCGAGGTATATCTCGTAAGTTCCCGCCGCGGAAGGCACCCGTGTCTCCTTGGCGGCTCAACCTTGTTTTGGAGGCTCTTCAGCATAAACCTTTTGAGCCTATGGTTTCTGCTAGCCTTTCTTTACTTTCTTGGAAGGTGGCTTTCCTTGTTGCAGTCACTTCCTTGAGGAGAGTTTCTGAGTTGGCAGCTCTTTCTTGTTCGCCTCCTTTTCTGGAGTTTTTTCCGGATCGTGTAGTGCTTCGCACTCGGGGTGATTTTTTGCCTAAAGTGGTGTCACAATTTCATGTCAACCAGGATATTGTGTTGCCTTCATTCTGCCCGGATCCGAAGAATGTGAAAGAGCGTGCTTTACACACATTGGATTTAGTGCGGGCCTTGAAGTTTTATCTATCTATTACTCAAGGTTTTCGTAAGACGGACTCCCTATTTGTGGTTCCAGTCGGTCGTCGGCGTGGTCAACGAGCTTCCAAGGATTCTATAGCTCGTTGGATTCGGTCAGCTATATTGGAAGCTTACCGTCTTCAGGGTGAATCTTGCCCGATTAAGATTCAAGCCCATTCCACGAGGGCTGTGGCTTCATCGTGGGCTTTTCACCAAGGTGCTTCGGCAGTGCAGCTCTGCCGGGCGGCGACTTGGCGCTCTGTCCACACGTTTACGAAGTTTTATAAAGTGGACGTCCGTGCTTCCGCTGATGCAGCCCTCGGACGTAGGGTCCTGCAGGCAGCTGTAGTTTAAAGTTCTGGATGAACTTGTGTTTAGCGCTGGTTGCGCTTTGTTGTTAAGGTTGTTGGGTTTCTGCTTCTTGTTGGTTTTTTCCCACCCTTATTTTTGAACTGCTTTGGGACGTCCCATCAGTAATGAATACTGTGGCTCTCTTCCTTCCATCTGCAGCTGAAACACGGATTTTGGTAAGAACTTACCTGTAAAATCCTTTTCAGCGAAGGAAGGAAGAGAGACACAGCACCCTCCCAAGGCAGAAGTGTGTTGATGTTTTCAGATGCAGCGCGACCCTTATCTGATAGCGATTATCTGGGCTGAGGTCAGCGCGCTAAGGCTCTGTTCCAGCATCGCCAGCTCATCGCAGTAGTCAGGTTCCGTGAGTAGTACCTGGAACTCTGTGGTTTTTGGCTTTCTTTGCATGCATAACCTGTATCCTTGTGTTTTTTCTCTGAAGTTCCTTCAGAAGGGGTTATGTTGCTCCGCTGGTGATCTTGGCTCTTTTCCTAAAAGCTTTGGTACGACTGGAGCTGAGTAGGAGAGAGCCCGAGCTGGAGGGGCCAGCCAGTCAGCACTCTTTTGATCTGAGGTGACATCCTGATCTGGGGCTCCGCCTACCCATCAGTAATGAATACTGTGTCTCTCTTCCTTCCTTCGCTGAAAAGGATTTTACAGGTAAGTTCTTACCAAAATCCGTGTTTTATAGGTATACCAGGCCTCAGTGGTGAAAGTCATACAATAAAATGTATAGATCCTAGAAACCTGATGGAAAACCTCATTTTTTTCAAAGGCTGACCCATTCAAGAGTTTTGAGTGATATTTGCCAAACTGGAAGCGCTCATCTGGCTGATAGCCTTGGTCATTGTCCAAGGTGTCTTATTGGGTCTTGCATTGCCTTACAGAGTAGCTACTTACAGATCATACGAGAGAGACGGTTCTCTTCTTTCTGGAGGAGAACTAATTTGCCCACTTTCCCAGAGAGCATTGCCTTTTAAGATGTTCTCTAGAGTTGGTACCATCTAAATGTCACAGTTCTGTGGATGTGAAGTCACAGGACTGGATTACAAGTGAGTATTTTGTACCCAAAAAGCCTTAACCAATGGTCATTCATTTTGTTTCAGACCCAACACGTGACTTGTGCTTCGGAGACAGATTTAGTCGTTTTCTCTTGGATGAATTTCTTGGATACGATGATATTCTCATGTCTAGTGTCAAGGCTTTGGCAGAAAATGAAGAAAACAAAGGTTTGTGTCTAAGCAGAGTGAGACAGTTCTGTCACGTTTTTTTTTATCTTTTGCAAAGTTAAAATTATTTTTCTTGGCGCCTTGTTTTTAGGTTTCCTGAGAAATGTTGTTTCAGGGGAACATTATCGATTTGTCAGTATGTGGATGGCTCGCACCTCATACCTTGCTGCCTTTGTTATCATGGTTATTTTTGTGAGTTTACATCTTTTCATATTTTTGTAGTTTTAATGCTGAAATGAATAATGACTATAATATCTTTTATGCAAATTTAGTTTTGGTTCAATTAATGTTTTACCACAACTAGATAAACGCAAAAAATATAATGTTGCTACTTTTCAACCTCTTTGATAAAAATTTTGTTTTAGATTGCCATCTCATTTTCTCACATACCCTAGCCACTTTATACGTTTTCTTGCATCAATGTTGAACGTTTTTTCGGTAGGTAAAGAATTTCTGCACAGCACAAACTCAGCAGCTGAACCAGAACCATCAGCAGCAGGTATCAGCTATACATTTATAGCTGAATTTGGGCTACAATGGCTACCATCAGTCCTAGCACCGATCGTGGCAGTGTAACATTCCAGATGCTGCAGACAATATCGACTGCATTTAGGCCTCTTTCACACATCCGTTTTGTGGCGTCAGGCACAATCCGTCCAAAACCGGAAAGGACGGATCCGGCGCTAATTGTGAAAAAACTGATGCAACGGATCAGGTTTTTTTCCGGATCCGTCCTGAACGTTTCAACCCGGAAAATGCAGGTACGCATGTCGAGAGAGAGGTAGAGAGAGAGACCTTGGTTTTCAGAATCTGGATCAGTCTTTTGCCGGATTGCACAAAAGACTGATCCGGCACCATACACTCGTATTGTTTGCGCCCGCCGAATGCGCCACTTCAGGCGCTATCCGGCGGGTGCAGCAGAAAAAAAACGTTACAGTGACCGTTTTGTCCGGCCGCCAGAATGTACATTTCTGCTGGATCCGGCAAAAAACGGACGCAACGCAATAACATCCGGCGCTAATAATAGTCAATGACAAAACCGCATCTGGCGGTGTAAAAAAACGGATCCGTTTTTTTCAAGAAGCGCCGGATCGCGCCTGACGGCAAAAAACGGATGTGTGAAAGAGGCCTTAGATGGTTGTGATGGTCTATAGACCACACCCCCTCTATGATCCTATTATATGGTACCGATGGTTCCCATGGAAACACAAGGCCAACCAAAAGCTTATGGGTCTGCAAGCCAAGTAGTGTCTAACATGTCTCCTGTCATTGTAGAACTGACAGGTCTGAAGTGCTTCAATGCATAAGTATTGCAGCTAATTAGGCCAGTAAGAGAGTCACTATAAACCTGTTAAGCTATTTATCCCCTTCCCGACATCTGCTGTACATGTACTGCTGATGTATGCAGCGGGTTCAGAGGCTGAGCCTGCAATATTACTTGCTGATGATGGCTGTGTTTATATAGATATCATCTGTATCCAGCAGTAAGCTAAGCTTCTCCTGCTGCTATTAACCACTTAAATGTTGTCAATCTGACAGTGGCATTTTAACCCCTTACTGCCATTGGACAGATTAGTACGTCCAATTGCAGTACCCCCGATTTGATTTGGGCTCCGGCGGTAAGCCTGCATCAAAGCCGGGAACTGTCAGCAATACCCGCGGGCGGAATTGTGATCCGCCCGCGGCTGTTAACTAGTTAAATGCCGCTGTCAAACTGTGACAGCCGCATTTAACGCACGCTTCTGGCCATTGGGCTGGAAAAACGCGCTCCACTGACCCCCGTTACGTGATCGGAGGCCAGTGGTTCGTCGACATAACAACCAGAGGTCTGCTTCAGACCTCTATGGTGGTTGATGCTGGATTGCTATGAGCGCCACCCTGTGGTCGGCGCTCATAGCAATGCAGTAATTCTGCTACGTATAGGCGATCTGAGCATCGCCTATATGTAGCAGAGCCGATCGAGCTATGGCAGCTTCTAGTCTCCCATGGAGGCTATTGAAGCGTGCCAAAAGTATAAAAAAAAACATAAGTTCAAATCCACCTCCCTTTTGCCCCAATCAAAATAAAACAATAAAAAAAATCAAACATACACATATTTGGTATAGCCCGATCAATAAAAAAGAAAAAAAGGATTAACGGGCGATCAAAAGAACGTATCTGCACACCAGTGGTATCATTAAAAACGTCAGCTCGGTCCGCAAAAAATAAACCCTCACCCAACCCGAGATCACGAAAAATGGAGACGCTACGGGTCTCGGGAAAATGGCGCTAATTTTTTTTTTTTTTTTTTTAGCAAACTTTGATTTTTTTTTTCACCTCTTAGATAAAAAAGAACCTAGACATGTTTAGTGTCTATGAACTCGTAATGACCTTGAGAATCATAATGGCAGGTCAGTTTTAGCATTTACTGGACCTAGCTAAAAAGCCAAACAAAAAACAAGTGTGGGATTGTACTTTTTTTGCAATTTCACCGCACTTTGAATTTTTTTCCGTTTTCGAGTACATGACATGCGAAAACCAATGGAGTCGTTGAAAAGTACAACTCGCCACGCAAAAAATAAGCCCTCACATGGCCGTATTGACGGAAAAATAAAGTTATGGCTCTGGAAAGGAGGGGAGTGAAAAATGAAAACGCAAAACCGAAAAAAGCTCCGGTCATTAAGGGGTTAAAGTAAATCAGATAGCTCACATAGATTTACATGCCCATCACCCCCACCCAACGTGACATGATCTAGGGAGCTGATGGGTTTCTGTTGCAGGGATGGGTCTCATTCTTGCTATGACTGTACTGCTTTGAAAACCAGCCTGTGGACAAATTTAGTATTAACATAATCGTACTGCTTTGGTGAATCATTATACCAGGTCCTTTTTACTACACAGTGAACACTGTAAAAACAAATAACAATGTCAAAATTGTAGTTTGTTGTTTTTTTTTTTGTTTGTTTCAAAATTTCAGTACACTTTAAAAATAGTATAGCTGAAAACGTCAAATCATCCTGCAAAAAAAGCCTGTTATAGCTTTGTGCTTTTGCTTCTGTTGCTATTTTCCAAGGCCCACAGCATTTTTACTTGAGGTAAATCCTGCTGTCAGTGATTGATAGCAGGGTTTAACAGGTTAACAGCCGCTACGCCCATGGCTATCAAAGGCACTTGATGGCGAATTTAATCAGTCATCAAGTGCTGGGCAAGATGCAGGCTCTGTGTCGGAACCCGCATTCAAATGCAGGCACACAACCTCTTGAAGTAAGGAGATTAAAGGAACCAAAAGTAATTGAAGAAAGCTCTTTAATAAGCTGCATGGGCTATTCCCTTGTTAATTCATCATTGGTTAAACAGGTAAAATGTCTGGAGCTGATTCAAGGTGAGGGATTTGCATTTGGAAACTGTTCCTGTGAACCCAAAACATTCAGTCAAAAGAGCTCTCAATGGAAGAGAAATGGACCATCATTAGGCTAATAAAAAAGAATAAATCAATCAGAGAGAGCCGAAATGTTAAGGGTGGCCAAATCGACAGTGAAACGGTGTTTCATTACCAAGGTGCCACACAAGAAACATCTCATGATGGGTAAAACCAGTGAGCTGTCTCAAGAGCTTTGAAACGTTATTACTGCAAAATATACTGATGGCATTGGTTACAGAAGAATGTCTAAACTACTGAAGTTTCCAAGGAGCGCTGTAGGGGCCATAGTTCGGAAGTGGACAAAGTCATTTCAGCATAAACCGGCCTGACCAGATGCTTCCTGCGATATTTGAGACAGAAGAGTGAAAAGAATTATCAGAAGAGTTGTCCAAGAGCCAGTGGAGAGCTACAGAGAAATGGCGAAGACCATGATGCCAGCGGTGATTGGGTGCATGGCTCACGTGACATAACCTCACTGGGACGCGAGTGCAGACACCGCTGGAACGGCGCTGGCATGGGAGCTGAGTTTGTGTTTTTATTTTAACGGGGTAAAACATGAGGAATGAGAAGAGATTTTCCAAGTGGTGGACAACTCATTTAATTTATGAACATCTATGGTGTGATTTCTTTGCCTGTCTGAATTGGATGGGTAGTTGCAGACATCTGGTGAGAATTTCATGTCAATAGCACTTTTAGAGATATATTTACTTTTAAAAGATTGGTGATGTGTTGATTACTTATTTCAACTGCTGTATTTACAGTGCTTTTTTTAAACCTGATTTTTTGCATATTAGTTTTTCTATGAAAAGTGATGAGCCTGTTTTGCTTCCTAGACTCTCTCGGTCTCTATGCTCTTGAGATATTCTCACCATCAAATATTTGTTTTTATTGGTAAGTAAACATATTCTTGAAAAATTTCAAACATTTGTCTCGAGACATGTCTTTCATGTTTTCTTTACCTTTTTCCCTCCCCACCTACAGTGGATTTGCTGCAAATGTTGGAGATGAATATGAGCATTGCTTTTCCTGCTGCACCACTGCTTACTGTGATCCTGGCACTTGTAGGTAAGTTAGCAGCCCAAAAGCTGTAAGACTTGTTTTAAAGTGTGTCTTTATTACTTTATTTTCTGTTCCTTCACAGGAATGGAAGCCATTATGTCAGAGTTTTTCAATGATACAACTACTGCCTTCTACATCATCCTTATAGTGTGGCTTGCTGATCAATATGATGCCATCTGCTGCCACACAAACACCAGCAAGAGGCACTGGCTAAGGTGAGTTGCAATGCAAGCTTTTTCGGATCCTTTTTGATGTTTTGCAGTGTGTTTTCCCTTTACATTTAAATTTTTTTTTTCTTGATGTGGTTATACCCTGACCTGGCTCCAGTCGCTGGATGTGGATTTACAGAAACCATATAGAACAGCTGCGCTCAGCAGTCTGCATTGCCATGAAAGGCTAAAATGGGACTAAATCTTAAAAAGTGGTTAATTGGTTCTCTTTTAAGGCCCTGTGCACACGTTGCGGTTTTAGATGTGTTTCCGCTGCGTTTTTTAACGTGCGGAAACGCACCCAACCCGCAGCACAGTGCACTACCAATGTTAAACTATGGGAACCGCAGGTCTGCTGTGTACATGCTGCGGAAAAAAAACGCGCGGATTCGCCGCGCTTTATTTTCCGCAGCATGTCGATTCTTTGTGCAGAACTGCTGCGTTTCTGCGCCCATTGACTTGCATTGAGTCGGGCACTTCCGCAGCAAAACCGCAGGTCTAAAAAAGATCTGTGGTTTTGCTGCGGGTGAAAACTCTGCAGTTGGGGAGGAGTGAAGTGTGTGGGCCGAGTGTGGGCGTGTATAGTGTACGGCGCTATGTGTGGGTGGAGTGTGAGCGTGTATAGTGTGCGGCGCTATGTGTATGGGCGGTGATTGTGTGCCGGTGTCTGCGTGATCGGTGTATGCGGCGGTGTGCGGGCCTGTGTGCGTGATCGGTGTATGTGCGGCGGTGTGCGGGCCTGTGTGCATGATCGGTGTATGTGCGGCGGTGTGCGGGCCTGTGTGTGTGATCGGTGTATGTGCGGCGGTGTGCGGGCCTGTGTGCATGATCGGTGTATGTGCGGCGGTGTGCTTACCTGTGTGCGTGATCGGTGTATGTGCGGCGGTGTGCGGGCCTGTGTGCGTGATCGGTGTATGTGCGGTGGTGTGCGGGCCTGTGTGCAAGATCGGTGTATGTGCAGCGGTGTGCTTACCTTTGTGCGTGATCGATGTATGTGCGGCGGTGTGCGGGCCTGTGTATGTGCGGCGGTGTGCGGGCATGTGTGCATGATCGGTGTATGTGCGGCAGTGTGCGGACCTGTGTGCGTGATCGGTGTATGTGCGGCAGTGTGCGGGCCTGTGTATGTGCGGCGGTGTACGGGCCTGTGTGCATGATCGGTGTATGTGCGGCGGTGTGCGGACCTGTGTGCGTGATCGGTGTATGTGCGGCGGTGTGCGGGCCTGTGTATGTGCGGCGGTGTGCGGGCCTGTGTGCATGATCGGTGTATGTGCGGCGGTGTGCGGACCTGTGTGCATGATCGGTGTATGTGCGGCGGTGTGCGGGCCTGTGTGCGTGATCTGTGTATGTGCGGCGGTGTGCGGGGCTGTGTGTGTGTCTCCGCGTATGCAGGTATCGTCGGATGGGACTACGAGTCCCATTCGGCTATGCCTGCGACAGTGACTGACAGATTAGCGAATGATGGGACAGTAGTAGTCCCATCATCCGGCTAATGTGCTGAATGCAAAAAAAAAAAACACATACATTACATACAACATATAACATACACATGACATACAGAACATATATACTCACCTATTCCCCGACGCCATCGATCTGTGTACCGCTCTGCCGCCGGGAGAGAATGACGTCACTACAGTTCATTCTCTCACGGCAATGCTGGGTGAGAAAATTCCCACGCAGCCTTGCCATAAAGTGAGAGAATGAACTCGGGTAACCTCAGTGATGCACTGCAGGAGCCATTGTCTCCTGTCAGTGCATCACTGGGAGGCCCTACAGAGCAGTGTCATCACCTGATGTCACTGTTCTATAGGGGAGACCGTCGTGGGACATTCGTTATTAATTGGACTGCGTCGGACAGGGAGTATACGGTTGTTTTATTTTTTTACGTTTTATTACAGGAGGTCGAGGGTGTCGCTTGGATCTGAGCGTATAATAAAGATGAAAACTGTGTTGTGTTTTATTTCATTAAAATAATTTATTATGCGTGTGTTGTTTTTTTAACCCTTTATTAATATAAGATTAATAATGGATGGGCGTCTTATTGACGCCTCTCTATTATTAACCGGGCTTAATATCACCTTACAATAGCAAGGTGATATTAACCCCTTATTACCCCATATCCCACCGCTACAGGGGAGTGGGAATAGAGGGGCTAAGTGCTGGTATTTTTAGCCAGGGGGGGCGCCAATATCCATGGCCCCTTCCTAGGCTATGAATATCAGCCCGCAGCTGTCTGCCTAGCCTTTCTGGCTATAAATTATAGGGGGACCCCACGTCATTTTATTTTGGGGGGGGTCCCCCTATTTTAATAGCCAGTAAAGGCTAGCTGCGGGCTCATATTCATAGCCTGGGAAGATCCATGGGTATTAACCCGTTCCCAGGCTAGAAATATTGTCCCCGGCTGTCGGCTTTCCCCCTCTGGCGCAGAAAATTGCGCGGGAGGCCACGTCATTTTTTTCCTTTTTTTTTTTTTTTTTTATTAACTATACTGCTTTAAGATTTTGTGTGTATGCGCGTGTGTCTTTATTTATGTACCATTTTATCTGTCATCTATCTATCTACCTATATATCTTTCTGTCTATATATCTATCTTTCTATATATATTTCTAACTATATATTATCTATCTATGTATTTTCTATCTATCTAACTACTGGTATCTATTATCTATCTCTATCTGTGTGTATAATGTAGTGTGGGTTGGACAAATGTAAAAGAGGAGGTTGGACAAGAAACGACATCACAAATCTTTTTTTTTTTTTGTTAAATAACATATCTTTATTTAGCTGTCAAAAACGCATGAGAAAAAAGCATGAAAAACCGCGTCAAAACTGCGCCAAAGCCGCGTCAAAAAAGGACATACGTTTTCTGCCAAGAGGTGTGGATTCGTCGCAGAAAAATCCGCAGGCAAATCCGCAACGTGTGCACAGGCCCTGGTGGTTTTCTGGTCTGAGATGAAATGACAGTATGCGATGCGTACATTGTCAATATTCCCCGAAAGGGTGGGCGTTCACGTTCTCTGGCTTCTGACTTCTCTTTTATTGAGGGAAGCAGGGTGAGATGAGCTGGCCGGTGCATGCCGTCACATGACCAACCACCCGTACTGGGAATACAGAGGAATTGTTTCTGTGTGTACATCACACACCTTTGTGATCCAGCAGTCACATAGAGTAACTACAGACTTTTTTTCTTAGACTGGAGAACCTCTTAAAGTGCCTTTTGGTCTTCAATTCCATGTTTTTGCACCATGATACTACCACTCGGGTTCCTAACTTTAATGCAAGTTTATTACAATATGTTGGTGCTATAGTAGAATCCTGAGAAGCTATTCAGCGTTTTTAAATTGAAAGAAACGCTAATGTGAAACCGGCCTTATTCACACCCCCCAAAGGTTACATTTGTTACTGCACCAGGATATGTAATACGCCAAAGCGATATTACATTGAAAAGTCACGGGCAGTACAGAGGCTCAGTGGATAGCATTGCAGCCTTGCAGCGCTGGAGTCCTGGGTTCAAATCCCACCAAGGACATCTGCAAGGAGTTTGTATGTTCTCCCCGTGTTTGCGTGGGTTTCCTCCGGGTTCTCCGGTTTCATCACACATTCCAAAGACATACTGATAGGGAATCTAGATTATGAGCCCCCTCGGGGACAGCGATAATTGTGAAAATAAAGCGCTGTGGAATATGTTAGCACTAAAAATAAAGATTATTATTTAAAAATAAAGATTATTTAAAAGTCCAAACAATTTTCATTATGCAATTTATTGTAAATTTATGCCATTGCTCCTTTTCCATCCAGATTCTTCTACCTGTATCACTTTGCATTCTATGCCTACCACTATCGCTTCAATGGTCAGTACAGCAGCCTGGCTCTGGTCACGTCCTGGCTCTTCATCCAGGTAATTATTCCTTTATTTTTTTTTTTCTTTTGCATTTTCATCAGAAGAGAATAAGAGACATACTTCTAGAATGTTATTGAGGGCAGACTCAGAAAGTAGATAGCCATTCAAGGCTGCCTGGGTATAAAAGCTGATAATTTCATTCAGTATAGCGACATCCGCAGTCCATACGTTGGTTGTGCAGACAACATGTTTGGCCTGTTTTACACGATATGTGCTCCTATTGGACTACCTGATCCTCCTGACCTGAGCTAACTGCCTGATTTAGGATTATGAGAATGTCTACTCAAGTCAGGAGACCCGGCTGTAAGGCCAGACATATGAAACCGGCCTATGGAATTTAACGGCTGCGATTGGAACTAGCTCAGTCATAACAGCAGCATTTAAAGGGAATCTGTCACCCCATTTTAGCCATATCAGCTAAAGATATGACTGAATAGTGCGTCCCATAAGCAACCTATCGGTATGTAGCTTATATCCAGATACCCCCGTTTTGATAGCAAAATACCTTTGTAAATTTGGGATTCTTTTCTGTAAATCAGTGCGGTCCGGTCCGGAGGGCGGTGTTTTCTCTCCCCCCTTCCCCGCTCCTCGGCATCTCTTGCGTATCGCCGTCTGTGAATAGCACAGACTGCGTTCTGCTTCCTGCGATTGCGCTGTTCAAATTCCCCCCCGCGCATGCGCAGTGTGCTTTCCCAACAGTGGGCAAAGCATAAAATCATGACAGCGCATGCGCAACTATTGTCATTCACTTTCCTTGCCACGGAAGTCGTCCAAGGCAAACGGTCATTTCTGGGGCAAGGAAAGAGTTGCGCATGCGCTGTCATGATTTTATGCCTTGCCCACTCTTGGGCAAAGCACACTGTGCATGCGCGGGGGTAATTTGAACAGCGCAATCGCGGGAAGCAGAACGCCGTCTGTTCTATTCACAGACTGCGATACGATAGAGATGCTGCGGAGCGGGGGGGGGGAGAGGAGAGAAAACACCGCCCTCCAGACCGCCCTGATTTACAGAAAAGAATCCCAAGTTTACAACGGTATTTTGCTATCAAAATGGGGGTATCTGGATATAAGCTACATACAGATAGCTTGCTTATGGTACGCACTATTCAGTCATATCTTTAGCTGATATGGCTAAAATGGGGTGACAGATTCCCTTTAAAGAGAAGCAATCATCAGGAAATTACAGTGTGTTTAAATCAAGATTTTGTGTTGAGTATTTTTTTTATTTTTGCATGTATGTGTGCAGTTTTTAGAATGATGTCACAAATTTTGTAAATTTTGTTGAAAAAAATGAGAAATCGCTGTTCATGTTTTAACCCTTATAACTTCCTAACAAAAAAAAAATATGAGGAGCAATTGCTACTCTACAGTTTCCTCATAGGTCAAATATGAATATTTTAATCTCGCCTCTATAATCATTGTTTTGGCACAGTGAAATAAAAGTTAAGTTTTATAACCTGCTTGTGATGGTTACCAATTAGTGGGGCTCTGCCCTTTCAGCAAATTATTATACATTCATATACAAATATATAATAGTCAAATCACCTTCCTTATCCCAGAAAGAAAATAAAATCTAAAAATCCTAGTAACACAAAAACAAACAGTTTTGGTATTGCTGTTTTTATTACTGTACTAATAAAACATATTTTACCTCCTAAAATAGTAGTGACCAGAAAGTCATAAAGACCCCCAAATGGTGCCAATTAAAACTACAGCTTCTGCAAAAGAAATCTTCATACAACTTGACCAAACAATAAGTTATTGCTCTCAGAAAATGACGACACAAAGAAATCCCCTAAAAAATATATGAATTTGCAATCCCCATAATCATACTGACCAGTAGAACAAAGTTAATAGGTCATTTTTACCATAAGGGGAACATCTAAAACTTGGCAGATTTGCTTTCTTATACATGAGGTTAACTGTCTGATTTTAATGTTTTTCTTCTGTTCCCACAGCACTCTATGATCTACTTCTTCCATCACTACGAACTTCCCGCCATCCTTCAGCAGATTCGTATCCAGGAAATGCTCCTTCAAAACCAGCAGGCCGGTCAGAATCAAACCAGTCTTCAGGACAACCTGAACAACAACACTACATCTGAGCCATCCATTGTTACGCCTCCCCCGGGCTCTGCCTTCAGTCTCCAGCCACCAACGCCTAGCTTAGTGGCAGCAGGTGCTATGTCGGCTGATTCAGATGGAGGTGTAGCTCCTATACAACCTGTAGAAGATGTTTTAGAGCTTTTGACAGCTCTGTCTGAAGAACCACCACGGGAAGCTGCTGGTAGCCAAACTAGCGAAGCTGGCTCTACAGAGTTGACGCAAACTGGTGACCCTCCTCCTGTTTTGCCAACTGCTACACCTAATAATAGTCCCACAAAACTCAAGGAACCCCAAGTGAAAGTAATGACCCTTCCATCAGACTGTAACCCTGTGAGATTTTCAGTTGCTAGCACTGATGTAGAGCAAAGCAATTTCTCAGCGTCAGTGTCATCAGGGTTGCTCTCAGAATCTAGTGCGCCACAGCCGAGTATAGATGCAGAGCATGGTTCCGATTAAATGTGAGCTGAATCTCTGTTTTAGATGTTCAGGTCTTGCATTCGGGAGAAATGCATTTCTACTGGGAAAGAGCTGTGTGAACCATTAATCTCTCTGCAACTGGAGTGATTGGTCTGCAGCCCAAAAAAATGCAAAATAATTGTGCATGCGTGTGTCTTGTACACGCACCCAGATTGACTTCAACTGCTCTACTTCCGTCTGTCACTCAAGTCAAATAAATGCCACGAACCGGTCTAGAGAAAATGTAAAATGGCTAACGAGACTACCAGTCTTTTCTGAACACTTTAGAACTGGGTGTAGTGTGGGCATACATGTTGTGTACGCAGTCTGTATACTGTCGCACAACATGCGTTACCTGTCATGACCGATTTTAATAGCCATACTTCAGAGAGGATGTTCTTATTTAAGTTAGTCTAATAGGTGTTTCCAGAGGTTTTTATAACAGAGGCCCTATGGGCAATATAGCTTTTCATAATTTCACTCCACCACTGGACCAAGAATGAGTGATCTAATACCAAGAAGAAAAAAGTCTGCCACACAGATATGTGCAGACCCATGTTTTATACTTTCCCCCGTGTTTCCAGTTCTTACTGTGTTCTCCAAGCTATGGAATGTAAGTGCATATATGGGAACAGATGTTTGTGGAGCTGCATCTGGAGGTCCCATAGCTGCAGCCTGTTGTGGCAGGCGATATTTGGAAGATGTATTTGTGCCTTTCCACCTGTGACTGCAGAAAAAGGCTGAGCACCAATGTGTAAAACCTGTTCTACTATTATATTGCACTTTTGTTTCTTACGTAGAAGTGAAAGCTATATACAGATATATAAGTGTGTATTTGCATATATACACTTACTATGTAGATTAGAAGTGAATAGGTATCAAAAAATAAGATGCATTCCCAAAGCTGTGCTCGTGAATAAAATTAGATCTGCGTTTCTGGCAAATTCTGCATATAAAGTTTATTAATCCATTGAATGTCTGCTCTTGAACACCATTTCTTTCTTTCATACAAATAGATTAAGAAATTAAATAGCCCAGAACCTATCAATAGAACAGCCTGAGCCTTGTTTGCCTGATAATGACTAGCCATAATTTCCTGCATAGATGCACATTAAGCATCTGTAACCAGTGGGAGCTCCCTGCAGACTGATACATTGGAGTTGGCTCCCTCTAGTGGTAGAGGCAGATCTTTTAAATCTATTGGGGGGAATTATTAACCCATTTATGCTGCTTTCGTGACAAGTAAAGGTTTCCGATTAGGGCACACACCATAGTTGTTCAATAGTTGTTAAATAATTTGTGATTGTTTTTCTCCTCAACACTTTTGAAAAGTGGTAGAATACTTGGGCAGGGTTTAGAGCATTGATTCCCAAATTCCAGTCCTCACAGCCCCACAGGTCATGTTTACAGGATTTCCATAGTAGTGCACAGGTGAGAATTTCTGATGATTCTCGTGGAATACTAAGGAATTCCTGAAAACATTACCTGTCGGGGCTGTGAGGACTGGAGTTTGGGAAACACTGGTTTAGAGGGAGGTATATTAAATCTAAAGTCAAAACAAGCCACCCAAATCTATACCTTGTCTTCGCAGGCATAGGATTTAGTTTTCTTGCTTTATGTCTGCAGCAGATGTGCCTCTTAGCATATATTTTGTGCATTTTAATCCCAACGATCATCAGATAAAAACTAATCTATGTAAGATTATTGGATAAAACTGGACCCCCAACACTTTTTTTGGATATATTAGCATAGAATTTTGAACTTCATGAATGAAATGGTGCTAAAGTGCCGACATTCTGTTATACAGAAGCGCTGATCCAATGCCATTGATCCATCATACTACCTTTTATCCTATGCCCTCATATATAAAATGAAAAAAATTATTAAGGATATAACACCATTTTATAACTGTAAGATTTGTTCATTTCTTGGGGTCCTTGGTAGGCTAAGGGCTGCCATTGTTATCTGCACCTTCTGTTTCTTTGCTTTAACTGGTCTGGTATAGTGCAATATTCCCCTTACTTGTACAGGCCAAATGTGTCCAGCAAAAGTTATTCTTATGAGGTCTGGGTAGATGGTCACATCAGTCTGAAGTCTACCACATGATCAGTGCCAATATTTTATTTTTACAAATTCATATTTTCAATAAAAATATAAAATGATCTCATTTTTAGTGGAAAACTGGAGTTGGAATACAAGTCTCAATATTTTAACAAAACTTGCCTTGTTTTATGCCGTTTTAGAGAGTTTGTCCAATTTAAATTGAAGTTTTTTTTTCCACAATCAGAGCTTTGGTGCATCTTTGTTTGAGGCAGCGGTCAAGCATGCGCCCCGCATCTCCATTTAAAGTTTATAGCCGAGCCCTATACTTGGCCATCTTTGAATTGAGTGGCCTTAACATGTTCCACCGCTGTTCCATTCAAACAAGAGGATCTCCATTCTTGTTATCACTAACCTACCATCTATCCTGTATGATGTGATTGTGGGACAATGAAATGTATGAAGCTGCTCAGGGCTTTGCTGACTAAATGACCAGTCGATTATATTACTGAATTCGTTACCCTTCTATAGATATCCAAACATTGCTTTGTTGTAGGCTCATGCTTTGTAGTCACTATAGGCTTCATTCCTGTACACCCATGGCGCCACTAATGATCATGGTAGCTAAAGATCGTTAATGTTTCTGTAGCGTTCATGCTTTGTTTCTAAACTGTGTTCAGTTTATGGCAATAGATCAAATATTTACTTACATTAAAGGGTTGAAAACTGGTGGATAAGTGCTAACTTTGATAGGTAGGTGTCTGAACACTGGGACCGCCATCAATCAGCAAGTTATCACCTAATCTACCGATAAAGAGGTTGTCCAATGAAAAAAGTTAAGTCCTGCCTAATTTTATTTTTTTACATATTGAGTATTTTTAAAGGACATTACTCACTGGCTTCCAGAGGAAGCTATTTTTGGAGCACTATTGGTTTGTGGGGGAGAACAGCCTTTCAGATAAGTGTCCGGATTAGTAAATTGTGCTGTTTGGTTAGTCTCTAAAAATAGTGTCTTTCCCAGTAGGAGACTACACTAATATAACCTTGGTTGATAGAACAGGAGCAGGAGCACTTGGTGATGTACACTTGATAGAGAATGGCTCTGGGGGACAATATTTGGTTCGCAACTAGTGATGGGGCATCTCCAGCATGATCGAGTGCTAATAGAGCATCTCCGGCATGCTCCAATACTGTGCTCAAGTTGCTGCGGCTGTCCGACAGATGCAACATATGCAGTGATTTCCTAACAAAGGGGCAATCACTGCATGTGCTGCGGCTATTGGACAGCTGCGGCGACTTGAGCATAGTATTCGAGCACGCCGGAGATGCTCTATTAGCACTCTACCATGCTCGCTCATCACTAGGTTGCTACCTAAATTGGCTTTAATGTAAGCCACTCTGCATTTTCAGCTTTAGGCACAGGTGGCAGAATTCTAACTGGGTGAGATCAGGACAAGACTAGGAAGCGAGGATTTTACAACTGATGTACCATACATCCTTTTTGTTTTCATGTCTGTTTTTACATTTAACATTTTTCCTGTAGTGAATGTGGGGGCATTTTACTTCCAAGTCTACATTTAGTGCTAAATAAAAAAAAAAACAATAGAATTAAGAAAAGACTTTGTATTCCAACAATAGTTTTTCGGAAACACTGAAGCCCAAGTGTGGCATTGATTGACTTCTAAATAAAGAGTGACCACATTACTTAATGCAATGCTGAGACAGATTTGGAATGGTCTGAGAGAAGCTGACTGCAGACCTCTTTGAGAAGTCAGTACCCCAGTGCATATGCTGCATCCCACTCTGCACAGCTTTGTGAAGGCATATTTTTTTTTAATTAAGAGAAATGGGATAATTATTGGGGTGAGTTGGATGTGCGCTCATCACCCCATGTTTTATTTAATTGTACCTCAAAAAATTCATGAAATTGATGAATTGTTTGTATATATGTTAATAAATATATCTTAAGCACACTGTGTGCAAAAGTGTATAAGTAAAGTCCAGTTTTAATGTACAATATTCAAGTATGAGAACAGTGAGCCGTATGGCCACTAGGGGGTGGTATGAAGTTCTCATTGTACTTTGTTTAATTTTTTCAAGCTTCAATAAGGACAATAATCCAGAAAAATGTTCCAGAACCTTGTGCTGCTGTATTTACACTGCCTCAGGTTTGCTGGTGTGCATTACACTTTTATATTTATTATTCCAGGGTCATATTGCAAACTCTATTTTTAAATTTTATTGAATTGAGAGCTGTTTTGTGCCATAGAGCAGGATTGCATATACTGTTTTATGAGCCAATGGTTGCTGCAGTGACACAGGGTTCTTCAGGAGTCGAGTAAAAAAAAAAAAAAAGTATATGTAAGAACACGAAAAGTATTTTTCCAGGACGTCCCTCCTGACAGCACCGCCAGGAGGTTATCTTTCATATCCTTGATAGGGAAAGGAACACAGAAGAGGTTAAATAGCCCCTCCCCACCTCCACCCTTCAGTGTTTTCCTGTCCCTATCAGGGACGGACGCAGGAGAGAAGCACAGACGTGCAGAAGATTACCTCGGTGGAGCTGGCTGCTCCCGGGGGAGAAAGAACTCAGTCCTCTCCTAAGGGGCTCCGGGGTTTGGAGGGGGCTCGTTGTTGGCCTCAGAACCGCTGATACCAAGAGAGGTCCCTCAGCGGTCCGGTCGAGCTGCCTGCTCCCGGCGTCGGTGGCATTCCCAGACAAAGGGGTCATGCTCCGCAAATGCTGCACCGGCGTCCCAATAGCGGGGGCCG
>JARQOD010000001.1:361175586-361210894 GCA_033576555.1 Oophaga sylvatica | reverse complement strand
ACAGTGTCCATGTATATCCCATATATTGTATACAGTGCCCATATAAATGTATACAGTCCCAAATTTTTAATTGTATACATCCCTATATATTTTTAAACGGGCCCCATATAGTTTATACATGCCTTATATATATAATAAATATATATAATATTTTGGGCCCAAAAAATTATATGTTACAGTGCCTTTTTTAAAGTAACAGTCCCCTATATTGTAAACATGCCCATATATATTATACAGTGCCCATATATTATTTATCAGTCCCCTTTTTAATATGTATACGTGCCAATATATGTGTATACGGCCAATAATGATAAGCCCCCATAAAATTTTTATAGTGCCCATTATTATGTATACATGCCCTAAATAAAAAATATATATATATATTTTTACAGGCCCTTTTTTAAATTGTATACAGTGCCCAAAGGTATACTGCCCTATATATATGTAACGTGCCCAATATGGTATACAGTCCCATAATGGTATACGTGCCCAATGTGTAACGGCCCATAATTGGTTCGTGCCCATAAATATGTAACGTCCCCCCCTTTTTAATCTTTGGCCCGGTGGATCCCCACGAAATAGCCCCAATCATCACGAACCTCCGACATGTTTTAACGGTTGGGAGAAGGCAGTCTGGATGGAATGCTTTCTTTCGGCTGTCTCCAAACGTACCAGCGGCCGGAGGTCGGAAATAGGGTAACGATGATTCGTCTGAGAATATCACGTTTCCACTGCTCGAGGGACCAAATTCTGGAGTTTCTTCACCACTCTAAACGCTTGGAAACAGCCCATATATATTATATTATTTTATACGTGCCCATATATACATTTTTTACAGTGTCCATATGTATACCAAAGTTGCCCATATAATATGTATACAGTGCCCATATATATATGTATACAGTGCCCATATTATGTGTATACAGTGCCCATATATATATATATGTATACAGTACCCATATGTGTATAGAGTGTCCATATATATGTATACAGTGCCATATAATATGTATACAGTGCCCATTTATAGTATACGTGCCAATATAGTTATACAGTGCCAATATATGTATACAGTGCCCATATATATTATTATCAGTGCCCATTATATATTTATAAATTTTATAGTGCCCATTATATTGTATACAGTGCCCAATTATATTGTATACAGTGCCCATATGTGTAATAACAGTGCCCATATATATATGTATACAGTGCCCATATATATGTGTATAAAGTGCCATATATATGTGTATACAGTGCCTTAATATATATATTTATACAGTGCCCATATATGTGTATACAGTGCCCATATATATATACACATATATATACATATATATATGTATACAGTGCCCATATATGTGTATACAGTGCCCATATATATGTGTATATAGTGCCCATATATATGTATACAGTGCCAATATATATATTTATACAGTGCCTATATAATATGTGTATACAGTGCCCATATATATGTGCCCATATATGTGTATACAGTGCCCATATATATATATAATATAATATATATGTATACAGTGCCCATATATATATTTAACAGTGCCCATATATGTGTATACAGTGCCCATATATAGATTGTGTATACAGTGCCCATATATGTGTATACAGTGCCCATATAGATAATGTGTATACAGTGCCCTAATGTGTTATACAGTACCCATATATATATGTATACAGTGCCCATATATATGTGTATACAGTGCCCATATATGTGTTATACAGTGCCCATATATATGTATAAGTGCCATATATATATATATAATATATTATATAAAAGTGCCCATATATATGTGTATATAGTGCCAATATATATGTATACAGTGCCATATATGTGTATGCAGCATGGTGGCTCAGTGATAGCACTACAGCCTTGCAGCGCTGGGGTCCTAGTTCGAATCCCACCAAGGAACATCTGCAAGGAGTTTGTATGTTCTCCCCGTGTTTGCGTGGGTTTCCTCCGGGTACTCCGGTTTCCTCCCCATTCCAAAAACATACAGATAGGGAATCTAGATTGTGAGCCCCATCGGGGGACAGCGACGATAATGTGTGCAAAACTGTAAAGCGCTGCGGAATATGTTAGCGCTGTATAAAGATTATATTAATATTACAGTGCCCATATATAGATATGTGTATACAGTGCCCATAGATATGTATACAGTGCCCATATATAGATATGTGTATACATGGCCCATATATATTTATACAGTGCCCATAGATATGTATACAGTGCCCATATATAGATATGTGTATACAGTGCCCATATATATTTATACAGTGCCCATATTATAGATATGTGTATCAGTGCCCATATATGTGTATACAGTGCCCATTATATAGATATGTGTATACAGTGCCCATATATATGTGTGTGTATACAGTGCCCATATATATAATATATATAAATATATATATGTATACAGTGCCCATAATATATATATATATTTTATATATTTATATAAATATATATTTGTATACAGTGCCCATATATGTGTATACAGTGCCCATATATATATATAATATATATATATTATATATATATATATTGTAAGCTTTTCAGGGGATATAGCTCTGAGATCGCCGTCCGGGTAGACGAAGTGGCACAGAAACAGTTCATTCAGACAGCAGTTCTGATGAAAACTGGCCGCAACCAGCTTTATTAAAGTCCACAGCAAACAGATAAAAACAAATCATAAACATAAGACCTGGCTTGTCTAGCCACTAATTACACTTAGATAGATTTCCCTATCTATCCGGGTCCCGGCTCTAACAGCCAGGGCCAAAAAACACATATGTTCAGTATTTACCCTGCATGGAGGTTCACAGAGTCTCCTCCTTGTGTCTGAAGGCACATCCAACGTCCAGACTTGAGAGAGCTCCCCTCTATTCAGCACTACCAGCATGGATTTTCACAGAGACTACTCCTATGTCGGGGTACATCGAGCACCCAGACTGAGACAGCTCAAACCCCTGGAGACACCTTCTATGCCTGGACCCCTCCTGTGTCCAGACTAAGCGTGCTCCCACTCTGGAGACTGGCTTCTTGTGCCCGGACTCCTTCCTGTGTCCAACTAAGCGAGCTCTCTGACTGTGTTCGCAGACACCTACTTCTGGTCTCCTAATTAACAGCTGAATGGTTTCAGGCCTGAGCTGCAAGTGTGTGCTGAATGTAAGGTGTAGTGACCTTTCTCTACCACTAGGTTTACAAAGCCACACATTTCCCTTATACCATACAGCACAGTACCTAGGTGAAATGTACACCCCATTCGACACATATTCCTTCACTGTTCCATATCCCCTCCCTCTTCTCCAGACCGGAGGGCTGGTCATCCAGACCGGAGGGCTGGTCAACAATCAAAAGAGACAGCGAACTCTGGACCAGTCATGGCCTTCATCAGCTTCATCTTCACTACTGTCATCTGTATCTTCACCTGAGCCATAGCCAACATCAGCTTTCTCTTCATCTGAAGCATCCGCACTACCTGTACCCTCCCAGGCTATGCTCTCTGCGGGCCTCGGGTATCCCCTGCACGGTTTCATCTTGACCTTAGGGCCGGGCTCAGTTTCGATATAGTGCCTGGCCAGAGAAGTACGACCGGCACATCAAACACTTCTGCTGACTCTTTCTCAGAAACTCACGTTACCTCCTGTCCCTGGTGCACTGACCATGTGTCATCAACTATCACAGAAGGTTATAGGGGGTTTTTCACTTTTCTCCAGTTCCCCTTGAACCTTCTTTACTTCATTGAGCTTCTCCAGAAGATGCTCATGGCTCTCATCACGCTCCTTCATCACAGTTTGGAGTTTTTTCCTGAGAAGTAATCAATTCATCTTGTACCTGTTGGACGTCCTTTATGTCTTCAGCCCCTTCTTCAGGCTCTTCGGTAGGACATGCTCAGAAGCCCTACCGTCAGTCTTACATTCTACTTCTTCAGTCACATCATTATGGTCTCCAATATCTCCATTTATTCCAGCTTTCAAGTTCTCCTTGATAGCTGCATCTGTATACTCAGAACCCGCCGATTCTTCTCTTCCACCACGTTCTGCATCCCATCTGAGCTCCCGTGTGTCTGCAGCGGCAAATGGAGTGACACACCGCTTTTTCCCATTTGTTGGGACGTGGCTCCGATGTAGACTCCATGAAAGTGCGCTTGAGCTCACCAATGCCAGCCTGCTGTCTCAAAATCTCATCTTGTGATTTATCCAGATCCTTGGTATCACTCGGGAACATGCTGGGGCTCCGGGCGCCGAACTTCCGCCTGAGCTTCACGAGTTGCAGCTACTGATCCGGACCGTAACCCGTCACACGCCGCTGTCTTCGGCAGAAACAGATTCCTGGACAGAGTCAGTCCCCATATCTTCAGTCTTGTTCCTCACAGCTTCTCTGAGACCTCAGCTTCTGATGAGGCATCTGGCTTGGTGAACACCACTTCCATGGCTTTTTCCACCTCTGCAGCATTACCTTCAGAGTCCTGGGCATGATGCAGCTCCATACCATACATTGATAACTTCTCATCTTCGACAGCATCCACTTGTGCTGTGTTCAGTTTCAGAGTCCTGTGTTGTGAATGGGTTTTGAGATGAGTTCTGAGCAGAGGCTCCCTCTGGTGGTTACAAGCGGTACTAGTGAGGACTGGGAATCAGGTGTTACTGATTGGTCTTATTTAAGGGAATCATTTTCCCATCAGGGTTGCCGGTGATCAATTGTTCTGGTCTGAATCCTTCTTTCCAGTTTCCCTTGTAGCCTGCTGTGTCGTGTCTGCATCTCCTGCTATCAGATAAGACAATTTCTTATTTGTGTTTTTGCTATATTTTTGCATTTGGTCCTGCACTTCTGTGGGGGCCTTTTGGGTCCCCTCCGGGGGCTTTTGCCTCTCAGTTTAGTCCAGCCACTGTGTTTTGTACTTTTGCTTTTTCCAGTTTTTTCAGTGGCTGCTGTTTTGTTACACCAGAGAGCTAATTTAGGTGGTAGAGGGTCGTGTGATCTCAGTGATTTTGAAATTAGTAGAGTTGGTGTTTTTCAGGTTTTCTGGGATTGCAGTAAGTACCCTTCCTGTCCTTTTCTATTTAGATAGTTTGGGCCCAGCGTTTGCTCATACTATTTTCTTTCTGTGTCAGTATTTCCTCTTGTCTAACCGCCATTACATGTTTGGGGCTTTCTATTATCTTTGGGGTTCTGCTCCGGGGCAGATAGCTTTCCTATTTCTATCTTTAGGTGTAGTTAGTTTCTCAGGCTGTGACGAGGCGTCTAGGACCAACGTAGAACGCTCCACGGCTGCCTCTAGTTGTGGTGGTTAGTCAGGGTACTGCAATCTCATAGATTCCAACTGCTCTGGTGTATTGCCTTTTTTACCTGCACTCCCAGCTGCCGAAACATAACAGTATCACCGGCCAACAAAAATTGTATGGTACTCACAGAAGGGAAAAAATATTTTGAAGGAAGAAAAATTTGTCAGAGATATTTTTCTGTTTGTTGCATTTTTTATTTTTTTATTTTTTATTTTTTTTTCCCTCTGTATCTCTGGGTGCTGGGGAGGATCTTTTCTCCCAATGGAGTTTGCACAGTTGTCTGGCCGTGTGGATCAGCTTGCCACTGAGGTTCGGAGTATTGCTATCTATCTTGCTGGGTTGCCTGTTGTGGAACCTAGGATTCCCATGCCAGATTTGTTTTTAGGGGATCGAGCTAAGTTTCAGAATTTCAAAAATAATTGTAAATTGTTTCTTGCCTTAAAATCTAAGTCCTCAGGAAACGCAGCGCAGCAGGTTCAATTATCACTCTCTCCTGCGCGGCGATCCTCAGGATTGGGCTTTTTCCCTGATACCTGGGGATCCTGTTTTGAGTGATGTTTGATGCATTTTTTTCAGGCTTTGGGGTTATTGTACGATGAGCCTAATGTCACTGATCAAGCTGAAAAAGCTTTGTTGGCATTAAATAGGGGCTTGATGACGCTGAGTTATACTGTCAGAGATTCCGTAGGTGGGCAGTCCTGACCAAATGGAATGACAACGCTTTGGCAGCCCTTTTTCCGGAAGGGTCTGTCGGATAATGTAAAGGATGTTATGGTGGGATTCCCTGTCCCCTCTGGTCTCAATGATTCTATGTCATTGGCAATTCAAATTGACAGACGTTTGCGTGAGCGGAGAAGTATGCGTGGAGTGGTGTTGCCTTGTGAGCCAGCTGCTGAGCCCATGCGTGTGATGGAGTGGTGTCTGGGCACAGCGTCATGAGTTTCGAAAGCGCAATGGGTTTGTTTCTACTGTGGTGATGCCTCTCATGCTATTTCAGTCTGCCCTAAGCGGGGAAGACATTTTGCACGCTCAGTTGTCTTGGGTAGTGTTCAGACTAAGTTTTTATTAACTGTCACTCTGATATGCTCTCTGTCCTCATTTTCTGCTCAGGCTTTCGTTGATTCTGGAGCAGCTATTTAACCTGATGGATTATGATTTTGCTAAACGTTGTGGATTTCCCTTGATACCCCTACAGAAGTCTATTCCCTACTGGGGATCGATTCTACCCTTTGGCTGAGAATAAACCTCAGTTTTCTACTCAGGTGATAATGAGGGTTAACCTGATCACCAGGAGTGCTGCAAATTTTTGGGTTCTATATAATCTGCATGACATTATAGTGCTGGGTTTCCCTTGGTTACAGTCTCATAATCCTGTTTTGGATTGGAAATCTGTGTCTGTAACCAGTTGGGGCTGCCAATGTGTTAATACCAACACTCCTGTTTTTTCTGCCTCCCCCAGGCTGAGGATGTTCCTGACTTTTTGTTTGATTTTTCTGATGTGTTTAGCGAAAGTAAATCTGCATCCTTACCTCCCCATAGGAGCTATGACTGCGCTATTGAATTAGTGCCAGGTAGTAAATTCCCTAAGGGTCGCCTTTTTAACTTGTCTGTACCTGAACATGACGCTATGCGGTCTTATATCAAGGAATCATTGGAGAAGGGTCATATCAGACCATCCTCTTCACCCTTAGGTGCCGGTTTTTTCTTTGTGGCCAAAAAGATGGTTCATTAAGGCCGTGTATTGATTATCGTCTCTTGAACAATATTACTGTGAAATATCAATACCCGTTACCCTTGATTTCTGACCTGTTTTCCAGGGTGAAAAACGCTACTTGGTTTACCAAGCTTGACCTCAGGGGGGCGTATAACCTTATTCGCATTAAGCACGGGGATGAATGGAAGACGGCATTTAACACCCCTGAAGGGCATTTTGAGTACCTTGTGATGCCCTTTGGGCTCACTAATGCTCCTTCCGTCTTCCAGTCCTTCATGAATGACATTTTCAGGGATTTTGTGGACAAGTTTCTGATTGTTTATTTGGATGATATCTTGATTTTTTCTAATGACTGGGACTCTCATGTGAAACATGTTCGAACTGTATTCCAGATTTTGAGAGAGAATGCTCTGTATGTGAAGGGATCAAAGTGTCTTTTTGGCGTACAGAAGATCTCATTTCTGGGATTCATTTTGTCCCCATCTGTTATTGAAATGGACCCGGTCAAGGTTCAGGCCATCTGTGATTGGGTCCAACCTACTTCATTAAAGGCTCTTCAGAGATTTTTGGGTTTTGCCAATTTTTATCGTAAATTTATTGGTAATTTCTCTGTTATTGTTAAACCATTAACTGATTTGACCAGAAAGGGTTCTGATGTGGTGAATTGGCCTCCTGAGGCAGTCTCTGCGTTTCAGGAACTTAAGCAGAGATTCACTTCTGCTCCTGTTCTACGGCAGCCTGATGTTTCTCTGCCATTTCAGGTGGAGGTTGATGCCTCTGAAATTGGGGCAGGTGCCGTTTTGTCCCAAAAAGATCCAGAGACCTCTAAAAGTAACCCTTGTGCCTTTTTCTCTCGAAAATTTTCTCCTACTGAACGTAATTATGACGTGGGTAATCGGGAGTTATTGGCCATGAAGTGGGCTTTTGAAGAGTGGAGACATTGGCTGGAGGGAGCCAAACATCAGGTGGTGGTCCTTACGGACCATAAGAATCTGGTCTATCTGGAATCTGCCAAGCGACTCAATCCTAGACAGGCCAGGTGGGCCTTGTTTTTCACATGTTTTAATTTTGTGGTTTCCTTTCTTCCTGGCACTAAGAATGTTAAGGCGGATGCCCTCTCTAGGAGTTTCCTTGCGGACTCTCCTGAGCTATCTGATCCCTCTGTTATTTTGAAGGAGGGTGTAGTTCTTTCCGCCATCTCGCCCAATTTGAGACTTGCTCTGGAGGGGTGTCAGGAGGATAGGCCCGAGCGCTGCCCTGTTGGAAAATTGTTTGTCCCGGACCAATGGAAAAAGAGTGTGATGTCTGAGATTCATTGTTCCGCATTGGCTGGGCATCCCGGAATTTTTGGTACCAGAGACTTGGTTAGTCGGTCCTTTTGGTGGCCTACCTTGTCTCGCGATGTCAGGGAATTTGTGCAGTCCTGTGGGACTTGCTCTCGCTCCAAGCCTTGCTCTCGCTCTAGTGGTTTGTTGATGCCATTGCCTGTGCCCAAGAGACCATGGACCCATATCTCTATGGATTTCATTTCCGATCTTCCTGTTTCTCAGAGAATGACCACCATCTGGGTAATTTGTGATAGGTTTTCCAAAATGATACATCTTGTGCCATTACCTAAGTTGCCTTCCTCCTCTGAATTGGTGCCGTTGTTCCTTCAGCACGTGGTTCGTTTACACGGCATTCCTGAGAACATTGTGTCTGACAGAGGAGTCCAGTTTGTTTCCAGATTTTGGAGGACTTTTTGTTCTAAACTGGGTGTTCAATTGTCTTTCTCCTCGGCGTTTCATCCTCAGACCAATGGTCAAACTGAGAGAACAAACCAGACATTGGAGACTTATCTAAGATGCTTTGTGTCTGCTGATCAGGATGACTGGGTCTCTTTTTTGCCTTTGGCTGAGTTTGCTCTTAATAATAGGGCTAGCTCTGCCACTTTGATGTCTCCGTTTTTCTGTAATTCTGGGTTTCACCCTCGATTTTCTTCAGGACAGACGGAGGCTTCTGTCTGTCCAGGTGTTGACTCTGTTGTTGAGCGTATGCAGCAGATTTGGGACCAGGTAGTGGAGAGGTTGTCCCTCTCTCAGGAGAAGGCCCAGCGGTTTGCTAACCGGCATAGGACTGATGGTCCTCGGTTTAAAGTGGGGGACTTGGTCTGGTTGTCCTCAAAGAATATTCCTATGAGAGTAGCATCTCCTAAATTTAAGCCTAGGTTCATTGGACCTTATAAGATCATGGAGATTATTAATCCTGTTTCTTTTCGTTTGCTTCTTCCAGGGACATTTAAGATCCATAACGTGTTCCACAAGTCCTTGTTGAAGAGGTTTGTTGAGCCAGTGGTTCCTGCTGCTGTGCCTCCTGACCCTGTTTTGGTTGAGGGCAATCTGGAGTATGTGGTTGAGAAAATATTGGATTCTCGTTTTTCTAGACGAAGACTCCAGTATTTGGTTAAATGGAGAGGTTATGGTCAGGAAGATAATTCTTGGGTGTTTGCTTCGGACATCCATGCTAGGAGACTTATCCGTGCGTATCATAGAACTCATCCTGACCGACCTGGTTGCTCAAATGAGGGTTCGGTGACCCCTCCTCAAGGGGGGGGTACTGTTGTGAATGGGTTTGAGATGAGTTCTGAGCAGAGGCTCCCTCTGGTGGTTACAAGCGGTACTAGTGAGGACTGGGAATCAGGTGTTACTGATTGGTCTTATTTAAGGGAATCATTTTCCCATCAGGGTTGCCGGTGATCAATTGTTCTGGTCTGAATCCTTCTTTCCAGTTTCCCTTGTAGCCTGCTGTGTCGTGTCTGCATCTCCTGCTATCAGATAAGACAATTTCTTATTTTGTGTTTTTGCTATATTTTTGCATTTGGTCCTGCACTTCTGTGGGGGCCTTTTGGGTCCCCTCCGGGGGCTTTTGCCCTCTCAGTTTAGTCCAGCCACTGTGTTTTGTACTTTTGCTTTTTCCAGTTTTTTCAGTGGCTGCTGTTTTTGTTACACCAGAGAGCTAATTTAGGTGGTAGAGGTCGTGTGATCTCAGGTGATTTTGAAATTAGTAGAGTTGGTGTTTTTCAGGGTTTTCTGGGATTGCAGTAAGTACCCTTCCTGTCCTTTTCTATTTAGATAGTTTGGGCCCCAGCGTTTGCTCATACTATTTTCTTTCTGTGTCAGTATTTCCTCTTGTCTAACCGCCATTACATGTTTGGGGGCTTTCTATTATCTTTGGGGTTCTGCTCCGGGGCAGATAGCTTTCCTATTTCTATCTTTAGGTGTAGTTAGTTTCTCAGGCTGTGACGAGGCGTCTAGGACCAACGTAGGAACGCTCCACGGCTGCCTCTAGTTGTGGTGGTTAGTCAGGGTACTGCAATCTCATAGATTCCAACTGCTCTGGTGTATTGCCTTTTTTACTGCACTCCTCAGCTGCCGAAACATAACAGTCCTGCCTTTAAAGCTCAGCTCTCCTCCTTTCACCTTAGTCTTCGCCAGGGAATTGGCCAACTGTAAAACATCTTCAGATGCCATCTTCTGTCCGGCTGTAAGGTCAGCATCAGCTTTCTTCTCAGGACTCTCAACCTCCTCTGCTACATGCCTTCCTCATTTGCACTGGTTGTTTGATCGTCATCAGATGATTCACTATCACTATCCCTGTCTGACCCCATTTTCTCAGCCACATCCGGCTCACCTTCAGGGTTATACAATTCATTCTCATTCTCATCCTGCTCACTTTCAGGGGTATACAATTCATTTTCATTCACATCTTGATCTGGAACCTTAGTTAACATGTCATCCACAACATTAACTTCACCATCTGGTCCCTCAAGTATGTGACAACCCCAGCACTAAACTTCTATATAGCTCAGGTACTAGGAGCTGGCTCACGACCTCTCCCTGGACTTCAGTGTCCCCACACAACAGGTGAGTGTTTATGGCAACATGAGGAAACCTCTCCTCATAGCCAGGCTCTTGGGAAACCTCATTTAGGACAATTATATTTTCCTGTGCCGTTTCAAGAGTGGGGTCTCGCCATTGCTCACTCTCAAAATTGTCACAGGACACAGGTAAGTCAGGGACACTCGGTTCCCGAGAACCACCATCCTCGTCTCCCAACACCACCTGCAAAGGAATTTCATCACTATCACAGTCATCATTATTATCAATATCATTATCATGATTATGATCAGTATCATCATCACTATCAAGATCATCATCATTATTATTATCAGCATCATTATCATGGTCATCATCATTATCATGATCATCATCATCATCATTATCATTATCATTATCATCATCATTATCACATAAGTTTAATGGCCCACTAGCATTGTGTTCCGCCCCTCGGGACTGCGCATCCTCAGTAGGAGCTTCATCACACTGTCCATCAGAAACATTTTTCCCCAGAGACCCTTAGATCGGGGAAAGTCATTACCCAATATGACGGGGTGCACCAGGTTCTTCACTACCCCCACTTCATATGAAACCTCCCCGAGTTTGGGGACCAAGTCCACGGCAGTCTCTGGGTAGACTTTGGTGTCTCCATGGATGCACACCATACTCAGGTGCTTATCAGGGATGAAGTCCCTATCAATCAGGCTGTCACATACGGAAGTCACTGGACTCTCTGAGTCCAAGAAGGCCTGTGCTGGGCAGTCATTTACAACCACCGGGGACACCTGTGGTCCAGTCTCTTCGGCTGAGGTGGACACACACACACAGGTTCTGCGCAGAGAGAGAGGGATCTGCCAACATCACAATACATAGGCTCCCCTCTATTGGACAGTTGGCTGCAATTTCACGACATCTCCAACCCTGTCCATCACACTTTTCCACCCACATGTCCCCTCTGGCCTGAACCCACTTATCAGCATACCCCATGTCCCCAACAGCTGGAACGCTCTTACCGCGAGAGTTCAGCGTCCGAGAACTCTGAAGTGACGACCTCTCAGACGGCTGGTCACGGAGACAGTCTTTGCTGGCGAAGACCTTCTCCATCAGGCTGACCAGACGATTGGCGTCCTGGTGGTCTCCTTGTCCGACCTCTGGCTGTACCTCAGGAGGACATGCTCGGGTGTAGCGGTCCACTATCACCTTTTCAACTCCATAATCAGGTTTGCTGACTGCAGACTCCCAACTGCATCTCCAGTCATGAACTCCCCTGGCACGGGCTGTCACCGTAACACCCAGCCGGGTAAGAATCTCCGCTTTCAGCTTGGCATAGTCTTGGCTGTCCTGCTCGCTCAGGTCAGCATAGGCCCTTTGGGGCTCTCCAATCAGATAGGGTGCGACCATCATGGCCCATTCAGATAGGGGCAGATTCTCCTTCTCTGCCAATCTCTCAAACCTAGTGAGATATACCTCCACATCATCACGAGGTGTCATCTTTTTCAGGGACCGTCTTACCGCCTTCTTTACAGCGGACAACGCAAGTGCCTTCACAACATTACTCTGGGACGAGGTGCTGAGAGCTGCAATCTGCTCCAACAACCGGTTATTCTCCTGCTGCTGCTGCTGGCACTGCAGTTGCATGCTCTGCTGGGCCTGTACCAGGTACTCAATGAGCTCCTCCATACTGCCGGACTTATCTGTCTCAACCACGGCAGTCTTATGTTGCACATTAACTTGCGCCATTTGTTCAAACAGCGCCTCCATGCTGTCATCCATGCTGTCAGACTTCTCTGTCTCAACAACGGCAGTCTTCACTCAAGACATACAAACTCCACAGTCTTTTCCACAGAAAAATTCAGCTCTGCTGTGCAGACACTTTTTTTTTTTTTCTCTGCAAACTCTATTAGGGCCAGTGTCTCTTTAAGACTGCTCCAATAGACGTTTCTCTTTGCTGCTACACACTCCACAGTCTTTTCCACAACAAGTTCAGCTTTGCTGTGCAGACACACTTTTTTTTTTTTTTTTCTTTTGCAAACTCTATTAGGGCTACTGTCTCTTTCAGACTGCTCCAATAGACGTTTTTTCTGACACACTTTTTTTTTTCTCTGCTGCTGCTTCAACAGACTTCACCTTTATTGCTGTCTCTAAGCCACTGTGCTGCACGCACATTCCAGCACCAATTGTATCAGCCACTGTGCTGCCCCAGCATTCTCCGCCAATTGTATCAGCCACTGTGCTGCCCCAGCATTCTCCGCCAATTGTAAGCTTTTCAGGGGATATAGCTCTGAGATCGCCGTCCGGGTAGACGAAGTGACACAGAAACAGTTCATTCAGACAGCAGTTCTGATGAAAACTGGCCGCAACCAGCTTTATTAAAGTCCACAGCAAACAGATAAAAACAAATCATAAACATAAGACCTGGGCTTGTCTAGCCACTAATTACACTTAGATAGATTTCCCTATCTATCCGGGTCCCGGCTCTAATAGCCAGGGCCAAAACAACACATATGTTCAGTATTTACCCTGCATGGAGGTTCACAGAGTCTCCTCCTTGTGTCTGAAGGCACATCCAACGTCCAGACTTGAGAGAGCTCCCCTCCTATTCAGCAGCTACCAGCATGGATTTTCACAGAGACTACTCCTATGTCCGGGGTACATCGAGCACCCAGACTGAGACAGCTCAAACCCCTGGAGACACCTTCTGTGCCTGGACCCCTCCTGTGTCCAGACTAAGCGTGCTCCCACTCCTGGAGACTGCTTCTTGTGCCCGGACTCCTTCCTGTGTCCAGACTAAGCGAGCTCTCTGACTGTGTTCGCAGACACCTACTTCTGGTCTCCTAATTAACAGCTGAATGGTTTCAGGCCTAAGCTGCAAGTGTGTGCTGAATGTAAGGTGTAGTGACCTTTCTCTACCACTAGGTTTACAAAGCCACACATTTCCCTTATACCATACAGCACAGTACCTAGGTGAAATGTACACCCCATTCGACACATATTCCTTCACTGTCTCACAATATATATATGTGTATACAGTGCCTATATATATATATATATATATATATATATATATAAAAGTGCCCATAGATATGTATACAGTGCCCATATATAGATATATGTATACAGTGCCCATATATAGATATGTGTATACAGTATACAGTGCCCATATATATGTGTGTATACAGTGCCCATATATATATATATATATATATATATATATGTGTATACAGTGCCCATATATATGTATACAGTGCCCATATATAGATATGTGTATACAGTGCCCATATATATGTATACAGTGCCCATATATATGTGTATACAGTGCCCATAGATATGTATACAGTGCCCATATATAGATATGTGTATACAGTGCCCATATATATGTATACAGTGCCCATATATAGATATGTGTATACAGTGCCCATATATATGTATACAGTGCCCATATATAGATATGTGTATACAGTGCCCATATATATATTGTAAGCTTTTCAGGGGATTTAGCTCTGGGATCGCCGTCTTGGGGAGACAGAGTGGCATAAAGAGACCATTCACAGACAGTGGTTCTGTTAAAAACTGGCCGCAACCAGTTTTATTAAAGTCCACAGCAAACAGAACATAAATTAAAACAAAATCATAAACATAAAGCCTAGGCGTGTCCCGCCACTAATTACACTTAGATAGATTACCCTTTCTATCCGGGTCCAGACTCTAATAGCCTGTGCCCAAAACAACACATATGTTCAGTAGTTACCAGCGTGCAGCTCACATGAGGCTCCAATGGCGTCTGAAGTCAGATCCAGACTGAGAGATAGAGCCCCCTCTGAACTTCTCAAGCAGGTACTTATGGCTGCCTAATTAAGCAGCTGTGTTCACTCCGGGTTGCACTGAAAACCTGTCCCAGATAGGAATGAACACCGCACTGACAACCTATTTTATGCGCCCCAGCTAAGAAACCTGGGCGAGATATACACGCCGTCCAGCACACACCCCTTCACTGTCTCACATATCCCCCCCCTCTTCTCCAGACCGGAGGACTGGTCAGAAATTCCGAAGAGACAGTGAACTCTGGACAAGGCATCAGCATTACCCTGTAATTTCCCAGGTCTATGCTCAACCGGAAATTGAACTCTTGAAGTGAAAGGAACCACCTTGTCACCCTGGCATTCCTTTCCTTGTTCTGCTTCATCCATGTCAGAGGAGCATGGTCTGATTGCAATTTAAATCTCCTACCCAAGAGGTAATACCGTAGGGAGTCCAGCGCCCATTTGATTGCGAGGCACTCTCGCTCCACAATGGCATAATTTTGTTCAGCCGGTGTCATTTTTCGACTTAGATACAGGACTGGGTGTTCTTCACCCTTCACAACCTGTGATAACACCGCCCCTAACCCCACATTAGAGGCATCAGTTTGAACAAGAAACTCTTCCCTGAAATTAGGGGTGACCAGAACTGGTCTTTGACAAAAGCCATTTTCAACGACAGAAATGCTTTTTCTGCCTCCGGATTCCAATTTATCATTTTGGACTTCCCCCCTTTTGTCAGGTCAGTCAATGGGGCAGCAATGGAGGCATAATTTGGTACGAATCTGCGATAGTACCCAGTGATGCCCAGAAATGCTTTGACCTGTCGTTTTGTGAGGGGTACAGGCCAGTTTCGAATTGCCTCTACTTTATCGATTTGTGGCTTGATCAGCCCTCTGCCAATCACATAGCCAAGTACTTGGCCTCTTCTAGGCCAACTGCACATTTCTCTGGGTTTATGTTCAGCCCAGCTCCGCCTATCGAGTCTAGGACGGCTTGTACCTTAGCGAGGTGGCTCTCCCAATCAGAACTGAAAATTACCACATCATCCAGGTAGGCAGCTGCATAGGCTTGATGCGGGCGTAGGATCTGGTCCATAAGCCTCTGAAAGGTAGCTGGGGCTCCATGCAACCCGAATGGCATCACCAGATACTGAAACAAACCTTCCGGGGTTGCAAAGGCCGTTTTTTCTTTTGCCTCCTCAGATAGGGGTATCTGCCAGTACCCTTTTGTCAGATCGAGGGTTGTAATATAACGGGCACCCCTAACCTCTCGATTAGCTCATCTACCCGTGGCATCGGGTATGCGTCAAACTTTGACACTTCGTTCAACTTTCTGAAATCATTACAGAACCTCCAGGTTCCATTAGGTTTTGGGATCTGAACAATCGGGCTACACCACTCGCTTTGGGCCTCCTCAATGACCCGAGGTCTAGCATACGTTTGATTTCAGTAGAGACTATCTTTCTGCGGGCTTCTGGAATTCTGTACGGTTTTATTTTGACCTTAGTACCGGGCTCAGTCTCGACATGGTGTTTTACGAGAGAAGTCCGGCCGGGCAAATCAGAAAACCTCTGCCGATTTTCTGCAGAAACTCCCGTACCTCCTGTTTTTGGTGCACGGACAATGTCTCACCAATGGTCACAGGAGGTAGAGATGGTTTTACCCCTTTCTCTACTTCACCCGAGGCCAACAATGCCTCTCTGTCCCTCCAGGGCTTGATCAGATTGATATGATATATCTGGTAGGGCTTCCGTCTCCCGGGTTGGTGTACTTTGTAAGTAACCTCGCTCACTTTTTGTACGACCTCGTATGGACCATGCCACTTGGCCAAAAACTTACTTTCCACCGTGGGAATTAGAATTAGGACTCGATCCCCGGGATTGAAAGACCTAATTTTTGCTGACCGATTATAGACTCTGCTTTGAGCTTCTTGGGCTCTCTGCAGATGATTCTTCACCAATGGCATAATTTTAGCCATCCTCTCTTGCATCTGGGCAATATGCTCTATAACACTCTTGTATGGAGTTGTCTCGGTTTCCCAAACCTCCTTGGCTATGTCCAGCAAGCCCCGCGGATGCCGACCATACACCAACTCAAAGGGAGAAAATCCCGTAGAGGCCTGGGGAACCTCTCTGACCGAAAACAATAAGTAGGGTAACAGGTAGTCCCAGTCCCTCCCATCTTTCTCTACTGCTTTCTTTAACATATGTTTTAATGTTTTATTAAAACGTTCAACCAACCCATCCGTCTGGGGGTGATACACAGATGTCCGAATGTGCGAGATTTTAAGCAACTTACACAGTTCCTTCATCACTTTGGACATAAAAGGTGTGCCTTGGTCCGTGAGGATCTCTTTAGGAATTCCTGTCCTGGAAAACATATGAAAAAGTTCCGTGCAATATTTTTAGATGCCATATTTCTTAAAGGGACCGCCTCGGGGTACCGGGTTGCATAATCAAGGACAACTAAGATGTATTGGTGTCCCTGTCACGCGGTCTTATGATATGTGTACGATGTCAGTAAACTATTCTTAAAAGAACAACACTCTATACAACATATAGATTAGCAACATCAGCATGTAAATATAGAATAGATTTACCTGACACGATATCCGTTGAACTCAGGGTTAATCTTGAGGACTTGATACACTGTCACAGGAAAGAGGAGGACCGGGGGTCTAACCTGACCCTAAACTGGGGTCCTAACTAATCCCTCACCTTGGAGGTACTGATAATGGCTCAGAGGTCCAAGTCTCCAGCCTAACCCTGTCTCCTATCAGTCCCTGAACCCTGTAATCAGTCCTAAGAAGGATTCTGATTACCACCAAAGGGATATGGGCTGATCTCTGCTAAATACACAGATTAGACATATAAGACAGACTGGAGAAAACACAGACTTGCATACACACTCAAACACAGAAGGAACATAAATGATCTGGGATATTAAACTCTAAGCAAGGTGAGCTTAAAACAACTAAGGAGCTCTTTAACTTAAGTCTATACAGATACAATCCTATCTGTGGTCTGCATGAAGAATTTCACTGGCAACTCCCAACACAGACAACCAGAGATTTAAAGGAAACCAATCAACAAATAATTAATTGCAGCCGGGAGAAAACTGCACCCAGTCCCAGAACTGAGCACAGACAGAATTAACTCCCTAACTGCCAAACACAAAGAAACAGCAACTCAGCTGTGAGAAGTCAGAATGTGCAACCGCGACGATCTTCGTGGCGATGCACACATGACAGTACCCCCCCTTCAACGAGGGGCCTCCGGACCCTCAGGGCCAGGTTTGCCCGGGTGAGTTCTGTGGAAGGTCCGCACCAAACGATCTGCGTTAATGTCAGACGCAGGAACCACGTCCTCTCCTCTGGACCATACCCCTTCCAATGCACCAAGTACTGAAGGGACCGGCGATTCAGACGTGAGTCAATGATCTTTGACACTTGAAACTCCAAGTTACCATTGACCACCACTGGAGGAGGAGGTAGAGGTGACGGTATGACTGGTGCCACGTACCTCTTAAGTAATGACTTGTGGAACACATTATGAATTTTAAACGTAGGAGGGAGGTCCAGACGAAATGCCACAGGATTAATTATGGAACTGATCCTGTACGGCCCGATGAATCTGGGGCCCAGCTTCCAGGAGGGAACTTTAAGTTTTATATTCCTGGTAGACAACCATACCAGATCGTTCACATTAAGATCTGGACCAGAAACTCTCCTCCTATCAGCCATACGTTTATAACGGTTCCCCATAGCACTCAGATTATTCAATACACCTCTCCACACTGAAGCAAGTGACGACGAGAAACGCTCCTCCTCAGGAACCCCAGAAGGGCCCCCCCCATTGAATGTACAAAACTGGGGATGAAAACCATATGCCCCAAAAGACGGGGACTTACCAGTGGACTCGCTCCGCCTGTTGTTAAGAGCGAACTCTGCCAGAGGCAAGAAAGAAGACCAGTCCTCCTGGTTCTCTGAGACAAAACACGAAGATAAGTCTCTAGGCTTTGATTCAGACGCTCTGTCTGACCATTGGTCTGCGGATGAAAAGCCGAGGAAAATGACAATTGCATCCCCCGACGTAAACAAAATGCCCTCCAAAACTTGGACACAAACTGAGACCCCCTATCTGACACCACATCAGAAGGCAACCCATGAAGTCTCACAATCTCCCCAATGAACACCTGCGCCAGAGTTTTAGCATTAGGGAGGGCAGGAAGAGCAATGAAATGTGCCATCTTGCTGAACCTGTCAACAACCACCAGTATGACAGTCTTCCCTGACGACTGAGGAAGGTCCGTGATGAAGTCCATAGACAAATGAGTCCATGGACGCTCCGGAAGTTTCAAGGGTAAGAGGGTCCCAGACGGACGGGTATGAGGGGTCTTAGAGCGAGCACAAACCCCACAGGACGCGACAAAAGTTAAAACATCTTTATTAACGTTAGGCCACCAAAACCGGCGAGAAAGGAGATCTAAAGTAGCCTTACTCCCTGGATGTCCTGCTAAAGCAGAATTATGATGTGCCTCAATAACCTTTTGTCTCAACTGATTTGGGACAAACAGTCTCCCTGGAGGTCCTGCAGGGGCGTCCCCCTGAGCCTCTAACACCTCCTCCTCAAGCTCAGAACATACAGCCGACACTACCACCCCCTCCTGAAGGATAGGAATCGGGTCATCCATTTTCCCGGCCCCTGGGAAACTGCGAGACAAGGCATCCGCCTTAACATTCTTAGATCCAGGGCGATAAGTGACAACAAAATTAAACCTGGTAAAAAACAACGACCATCGAGCTTGTCTGGAATTCAGACGCTTAGCAGATTCCAAATACAGCAGGTTCTTGTGATCAGTAATGACGGTGACCGGGTGGACTGCCCCCTCCAAAAAGTGACGCCATTCTTCAAAAGCCAACTTAATGGCCAAAAGTTCCCTATTGCCGATATCATAATTCCTTTCGGCGGACGACAATTTTTTAGAAAAGAAAGCGCACGGATGCCATTTACCAGGGGACGGACCCTGGGACAATATTGCACCCACCCCTACGTCAGACGCGTCCACCTCCACAACGAACGGCTGTGATGCATCTGGTTGGATGAGAACGGGTGCCGAAGCAAAACATTTTTTCAAAGAGGAAAAAGCTTGGCAAGCTTTGTCCGACCATTTAGAAAAATCCGTCCCTTTTCTTGTCATGTCAGTGAGAGGTTTGACAACAGATGAGAAATTACAAATAAATTTCCGGTAGTAGTTAGCAAACCCCAGAAAACGCTGCAGAGCCTTAAGATCCTCTGGCTGATCCCATTCAAGCACTGCTCTCACCTTTTCAGAGTCCATACGGAAACCGGAGGCTGACACCAAGAAACCCAAAAAACTGAAGTTCCTGTACGGCGAATACACACTTTTCCAGTTTGGCGTATAGTTTATTGTCTCGCAAGATCTGCAACACCTGTCTCACATGCTCCTGGTGAGACACAAGATCTGGTGAGTAAATTAAAATGTCATCCAAATATACGACCACAAACAGCCCCACCAGATGACGAAAAATGTCATTAACAAAATGTTGGAATACTGCTGGTGCAGTAGTCAGACCAAAAGGCATGACAAGGTTCTCATAATGTCCCTCCGGCGTGTTAAACGCCGTTTTCCACTCATCCCCCTCTTTTATCCTAATCAGATTATACGCCCCCCTGAGATCCAATTTAGAGAACCATTTGGCGCCAACAATTTGATTGAAGAGATCAGGAATCAGAGGGAGTGGATACGGATCTCGAACAGTAATCCGATTAAGTTCGCGGAAATCCAAGCAAGGGCGTAGGCCTCCATCTTTTTTCTTCACAAAGAAGAACCCCGCGGCCACTGGGGAAGATGAAGGTCTAATATGCCCTTTGGCCAGACTTTCCGAAATATAATCTTTCATAGCCTGCCTCTCAGGACCAGAAAGGTTATATAACCTAGCTTTAGGTAACTTAGCATCAGGAAGTAAATTAATAGAGCAGTCATACACGCGATGAGGAGGCAACTCCTGACACCCCTCCTCAGAGAACACATCCCCAAAGTCCTCCAAAAAAGGAAGCAAAGTACTAGGCACGACCGCACTGATGACTGTGTTCATGCAGTTACTTTTGCAAAACTCCCCCCATTGGCTTATATCTCTGGACTGCCAATTAATCACAGGGTTATGTTTAACCAACCAAGGAAGTCCCAACACAATAGGAGTAGGTAGACCCTCCAACACATAACAAGATAATAGTTCCCTATGTATTGCCCCTACCCGAAGGTCAATGTTATGAACCTCATGAACAAAGCTACCTTGGCCGAGAGGCCTGGCGTCAATGGAGAATATAGGGATCGGTTTGACCAATACACTCAGATGCATACCTTGAGCCTGAGCAAACTGAGCGTCAACCAGATTAGCCCGGACCCACTATCAAGAAGAACAGAAAATCTCTCCACTCTCGTACCAACCACCACCTCCACTGGTACAAGGAACTGAGAAGAACTAGCGGACGAAATACATACTCCCAGGTTGTCGTCCACCACACAACCTGGGATTAACAGTTTTCCGGTGACTTTTTGCTCAACAAGGCACGGGATGGACATCCCCCAACAAAATGTCCCTCTTTCCCGCAGAAGAAACACCTTCTAGTCCTGCGGCGTACCGCCAATCCCCTCCTACGAAATGATGTCCCTCCCAACTGCATAGGCTCCTCCGAACAGACAAGGGGAACCTCAACATAAGGGACTTTAGTAGTAGGTCGAGTAACAACAGGGGGCGGAGTTACCTCGCACCTCTCCCGGAGCCGTCTATCAGTACGGATAGCTAGGGCCATAGCAGCCTCCAGTGATGGAGGAGAATCATACTGAGCCAAAACGTCCTTTAATTTGTCAGAAAGCCCATGACAAAACTGGCTCCTAAGAGCTGGGTCATTCCACTGAGTATCTGTGGCCCATCTACGGAACTCAGAAGCAAATTCCTCCGCCGGACGATCTCCCTGCTGTATCTTACGTAATTTTGTCTCAGCAAGAGAGACCCGATCTGGGTCATCATATACCAAACCCAGGGCAGTAAAAAAATCGATCTACTGACTGTAGAGCCGGGGATCCCGGAGGAAGGGAGAAGGCCCAGGATTGAGGGTCCCCTTGTAGGAGCGAGATAACAATTCCCACTCTCTGCTCTTCACTCCCTGATGATCGAGGCCGAAGCCGAAAATACAATTTACATGCTTCCCTGAAGGTAAAAAATTTGTCTCGCCCACCAGTGAACCTGTCCGGGAGAGCTACTTTAGGTTCAAATCTGGTTTGCTCCGAGGGAGACAAAACTTTGGACTTAATGTCCGTCAGCTCCATGGATAATCCCTGCAACTGCAGAGCCAGCTGGGCTACTGGATCCATGGCAACTGGGGAATAATTTTATGGGCCAGTGAAAATGTCACGCGGTCTTATGATATGTGTACGATGTCAGTAAACTATTCTTAAAAGAACAACACTCTATACAACATATAGATTAGCAACATCAGCATGTAAATATAGAATAGATTTACCTGACACGATATCCGTTGAACTCAGGGTTAATCTTGAGGACTTGATACACTGTCACAGGAAAGAGGAGGACCGGGGGTCTAACCTGACCCTAAACTGGGGTCCTAACTAATCCCTCACCTTGGAGGTACTGATAATGGCTCAGAGGTCCAAGTCTCCAGCCTAACCCTGTCTCCTATCAGTCCCTGAACCCTGTAATCAGTCCTAAGAAGGATTCTGATTACCACCAAAGGGATATGGGCTGATCTCTGCTAAATACACAGATTAGACATATAAGACAGACTGGAGAAAACACAGACTTGCATACACACTCAAACACAGAAGGAACATAAATGATCTGGGATATTAAACTCTAAGCAAGGTGAGCTTAACACAACTAAGGAGCTCTTTAACTTAAGTCTATACAGATACAATCCTATCTGTGGTCTGCATGAAGAATTTCACTGGCAACTCCCAACACAGACAACCAGAGATTTAAAGGAAACCAATCAACAAATAATTAATTGCAGCCGGGAGAAAACTGCACCCAGTCCCAGAACTGAGCACAGACAGAATTAACTCCCTAACTGCCAAACACAAAGAAACAGCAACTCAGCTGTGAGAAGTCAGAATGTGCAACCGCGACGATCTTCGTGGCGATGCACACATGACAGTCCCCTGGCTGATTTTACAATAGGACCTACCAAGTCCATTGCTACCCTTTCAAAGGGGATTTCTATAACCGGCAGCGGGATTAATGGACTCCGGAAGTGAGACACCGGAGCATTTATCTGACACGAGGGGCAGGTTTTACAATAATCCTCCACATCTCGATAAACTCCGGGCCAGTAAAACCTCTGAAGAATTCTTTCCTGGGTTTTGTCCATCCCCAGGTGCCCACCCAGCACGTGGTTATGGGACAAACCTAACACCATACTTCTATATGACTTAGGTACCAGGAGCTGACTCACGGCCTCTCCCTTTACTTTAGTGACCCTATACAGCAGGTCATTGTTCATGGCAAAATGGGGAAATTTTTCATCAGAGCCGGGCTCTTGTGGGATCTCATTCAGAACAGTTATATTCTCCCTGGCATGTTTAAGAGTGGGGTCTTGCAATTGCTCACTCCCAAAATTGCCACGGGACACCGGTAGGTCAGGGACATTCTGTTCTAGAGAAACATCCTCCCCCTCCCCCAACATCACCTGAAATGGAAATTCATCATTTTTTTTACAGTCATCATCATTATCAATATCATTATCATGATTACTATCAGCATCAGCATCATTATCATGGTCATCATCATTATCATGATCATCATCATTATCATGGTCATCACATAAGTTTAACGGCCCACTAGCCTTGTGTTCCGCCCCTCGGGACTGCGCACCCTCAGTAGGAGCTTCATCACACTGTCCAGCAGAAACATTTTTTTTCCAAAGACCCCAAAACAGGGGAAAGTCACGACCCAATATGGGGATGCATCAAGTTCTTCACTACCCCCACTTCATATGAGATCTCCCCGAGTTTTGTGACGAAGTCTGAGGAGGTTACTGGGTAGACTTTGACGTCTCCATGTATGCACACCACGCTTAGGTACCTATCTGTGACGAAGTTCCCATCAGCCAGACTAGCATGTATTAGAGTCACTCGACTTCCTGAGTCGAGTAGGGCCTGTACTGGGCACCCATTTATCACGACCTGACACAGCTGTGGGCCAGTCTCCTCGACTAGGGTGGCCACGCACACGGGCTCGGCGAGGAACGAGAGAGACTGTCCAGCGTCACAGTCCATAGGTTCCCCCACTAGTGGACAATTGGCTGAAATATGACCTTGTTCACGGCATCTCCAACACTGTCTCAGGTCAGGGTGTTCAGACGGGGAGACCTTCCTAGGTCTGGGTTCTCCTGGTAGGTAAGTATCACCCTTCCGCTCATACATGTCCCCTCGGGGCTGACCCGGACTATCAACAGCCCCCCTTGCCCCCACAGCTGGAACCCTCTTACCGGAAGATGACGGAGGCCGGGTATTCCGAACTGATGATCGCTCGGACGGCTGGTCACGTAGATAGTCTTTGGTGGCGAAATACCTTTCTATTAGGCTGACCAGTTGATCGGCATCTTTGGGGTCTCCCTGTCCGACCCAGAGCTGGACCTCAGGGGGAAGGGCCCAGATGTACCGGTCCAGCACCACCTTTTCAACCATTTGGGCAGGGGTGCTGACGTCAGGTTCCAACCACTTTTTTACCAAAGAAATCAAGTCATACATTTGTGAGCGAGCAGGCTTGTCTCGCCTGTATCTCCAGTTATGGACTCTCCTGGCACGGACTGCCCTCGTCACACCCAGGCGGGCAAGAATCTCCGCTTTCAACTTAGTATAGTTTTTGCTGTCCTGCTCGCTGAGGTCAAAATAGGCTTTTTGGGGTTCCCCAGTCAGATAGGGCGCGACCACCATAGCCCATTCAGATTGTGGCAGATTCTCCTTCTCTGCCAGTCTCTCAAATATAGCCAGATATGCCTCCACATCGTCATGAGGCGTCATCTTCTGCAGAGTCTGTTTTACCGCCTTCTTTACAGCGGATAATGCCGGTAACCCGGCGTCTTCATTCGGGGACGAGGTGCTAGGAGTTTTTTTTAGTGCTGCAACCTGCTCCAGTAACAACCGGTTGGTTTCCTGCTGTTGCTGCTGGCTCCGCTGGGCCTCTAGGTGTTGTTGCTGCATGGCCTGCTGTTGTTGCTGCATGGCCTGCTGATGTTGCTGCTGCATGGCCTGCTGGTTCTGGGCCAGCTGCTTAACGAGCTCCTCCATACTGCCGGACATCTTGGGCTGGCTGACAGCCTTCACCCAAGACATATACACTTCACAGTCTTCTCCACAATAAGTTCAGTTTTGCGGTGCAGACACCTTTTTTTTTTTTTTCAAAGTCTTCAGCCACTGTGCTGCCCCAGCATTCAAGCACCAATTGTAAGCTTTTCAGGGATTTAGCTCTGGGATCGCCGTCTTGGGGAGACGGAGTGGCATAAAGAGACCATTCACAGACAGTGGTTCTGTTAAAAACTGGCCGCAACCAGTTTTATTAAAGTCCACAGCAAACAGAACATAAATTAAAACAAAATCATAAACATAAAGCCTAGGCGTGTCCCGCCACTAATTACACTTAGATAGATTACCCTTTCTATCCGGGTCCAGACTCTAATAGCCTGTGCCCAAAACACACATATGTTCAGTAGTTACCAGCGTGCAGCTCACATGAGGCTCCAATGGCGTTTGAAGTCAGATCCAGACTGAGAGATAGAGCCCCCTCTGAACTTCTCAAGCAGGTACTTATGGCTGCCTAATTAAGCAGCTGTGTTCACTCCGGGTTGCACTGAAAACCTGTCCCAGATAGGAATGGAATGAACACCGCACTGACAACCTATTTTATGCGCCCCAGCTAAGAAACCTGGGCGAGATATACACGCCGTCCAGCACACACCCCTTCACTGTCTCACAATATATATATTATATATATATATATATATATATATATTATGTGTATACAGTGCCCATATATATATCTATATGTGTATACAGTGCCCATATATGTGTATACAGTGCCCATAGATATGTATACAGTGCCCATATATATATGTGTATACAGTGCCCATATATAGATATGTATACAGTGCCCATATATATATTTATACAGTGCCCATATATGAATGTGTATACAGTGCCCATATATATGTATACAGTGCCCATATATGAATGTGTATACAGTGCCCATATATATGTATACAGTGCCCATATATATATTTATACAGTGCCCATATATGAATGTGTATACAGTGCCCATATATATATGTGTATACAGTGCCCATATATGTGTATACAGTGCCCATATATGTGTATACAGTGCCCATATATGTGTGTACAGTGCCCATATATATATATATATATATATATATATATATATACAGTGCCCATATGTGTATACAGTGCCCATATATGTGTATACAGTGCCCATATATATGTATTACAGTGCCCATATTATGTTATACAGTGCCCATAATAATTGTATACGTGCCCATATATAATGTATACAGTGCCCATTATATAGTGTATACAGTGCCCATATATAATGTATACAGTGCCCATAATATTGTTACAGTGCCCATATATATATGTTAAAGTCCATATATATGATGTATATAAGTGCATCCCATATGATGTATACAGTGCCCATATATAGATGTTATACAGTGCCCATATATAGATGTATACAGTGCCCATATATAGATGTATACAGTGCCCATATATGTGTATACAGTGCCCATATATAGTGTATACAGTGCCCATATATAGTGTATACAGTGCCCATATTAGATAGTGTATACAGTGCCCATATATATAGTGTATACAGTGCCCATATATAGATGTATACAGTGCCATATATAGTGTATACAGTGCCATATATAGATTATACAGTGCATATATAATTTATACAGTGCATATTATATGTATACAGTGCCCATATATAGATGTATACAGTGCCCATATATAGATGTATACAGTGCCCATATATAATTGTTAACAGTGCCCATATATAATATGTGTATACAGTGCCCATATATATAGATGTATACAGTGCCCATATATAGATGTATACAGTGCCCATATATAGATGTATACAGTGCCATATATATGTATACAGTGCCCATATATAGATGTATACAGTGCCCATATATAGATTGTATACAGTGCCCATTATAGTATGTATACAGTGCCCATTATATAGTAATGTATACAGTGCCCATATATAGATGTATACAGTGCCCATATATAGATGTATACAGTGCCCATATATAGATGTTATACAGTGCCCATATATAGATGTGATACAGTGCCCATATATAGATGTATACAGTGCCCATATATAGATTGTATACAGTGCCCATATATAGATGTATACAGTGCCCTATATAGAATGTGTATACAGTGCCCATATATAATGTTATACAGTGCCCTATATATAGTGTATACAGTGCCCATATATAGATGTATACAGTGCCCATATATAGATGTATCAGTGCCATATAATACAGTGCATTATGTATACAGTGCCCATATATTATATATGTGTATACAGTGCACATATATAGATTATAAGTGATATATATGTATACAGTGCCATATATAGATGTATACAGTGCCCATATAAGATGTGTATACAGTGCCCATATATAGTATGTATACAGTGCCCATATTAGATGTATACAGTGCCCATATATTGATATTGTATACAGTGCCCATATATAGATGTATACAGTGCCCATATATAGATGTATACAGTGCCCATATATAGATGTATACAGTGCCATATATAGTGTATACAGTGCCCATATATAGATGTATACATAGTGGTCCATATATAGATGTATACAGTGCCCATATATATGTGTATACAGTGCCATATATATGATGTATACAGTGCCCATATATAGATGTATACAGTGCCCATATATAGATGTTATACAGTGCCCATATATATGTTATACAGTGCCATATATGTGTATACAGTGCCCATATATAGATGTATACAGTGCCCATATATTGTAGTATATACAGTGCCCATATATAGATGTGTATACAGTGCCCATATATAGTATGTATACAGTGCCCATATATAGATGTATACAGTGCCCATATATAGATGTATACAGTGCCCATATATAGATGTATACAGTGCCCATATATAGTGTATACAGTGCCCATATATAGATGTATACAGTGCCATATATAGATGTATACAGTGCCCATATATAGATGTATACAGTGCCCATATATAGATGTATACAGTGCCATATATTAGATGTATACAGTGCCCATATATAGATGTATACAGTGCCCATATATAGATGTATACAGTGCCCATATATAGATGTATACAGTGCCCATATATAGATGTATACAGTGCCCATATATAGATGTATACAGTGCCATATATAGATGTATACAGTGCCCATATATAGATGTATACAGTGCCCATATATAGATTGTATACAGTGCCATATATATGATGTGTATACAGTTGCCCATATATAGATATACAGTGCCATATATAGATGTATACAGTGCCCATATATAATGTATACAGTGCCCTATATGATGTATCAGTCTATATGTATACAGTGCCCATATAGATGTATAAGTGCCATAATATAAAATGAATACAGTGCCCATATATAGTGTATACAGTGCCCATATATATGTATGATGTATACAGTGCCCATATATCATATAGATGTATACAGTGCCATATATAGATGTATACAGTGCCCATATATAGATGTATACAGTGCCCATATATATTATACATGCCATATATGATGTATACAGTGCCCATATATATATGTATACAGTGCCCAATATAATATTTATACAGTGCCCATATATAGATTGTATACAGTGCCCATATTATAGTATATGTGTATACAGTGCCCATATATGTGTATACAGTGCCCATTATATGATGTATAAAGTGACTCCATATATAGATATGTTATACAGTGCCCATATTATATATATATATATATTATACAGTGCCCATATATATATGATGTATACAGTGCCCATATATAATTGTATACAGTCCATATAGATGTATACAGTGCCCATATATAGATAGTATACAGTGCCATATATAGATGTGTATACAGTGCCCATATAAAATGTGTATACAGTGCCCATATATATGTACGTGCCCATATTATGTATACAGTGCCCTATATTAGATGTATACAGTGCCCATATATGATGTATACAGTGCCCATATATAGATGTATACAGTGCCCATATATAATGTTATACAGTGTCCATATATAGATGTATACAGTGCCCATATATAGATGTATACAGTGCCCATATATAGATGTATACAGTGCCCATATATAGATGTATACAGTGCCCATATATAGATGTATACAGTGCCCATATATAGATGTATACAGTGCCCATATATGATGTATACAGTGCCCATATATAGATGTATACAGTGCCCATTTATAGATGTATACGTGTGTACACCATTATATAGATGTATACATGTCCATATATAGATGTATACAGTGCCCATATGGATAATATATGTGTATACAGTGCCCATATATAGATGTATACAGTGCCCATATATAGATGTATACAGTGCCCATATATAGAATGTATACAGTGCCCATATATAGATGTATACAGTGTCCATATATAGATGTATACAGTGCCCATATATAGATGTATACAGTGCCCATATATACTGTATATGTTCACAGTCTCCATATGCGGCCAGGTTGTACACAGAGCACTCCCTAGCACCGGTCACAGCCGGGTGTGGGCAGCTCGCACATGCGCACTGGGCGGCTCCCCGTATACAATGTACCTGCTCCCACGCCGGATGCTTTGAGGGAATTTGCTCACATTTTGGGTCCGGCAGGAAATACCCGTCCTATGGAATTCGGAGCTCTTTGCCCATATATGGGGATTTTTACCGTCAGTCAATGGGGCAGAGTGGGAGGAGCCTGCTAGCAGACGCTGAGTCAATCAGAGGAAGCTGAGTCAGGCGCGCTGCAGACAGAGCGGGCTCTGAGACTGGGGAGCGGACAGGCGGCGCCCGGCAGCACACAGCGATGAGCTCCCAGTTCAACAAGGGCCCTTCCTATGGGCTGTCTGCGGAGGTCCGGAACAGGGTAAGAAGCGGCCATTGGCCCTCCTCCGGCTCCGTCCCGCTCCTGTGTCACCCAAGGGTGTGCGAGACCCGGCGCCATTCTTGCCGGGCGATGGCGCTGTTCTGCCCCATTTGCTATCTAGGTGTGTCTGTGCTGAGGAGCCATCCGCTGCTTTCTTCCAGCCTCTGTATGGGCTGTGGCCCCTTGTTATTTACGGGGTGGTCGTGGTATTGGTGCAAACTATGCAGAGACACAGGGGCCCGTGAGGTTTGGGGCCCACCTCTACCCCCAAAGCCAGTGGAATCTGCATTGTGAGGGGCTGCTGGACCACGAAGGGCCCCTGCCCGGCTATATGCACGTATAAGCTGCAGAGTCATGAGGGGACAGGTTTCTGCAGGATTCTCCACTTTTCTGGCCACCTGCCCTCTCACTGGTCAGATGGGCACATCTTTCTGCATGTCGGGGCACTGGTGCCACCCATGACCAGACCCATCCGTAGCGGGCTGAAAGGCCCTATGAGTTAAGGCACTGTCACACTTAGCGATCACACTAGCGATCACGACAACGACCTAACCTGGCGAGATCGCTAGTGGGATCGCTATGTGATCGCTAGTTAGATTCCAAACACAACTCATCAGTGATCTGTGATTCAAAACATCCCATCAGCGATCTGTATAACGACCTCTGCGGTCGTTGGGAAAACCTAGTCTCACCTGCGATACTGGTGAAGTCGTTCATAAAGGGTGTCACACTCAGCGATTCAGGCTCACCAGCGGGACACCAACGACCAAAGAACGTCTCAGAACGTTCATAAGCAATCAACGACATCTCAGCAGGGGCCACATCGCTGCTACATGTCACACACAGATAAGTCGCTAACAAGATCGCTACTGCGTCATAAATGGTGACTCGTTAGCGATCTCGCTTAGTGTGACAGTACCTTTAGTAGTGCAGCTGTCCGCAGCATCTTATGGGACAATCTTGGCCTTATAAGGCTATGTGCACACGTTGCAGTTTTTTAGCGGTTTTGCCACGGTTTTTTCGCGGCAGGAAACGCCGCGAAACCGCGGCAAAACCGCTTACACAATACAACTCATTAAGGCCTATGAGATTCCGCAATGCTGTGCACATGCTGCGGGTTTTCCGCGGCGGAATCGCATCGCGGGAGAATCCGCAGCATGCTCATTCTTTTTTGCGGAACCGCGGCGATTCCGCCGCCATGGGAATGCATTGAACCAATTACTTTCCGCATGTGGCTATGCCCACCATGCGGAAAGTAAGCGGTTCATGTGCGGATGGTTCCCAGGGTCTGGAGGAGAGGAGACTCTCCTCCAAGCCCTGGGTACCATATCCATGTAAAAACAATAATTAAAATAAATAATGATATTCTCACCTTACGGCGGCCCCCGCAGCTTTCCCGCCTCTCAGCGACGCTCCCGCCAATCGCGTTCCCAGGAGTGCATTGCGAGAATCACCCAGATGCGTAGCGGTCTCGCGAGATGCTACGTCATCGGGATGATTGCCGCAAAGGACTCTTGGGAACGGAACTTGCCGGGAGCGTCGCTGAAGGCGGGAAAGCTGCAGGGGCCGCCGGAAGGTGAGAATATCATTATTTATTATTTTTTTTTATTTTAACATTAGATCTTTTTACTATTGATGCGGCATCAATAGTAAAAAGTTGGTCACACGAGTCAAACACTTGTTTGACTCGTGTGACCAACCTGTCAGATCGCTTGTAAAACGCTAGCATTCTGCAAGCTAATTCCGCTTGCAAAACGCTAGTGTTTAGCGGGAATACGCATACCTATAATATGCGTATTTCCCGCGGCAGGGAGGTGCGGAATTGCCGCGGAAATTTCCATGGCAATTCCGCAACGTGTGCACATAGCCTAAGAGCTGCTGCCTCTCAGGATGGGTTTGGTTGTAAATATTTGAATTCCTTATGGAGAATATTTTCTTTGTTGCTGTTTCTACTAAACTTCCAAGGATGAACAGTAGTAGAATGAGACGCTTGTGCTCCCTATATACATTCCACATCATGTTACTAAGGAGAGCTAGCTGATCCTTCTAATATTGAATATCAAACACCCCTAAGCACTGGGGGTGTCACATAAGGAGGCAAAACATGCTCTGATTTCATGCATCGGTTACAAAATCTGCAGGCACAATAGTTCCAGTGTGATCACCATCCAAGACTTTCTTCAAAGCCTAGCCCAGGTATGACCCCAAATACAGCGCTGGGTTGTCTTCAGATGCTGGTTTCCACCTCTTAGACTGGCCTCACATTAGGTTGTGCACTACTTCTAGCGTGTTTTCCAGGAAATCTCCCAGTGTACACTTTAAACCAGGAATGCACAACCTTTTCCGGTCCCAGGGCCACATTGTCATGTTATATCTCCAAAGGGTCACAATAAAACCTAGAGGGGTATTCCCATCCGAGACATTTCTGGTATATAAGAATGACGTGGCAGGGGTTAATGCCCCAACTTTCTTTATATATTTTGACGTGATAAATGCCTGATCTAGTTGACCATAAAGGGGAGCCTGCTCCTATAGGGGTATTCAGGGACTCATCTCTCCAGTTAGCACTTAGGAGAGGGAAAGCCATGTGTGAATGTGGCTCTCCCCATTGTAAATGCCATAAGTTACAGTGTAGAGAGCCACAAGCATAGGTGGTCACTCGTATCTTTATGGAGGAACATAAAGAGGGGTACAGACAGGCCATTCTCCTAAAACTTTTGGAGGACACCCAGATGACTGTGTGCCACCCTGCTTTTCTTTATGCAACTTCCATTCAAAGGCCGGCGTCACACTGGCGAGTTTGATGCGAGTAAGTCGCACGACTTTCTCACATCAACACCCGGCACGGCTGCCCGCTCTCTGACCCGAGTGTTCAGCTGCATGTATTTCTATGCAGCCGCACACTCGGGTCCGAGAGCGGGCGGCCATGCCGGGTGTTGATACGAGAAAGTCGTGCGACTTACTCGCATCAAACTCGCCAGTGTGACGCCGGCCAAACAGTCACGCACTGACAAGCATTTCTGAGACCATATTGTTGGGGGGCTGTACAGAATGACAGCCACATGTTTCCCCTGGGGTGCAGGTTGTGCACCCCTGCTTTAAAGGGTTACATTATCCCAACAGAGGCCAAAATAATTTTGTTCTTTATGATATATAATGCTCGGCTGTGGAGTCAGAGCCCATTTTGTCGGTGTCATGGAAATTAAGGAGTTGGAATCGGAGGTTTGGCTTACCGACTCCACAGCCCTGATGATGGCTACGTCATGGAGTGCTAGTGAGAAGCTCACGTCTGTCACAACAATACATGGGGGGATTCCCATTATTTTCCTCTGTGGTAAAAATATCAGATATTCTCTACTGCTCCAGCAGTGTTAATGGACAGCAGCGATTATGTTGCGACTACAGTGTGCGATACCACTGCAGCCAGTCGCTGGGTGCAGTAGTCTCAAGCCTTCTGCATCGGCACAGCCACTGAGCCCAGTTCTGAGAAGTATTCCTTCAAGGTTCCCCCTGCGTCTTGACAGGTAAACAGGACTGTTCAGCAGAACTGAGCATTTCCTTTGTCATTATTGTACGTTTGCAATGGAAGGAGGAACTTTCGGAGTATTCCTTTGTTTGTGAAAGTATGTACGGTAGGTTTTCTATTTATTTATTTTTTCTAATTTAAAAGGGTATCTGCTACCGGATAGCCCAGCTTATTCTATTCAGGTCCTGAGTGAAAATAAAAACTGTGTATAATCACCCCCTGCAATGGTGCCTTAGTTTCCAGTAATGTCGGCGCCGCTGTTCCTGGTGGTGGTGGTGATATGACCCGCTGGTTGCAGACGGTGCGTGATACAAGTCACCGTTAGGAACAGCGACGCAGATGTCACAGGAACAATGCTTTACAGCGGTGACATGAATGTAGACCTCAATATTGTGGGGGGGGGGATATATATATATATATATATATACTATATATATATATATATAATATATATCTCATAGACTTTATTCTTTTCTTGGGTTTGTGTAGTGTATATTTATGAAAACTTTCAAGTCCTTTTGTCATACAAACTGGGGTGGTGGGGACCTTCCGCCTGCTGATGGTGAGCCACAGTCTCTCTAATACGCACATGCAGGGAGAGACCTGTCACTCAAGGGAAGTGGGCGGGGAGAAGCCAATTACTTTTCCATACAGCTCGGTTTTGAAGTATGATTTTTTTTTTTTATTTTCCGCTGCCGCATTTCAGAGCCAAACGTCCCTGGCTGACATCATACAGCCAGTGTTTGATACACGCTGACGTGGATCGGGCTGTATGTACTCTATATCCGCTGTCAGGTTCCCTTTAATCTGAACAAAACGATAGGTTTTCAAATGACACATGCCAAGCGTTGCCCAACATCACACTTGGGTTGCATGCCTTTTTTTTTTTTTTCTACATAAAGCTTTCTTTATCTTTTTGTAACATGAAAGCATGTGACAAAGTATCACATGGAGGGAATACGCAGGGTTTTAATACTGGTATTTTCTAACTCACTCTGCACCCATACTACTGGGCTCGGCGCTCCTTGTACCCTCCTATGAACTCTTGGAAGGAAGAACTGTTCATTCTTATTAGTCGGTTTCTGAAATGTAATTTGTCAAGCTGTTTTTAGCACAGTACACACTTGTTTGTGGGTTCCATAGTCTCGTATGATGGCTTTCTTTCCTAGCACTTGCATGCCTGTACTTGTGAAGTCAGGTGACTGATATTATCATAGATGTTGAAGCAAGACTGTCTTATGATGAGCAAATGGACAGCGGATGCTAGGTTACACACCCTGCGTGTGACGCACCCTCCCCCAGGGAAAGTACACCCTAATGTTACCTATCCCAATGGAGGATTACAGTCTACAGAAGAGCGCTGCGACAAGCTGGTGGTGGGGAGGATTGCCACATACTTAGCAGTGTCAGGTCTTGCATGTTATTTCCTAATCCCGTCCTCACTGCCAGGGGTTAATACGTAGATGGCTCATTTCTGAATATTTCCTCCCTTCAGTTGGCACAGAAGTACGATCCTCAGAAGGAGGCTGAACTTCAAGTATGGATTGAAGAGGTCACTGGAATGTCCATTGGGCCAGACTTCCAGAAGGGCTTAAAAGATGGCGTTATATTATGCGAGTAAGTGTTCAATAAACATAACCACAAAATGACTGTTTTACTTTTATTTAATGTCGTGTTTTTTTTTTTTTTTAATAGACTAATGAACAAGTTGAGGCCACACTCCATCCCAAAAATTAATGTCTCCAAGCAAAACTGGCATCAGGTAACTTTTTTTTTTTTTGTACAATGGGTTTATGTAATTAGTTTTTTAGACATTTTTTGCATCTTTTAATCTGATCGGATTATTTAGGG
>JARQOD010000001.1:361147647-361175486 GCA_033576555.1 Oophaga sylvatica | reverse complement strand
CCTGCAACAGCGCGATGTAAGAATACCCGCCATGCAGAGACCAGAGCCGCCCCAGCAAGTGACATCACTGGTCGATACAAGCCAGGTATTGTGACACTGCTCTGTTGCTGGCTCTTCACTGCTGAACTGAGCCGGCTACAGAGGGCACATTGTCATTATAGCACATCGCAGAGGGACTAGCCCAGCTACTGCAATAAGCGCCACTCATGACACTTCGTTTTAGAGAGGGGGCAGAGGCTGTAGCAGTGACCGCATCCTCTGCCGCTTATGACGCTTCGTTTTTAAATATTCCAGCATGCACTGGGATCTTCAAACTAAGTGTCATCAGAAAAGAAGTAGGGAAAAAATAGAATAGTAGTTAGGGAAGGATAGGGACTTTTGAATGCAAGTATATTACAATATGGTTTAGATTATAGTACTAAGTAGAAAAGTATTTTAGATTGAAAATTATTTTGTCTTCAGACATACCCATTGATGTACTATTTCACCAACTTGCCCTCCAAATGAAAAAAATAGGAATAATTACTTGGAATTCTACATTAAATTTCAGTTATTTCACATTTTTTGTTTCCACTGTTCCGCAGCTTGAAAACCTTTCCAACTTCATTAAAGCCATGTCTGTCTATGGAATAAAATCTGTGGATCTATTTGAAGCAAATGACCTTTTTGAAAATGGCAATATGACACAAGTCCAAGTGTCTTTGCTGGCGTTGGCTGGGATGGTATGTTGGTTTATTCTCTCTTGTGTCTTAAATTCAACCTTTCATCAGTTTTTCATGTTGAACTGGACACACAATGTAAGACTGGCTGCTGAGCTGAACTAAACTTATTTTGTTTGTTTTGTGCCTCTTCACGTCAGATATGACAATCATAGTATTTGACACCTAATAAGTTAAGTCCAAGTGGGTGTTATCAGATAGTTTTCCCTGGAGGTGTGTGCTTATTGTTCCTAAAGATGATGACCAAGCACACATCAACACATGGCAGAAAAAGAACACTTCCTGCCCCTCCCACATGGTTTAGAGCAGGTTTCAAAGTGTACTAAATGCGGTAAGATAGCCTTGATCACCTGGTCTAGCCTCCTGCATAATTAGAAAACACAGATAACTAACACCTTTCAGGGCAATTTGTTTTCACTATGCAATGAGAGCAGGGATGTCAACACATGTCACACAGGAGCAGTCTGTTCTGGGCTAATCCTCTGTGAGACATATGACACTTTTCTCTGTTCACTGCAGAGAGAGTACAAGTTGCTGAGCACAACAGACATAAATGTGACAACTGACAGGTAGGGAAGGGCAGTACAGCAGAGCTAACAGTGCTATCTGAGGAAGGGAGATTTAGAAGGGTGGGTTTGTAATGTGACATAGCAAAACTCAGCTGTGCTGATGCTGCCTTCTCACCCAGGAACCTTTTCAGAAAGGTATTGGTCACCTGTGCTCTACTCCCAGCACTTTCTAATCATGCAGGAGGTTAGACCAGGCTATCAGGGCTGTCATTACATCTCACACACACTCAGAAACCTGATCTAACTTATGGTGGGGCGTGATCTTTTTTCTGTTGTGTTCCTGATTATGATTGGTCAGCATCTTTCAGGGAGAAGTACGCTAAAGACAGTTTCACCCAGTTCTGCAAAAAAAATAAGTGGGGCTTGGGGCGGGGCTAAGTCACAACATTTACGTAAGTAAACAGCTTGTATGTCTAATTCATGATCTACTGTGATTTATTTTACAAAATAAATCCTACTTCAGTTCCTGAATAGAGTTAAGATTTGTGGTGAGGCACACACCCTTTATCAGATTATTATTCTTTATTATTATTATTATTAAGCGCCATTTATTCCATGGCGCTTTACATGTGAGGAGGAGTATACATAATAAAAACAAGTACAGTAATCTTAAACAATACAAGTTACGACTGGTATAGGAGGAGAGAGGACCCTGCCCGCGAGGGCTCACAATCTACAAGGGATGGGTGAGGATACACTAGGAGAGGGTAGAGCTGGTCGTGCAGTGGTTTGGTGGATCGGTGGTTACTGCAGGTTGTAGGCTTGTCGGAAGAGGTAGGTCTTCAGGTTCTTTTTGAAGGTTTCCATGGTAGGCGAGAGTCTGATATGTTGTGGTAGAGCGGTCCAGGGTAGGGGGGATGCGCAGGAGATTCTCCTGATTCATTAAAGAGTTTCTCGAAGAAATGTACTAAGAGAAATAATGCAAGTTTAATATTTAAACACCTTCTTAATTAGCAAAAACGTATGATTTATGTTGTGCACTCTGGCAGGATTTTAACCCCTTTACGGCATGTGCCGTAATAGTACGCACTTGTCGGACTCCCCCTGGAGCCCGCACTTTTTTGCGTATATTACAGCTGATCTATACAGCTGACACTTTCCCGCAAAAGCCTCGGGTGGAATTGTGATCCACCTGCAGCTGTTAACTAGTTAAATGCCGCTGTCAATCTGACAGCGGCATTTAACTTGCGCTTACAGGAACCGCGTCACTAATCCCACCCATCGGTGACCTTGTCAAAGGATCGCGGGTCACTGATGGGTTGGCATGACAACCAGAGATCTGCAGCAGACCTCTATGGTTGTCATTGCTATGAGCAAGTGAGCATTTCTGCTACACAGGTGATCTGATCATTGCCTGTGTGTAGCAGAGGCTGGCGATCAAATTACTGCAGCTTCCAGTGTCCCATGAAGACTATTGAAACATTCAAAAAAAAAAAGCCCCCTTTCGCCTCATTGAAAAAAAAAAAAAAATCAATATACACATATCAAAATCACCCGATCTATCAAAATTAATTAATCCAATCGCTAAACAACGCAACGAGATTCAAAACGCCAGAACTACATTTTTTATTTTTTTTGGTTGCCGCTACATTGCAATAAAATGCAATAACGGGCGATCAAAACATTGCATCAATAAACACGTCAGCTCACCACTCAAAAAATAATTCCTCACCCAACCCAGATCATCGAAAATTGAGACACTACAGGTCTCGTAAAATGGGTTTGTTTTGTTTTTTTTTTAACAAATCTTGGATTTTTGTTTTTCACCACTTAAATAAAGAACCTATACATGGTTGGTGTCTGAACTCGTAATGATCTGGAGAATCATAATTGCAGGTCAGTTTTAGCATTTAATGAACGTAATAAAAAAAAAAAACTGGAAATGCACTTGTTTTTGCAATTTTACCGCACTTGGAATTTTTTCCAGTTTTCCAGTACACAATGTTAAAACCAATGCTGTCCTTCAAAAGTACAATTTGTCGCTCAAAAAACAAGACCTCACATGACCATATTGACTGAAAAATAAAAATTATGGCTCTGGAAAGAAGAGGAGCAAAAAAAAACGGAAGCGGAAAATGGCCCTGAGGTTAAGGGATTGAACATGGCAATTGCCAGGGCACACTGTATGACAGACTCTTTAAAATGTCAGGTTCACTGAGATGGATGTTCATTGTCAGTGAACTAAAGAAAGGGGTTTACTTCTCTTTTAGTCCGGCTCCACGCTTCGTCCTGTCAGGCATACTATACAGAGGAGTGTGCGTTCACGATGCCTGACCGGATGCCCCTCTGACGTGACTTGTCTGGAACTTCACGCAGCGCGTACCACTCCTGCTGCGTGGTCTCTGAAACCTAGGATGGGTTGTGAGTGATCATGGCTGCCATCTTGGAATCCTGACAGTGCATTAGATAAATACCTTTTTGCTATATAAAGGTATTTGGGAAAAATATCTAAATGTGTACTATTTTTTTTTTTTTTTTATCAAGAGACCTCTAAGAGTGCACCTCTTATGAATTGGGTGTCCATGACTCCCAACACCTCCAACGTGTTTGGTATTGTTCTGGCTGGGATTGATTTTAATATTAGTATCATAGTATGACCGTGTACTGAATAACTTACAGCAAACATAGACCCAGACACCGCGGCATTTTAAAGACTGAAAACTGACTGCATGAAGCTGAAATGAATTCTTCTGAATTAGGCCACACATTGTCTACAGGTTACTTTATCATGCAGTCAGTTGTCTGTTTGGTCATTATCTGATCTACTTTCTAGGCAAAAACCAAAGGTCTCCACAGTGATGTGGATATTGGTGTGAAGTACTCTGAGAGGCAGGAAAGAAACTTTGATGAAAACACAAAGAAAGCCGGGCAGTGTGTTATAGGACTGCAAGTAAGTGGTGACAAACTCCAGCATTTGGATCTGTGTCCACATGAAGTGTGAACACAGGCTCAGCTAGTTGGGTTAATTTCTCTCACGTTTATGCTAATGATTGCCCTTCTCATACAGATGGGTACTAATAAGTGTGCCAGCCAGTCTGGAATGACTGCTTATGGAACAAGAAGACATCTTTATGACCCAAAACATAATATCTTGGCGCCGATGGACCATTCCACAATAAGCCTTCAAATGGGCACCAACAAAGGAGCTAGTCAGGTAAGACCTTTGCTTGCAACAAATGTGTAACATGAAGAACCTGGCAATTTTGGCCTCTTGTTCCCATTTACAAAGTGTCATTTGCATGTATGCTCTCCTATTCCAATGTCATACACCAGAATCTTATGTTTTCAATAGATTGTTTCCTGCTAAATACTTCTATATAGGTGGCAATCGTATACAGAGGGGAAAATAAGTATTTGATACGTTTGCCGATTGTTTTTTTTTTTGCAAGTTTTCCCCACCTACAAAGAATGGAGAAATCTGTAATTTCAGTAGCAGATGGAAGGAAGGGAGACACATTCATTACCAGTGGGTAGGCGGAGCCCACACAGGATAGAACACCTCAGATTAAAAAAGTGTTGACCGGCCCCTCCAGCTTGGGCTCCTCCTACTCCAGCTCTCCAGTCTAAAATTTGAGGTCACAGAGGATAGTCGCTGCTGAAGCAGCTCCTCAGAAGATTTTTTATTTTTATCGGACAGAGACTTGGGCCCCAGTGGTCTTGAGGTCTCAGGGGTCTCAGCGCTGCTGGACCCCACCTCTCCCTTGGCGGATCTGTATTGCCCTGTAAGGTGGTCCCTGCAGAACCCTGCCGGCCCTGGGTGATGAGGATTGCTTCCCTGGCGGGGACGCAAACCGCGCTTCTGGGGTCACTGCGTTCCCCGCCCTGGGGGGGAAGCTATGGGCACAGCGCCACAAATCCCTGGGGGTCCCTGTGGCGCTCAGCTGGGTGAGTACTCTGCATTTTTTAATGTATGTGAGTGCTTCAGCGGCTGTTGCGGCAGCCGCTGCTACATGTATCATGTCGGTGACCAGTGTCTTTTTGTCTGCAGGTGGATGCCATGGGAGCGGGTCAGGAGCGGAGAGCGGAGGAGTTTGCGAGCATTTTTTTGAACGCGCTTTCCCGGTCTTCTCGGGCAGGAAGCGCTCTAAGCGCGCGATCTTTCCTGCCTCTTCTCTTCCGGCCTATCTCCTCTAGCGCGGCGGCCATTACTGACAGCCTCACGGGGTAACCCGTCACTCCGCTCCCCCGACCGACCAAAGGAAAAGGACACTGCACCGCGGCCAGCTGGGTGAGTCGCTTCTGCCTCTCAGGCAGAAGCTTAACCCCTTCACCCCCACAGCGCAGATGCCACACTGAACGCTCCCGCTAACGATCAAATAACGACGCATGCTAATGCGATCTTTTTTTTGTGATCGTTTTAATGTCGCTACTAGCTGCCACTCTGGACGATCTCATTAACGACGCATAAGCGGTTAGCGATCTCCTTAACGACTTTGGCGGTCATTGCGATGTACAAAACAGCGCAATATTTTAGCGATCTTGTTGACGTTCTTGTTTTAGTGTGGCATACCCTTGAGGTACTGCAGCTGCTACCTCATAAGAGGCACCTGGGGCTCGCACACCCTTTTCATTAACAAGGGTTGTGGGGAGTCTGCGGCATTAACCCCTTCTTAGGCGGTTAACCCTTAATTGGGGGACAGCTGGGGTAGCTCTCTCTTTAAGAGCTTTAACCCTTCAGCGTTCGTTTCTTTAAGAAACCACACTGTCCTAGTTACTGACAGGTTTAACCTGCCATATACTGTGTGAGGACATGTCAGATGCGGACCGTCTCCCAGATCCGCTACAGGATCAGTCTCGTGTATCTGACACGCAGACCTCGACGGCTTCAGGCGCAGCGGTCAGAGGTTTCAGTGATGTCAAAATGGAGGCCCTCGCTCGTTCTATTGATGGCCTGTCTGACCTTTTAGGTTATTGGGTGTCCGCTAGATCCTCTCAGAGGAAGCGACACAGGCCGGTGCCTTCATTCCCGCATAGCGACTCGGAGATCTCGGGCATGGAAGGTTCCCCTTCAAGCTCAGATGGAGAGGTGTCCGATTCGGATAAGGAGGATCGGCAGGGACACTCTGCCTCTCTTTTGGGCCGTACAGAGGCTTTTATTGGAGCCATGAGGGAGGCGTTACAGTTACCGGAGGAGGTAACTAGACGTCCTAGTAAGTCGGCCCGGATGTTTCAGGAGTCGCATAGGTCGCGATCAGCAATGAGCTTAATGGGGCAGTGGAGAAGGAACGCCTGTGTCCAGATAAGCGTTTTCAGGGGACACGGGTTTTTGAGACGCTGCATCCGTGTACGACAGAGTTGATTGTTAATTGGATTCCTTCTCCTGAAGTGGATATCCCTTTATCCCAGCTTAGCAAATCCTCATTACTTCCTGTTAAAGGGAAGGCGAGTTTGCAGGATCCGCTGGACAGAAAAACGGAGATGGCGGCGAAATCCATCTACGAGGCCGCGGGTCATGGATTCAGAGCAGTACTAGGGTCCATGTGTGCTTGTAAAGCTTCTCTAAGCTGGTTAGACCGTCTACGGACGGCGTGGCAAGATGGATCCCTCTATCCGGTGGAGGATGCAGCCCGTTACAGGGCGCAATCCTCGGCGATCACAGTCAGGAGAGCACTGTGGCTTAGACAGTGGACCGGAGACGCGGTTTCCAAGCAAGGTTTGCTATCCTTAGCTTACAAGGGTGGTCAGCTATTTGGATCTGACCTCACGGAGCTGTTGCCAAGGCAAAGGCAAAAGAAACGGCTTTACCGCAGCGAAGAGCTGTGACTTCTGCGTCTGGCAGGCATAGTGCCGGTAGTAGTTGGCGGTCTTTTTGGTCCAGGTGACGGTTCGGTCAGCCCTCTTGGGGATCGGGGGTCGTCCCTCTTTTTCAGGAAAAAAGAACGCTCAGAAATCCCGCACTCCCTGGAAACAGAGCTTCCGCCAAGACAAGCGGGAACCTGACAAAAAGCCCGCTAAGGCGGACTGACGCCAGGGTCTCACTCGAGGGCTCTCGAGTGGGAGGTCGCCTGCTCCAATTCGAACCGACTTGGGCTTCCCGCGTGTCGGACGCCTGGGTGACGCTGGTTGTGTCGGCAAGCTACTTCATAGTTTCTTTCTCGACCCCCAGACAGTTTTTGCCACTCTCGCATTCCGTCAGAGCCCGAGCTATTTGCCGCTCTACTGCGGGAGGTCGATTCCCTTCTGCAGAAGGGTGTGGTGGTACCGGTTCCGCCGGAGGACCGGGGAAGAGGGTTTTATTCCAACCTCTTTGTGGTCCCCAAAAAGGAGGACAAATTTCGCCCCATTCTGGATCTCAATTCCGCATGGAGTCACTTCGCTCCGTTGTGGCGGCCCTGTCGCAGAACGATTTTTTGGTGTCAATCGACATCCGGGACGCTTATTTGCATGTTCCCGTCGGAAGGGCCCACCAACGCTTTCTTCGTTTTGTCATAGGTCAGGACCATTACCAGTTTGTGGCCCTGTCATTCGGGTTGACCTCAGCATCCAGAGTTTTTACGAAAATTCTGGCACCTCTCATGGCGATTCTGCGAAGACAGGGGGTTACGATTCTTCCCTATCTGGACGACCTTTTGATTGTGGCGTCCTCAAAGGAGGAGGCGGTGACGGCTCGCAATCTATCCCTTCAGCTCCTGGAGAAATTCGGGTGGCTGGTCAATTGGGAGAAGTCGTCTCTGGAACCGTCGCAGTCAATCCTGTTTTTGGGAATGCATTTTGACACGGTACGAGCAGTGGTGTCTCTGCCTCCAGACAAGCAAGCGAGTCTTCTTCGACATGTACAGGTTATGAAGTCTTCGACAGCAATGTCCCTTCGAAGGTGTATGCGCCTTCTGGGTTTGATGGTGGCGTCGATGGAGGCAATTCCGTTTGCCCAATTTCATTCCATTGCTCTCCAAATGCTCATCTTGAACCGTTGGGATCGATCGCAGTGTTCACTGGTTTGCAGTGTCATCATCTCCCACAGGGTGCGAGAGTCTCTAGGATGGTGGTTACGTCCGGAAGTGTTATCCCTGGGGAAGTCCTTTCTCCCTCCGAGGTGGTTGATCATAACCACCGATGCCAGCCTAACGGGCTGGGGGGGTGTCTGGAACGATCTCTGGATTTAGGGAGTATGGTCGTCGGAAGAGTCTGTCCTGCTGATCAACATCCTGGAATAGAGGGAAATTTTTTCTTTGCCTCCAACACTGGACGGTCCCTTTAAGCGGTCTACCAGTCCGAGTGCAGACAGACAACGCGACGGCGGTCGCGTATATCAACCATCAAGGTGGGACGAGGAGCTTCAGGCTCATGATGGAGGTGTCTCGGATCCTGGTATGGGCCGAGGCCAGGGTGCCAGCCATCTCTGCGATTCACATTCCAGGAGTTCAGAATATCACAGCGGACTTCCTCAGTCGCGAAAAGATGGTTCCCTGAGAATGGAGTCTTCATCCGGAAATTTTTGCACTGCTGTGCTCCCGTTGGGGGATTCCCCAAGTGGATTTGATGGCATCCAGGTTCAATGCCAAGTTACCGACGTTCATGTCCAGGTACAAGGACCCGAAGGCTGTGGCGGTGGATGCTCTGGTGGCTCCTTGGGACCAATTCGAGCTAATCTATGTGTTACCACCGATATCCTTCCTCTGGTGTTGCGTCGGATCAGACTGGAGAGAGTCTCGGCTATGTTGATAGCCCAGATTGGCCAAGGAGGACGTGGTTCTCGACACTGGTGTCGCTTCTGGCAGCGCCTCCACTTCCACTCTCTCTTCGCCCGGACCTGTTAACCCAAGGGCCTGTTCGTCACCCGGACCTGAAGTCTCTGCGTTTGACAGTGTGGCTCTTGAGACCGAAATCTTGATCAGTCAAGGTTTTTCAGCTGAAGTCATTGCCACTCTGCGAGCTGCCAGAGGTCTGGCTACTACTAGGATTTATCACAAGACTTGGGAAGCCTTCTTTTCGTGGTGTTCGGGTTCTTCTAGAAACCCGAGGATTTTTTCCATTCCCAATTTGTTGGCCTTTTTGCAGTACGGGCTGGACAAGGGTTTGGCAGTTAGCACTCTGAAGGGGCAGGTTTCTGCTCTGTCTTTGCTGTTTCGGAAGGCTATCGCCTCGCGTAGGGACGTACGTTCCTTTTTTCGCGGGGTAACCCGTCAGTTTCTGCCGCGGAAGGCGATTGTGTCCCCTTGGCGGCTCAATCTTGTCTTGGAGGCTCTGCAACATGGGTCTTTTGAGCCTATGGACTCTGTTAGCCTTTCCTTGCTCTCTTGGAAGGTTGCTTTCCTAGTGGCGGTCACTTCTTTGAGAAGGGTTTCTGAGTTGGCGGCTCTTTCTTGCTCGCCTCCTTTTCTGAAGTTTCACCCAGATCGCGTAGTGCTTCGCACATGGGGCGACTTTCTTCCTAAGGTGATGTCACAATTTCATGTTAACCAGGATATTGTGTTGCCCTCGCTTTGTCCGGAGCCGAGGAATGCGAAGGAACGGGCCTTGCACACATTGGATTTAGTGCGGGCTTTGAAGTTCTATTTGGCTATTACTCAAGGTTTTCGGAAGTTGGATTCTCTGTTTGTGATTCCAGCAGGTCGTCGACGTGGGCAACGAGCTTCCAAGGATTCTATAGCTCGTTGGATTCGGTCGGCCATTTTAGAGGCTTACCGACTTAAGGGCGAACCTGCCCGATTAAGATTCTAGCTCACTCCACGAGGGCTGTGGGTTCATTGTGGGCCTTTTCATCAAGGGGCCTCGGCAGCTCCGCTCTGCCGGGCGGCGACCTGGCGTTCCGTCCACACATTTACGAAATTTTATAAGGTGGACGTCAGTGCTTCCGCTGATGCGGCCTTAGGACGTAGGGTCCTGCAGGCGGCTGTAGTTTAAAGTTCTTGTGAACTTGTATTTAGCACTAGTTGCGCATTTATTTAAGTTGTTGGGAATCTGCCTCTGTTGGTTTTTTGCCCACCCTTAATTTCTGGACTGCTTTGGGACGTCCCACTGGTAATGAATGTGTCTCCCTTCCTTCCTTCCATCTGCTGCTGAAAGACGGATTTTGGTAAGACCTTACCTGTAAAATCCTTTTCAAGGAAGGAAGGGAGACACAGATCCCTCCCATGGCAGAAGTGTGTTGTTGTGTTTTCAGATGCGGCGTGTCCCTTCTCTGATAGCGATTATCTGGGCTGATGTCGGCGCGCTAAGGCTCTTTTCCAGCATTGCCAGCTCATCACAGTGGTCAGGTTCAGTGAGTAGTACCTGGGACTGTGTGGTTTTTTCTGTTATATGCATAACCTATCTTCTTGTTGTTTCTCTGAAGTTCTTCAGAAGGGGTTATGTTGCTCCGCTGGTGATTTTTGCTCTTCCTTGCTTGTGTACGGACTGGAGAGCTGGAGGGGCCGGTCAACACTTTTTTTAATCTGAGGTGTTCTATCCTGTGTGGGCTCCGCCTACCCACTGGTAATGAATGTGTCTCCCTTCCTTCCTTCGCTGAAAAGGATTTTACAGGTAGGTAAGGTCTTACCAAAATCCGTCTATTTATCATAGGTACACTTCAACTGTGAGAGACAGAATCAAACAAAAATCGCAATATGACTTTTATGCAGACTTCTCCATTCTTTGTAGGTGGGAAAATTTGCAAAATCAGCAGTGTATCAAATAACTTATTTTCCCCACTGTAAGTGCTGGGCCTAACTACTGGTCCCCCAAACCCTGTACTGGGCATTTATGAATGCTACTCCATCCATTGTGGGACTGAAGAAAGAGTGCTAGATTTGACTATCTCCATAACTATCATAAATGGTGAATGGAGTGGTGTTTGTACACATGTACTACTGAATTCACACAGGGGAACCCCATTTTTTTTGTGAATGGTGGGAGTACTGTGGTTAGTTGTGTTTAGTGGGAATCCCTTTAATTTGCGTTAACACGTACACTGCTTTTTTCTACTACTGTTTATCCGAATCTCTCCTGCAGGTTGTTTTTTTTTGTTTTTTCTTGTGCAGGAAGTCTTTTGATTCTGTACTTAGACACAGCATACTTTTTTTTTCTTCTTCTTCTTGGACAGTTAAACAATGCAGATTTTCTGCACAAGCAAAACCACAGCATTTTCTCTACTTGGGATCATGGCCTTAAATGTAGGCGTCTCATGTACAAAGTATGTCAAGTCCACGTCCATCTAATAGCAAAGTGGCGATGGACATCCTTATTCCTATTCTGTTCATTGCCCAGCTACTTATACAAAAGACTATGTGCGCTTTCCAACCTTCTTATGAGTTTGATTTGGGGGAAATGCTGATGTTAGTTTGAGAGCAGTATTCTTTCCTTAAACCTCTAAAACCTACTGCTCATTCTGGGGTGGGTAATTTTTCCCAAAAAGCCGCATGAAACATCGGGACTATTGTGGAGGGCTGAACGTAGTTTGGAATATTTAGGTTGACTAGCTACTACTGCGAATACATGTTACAATGCGGCTTACTATAACCTGTATCAGTAGAAGCTAATCAAAGCCTATCATTTACTACTGTTTATAAAATCCTAATGCTCCTGTTATTCAGCCCTTGTCCTTTGATCAACAGCTCCTTTCCGCATAAAATGCTCCTCTAACCCAGTTTCCTCCAACGTACAGTACTTCTCCGGTCTGTACAGTGTGTGGACTAAGGCTCTGCACAGCAGGTGCGTTCTAGTGATGTTTTACCACGTACTGGCGCCAAAACTCGGTCACTTAGCCTCTGTGGTTGAAGAGTATGTTCCTTTCCACCATTTTAGTCAGTGGTATCTGCATACTGTAGATAGAGGTGTGATTAAGACACCAAGTGGGGGTGGCTGTGTGCAGCAGTGCTCAGTGTTCAGCCCTTTGGCGGTATTTGTCCAGCCAGAAGGCCAAATCTGGCCTACGGGGGCCGTACTTTTTCAAGGTCCGCTCTAGATTCAGGCAATGGTTACTCAGAATACCTTGTGTGTTGTTCAGTGTGCTTTGTTGTCTTTTTATAAAAATGTAGTCATGCCAATCAACTAACGTATTGCATGTTGTCTAGGTTGGGATGACCGCTCCCGGAACAAGACGACACATTTATGATACAAAGACCGGCACTGAAAAGTGTGACAACTCTTCAATGTCCCTGCAGATGGGATCTAACCAGGGGGCCAACCAAAGTGGCCAGATATTTGGTTTGGGCCGTCAGATCTATGATCCCAAATATTGTCCAAAGGGAAATCCTGAAAATCTGCCAAATCAGTATGAGGACGAGGATCAGCATGAGTATGACTACAATCCGGAACAAGACTTATAATTCCCTCAGTGGTGTGTGGGCTGCAGCCCAATCGACCACAAATGAGACCAAACTGCCTGTAGGATTTTCATTGGCCAACAAATCCAAATAATAGGACTTTCTCCATGTATCTAATGTTTAGTTTAGAATTTGTTACATTTTGTGTTATTGTAAATGAGGATTTAAAGTGCCTGAAGGGATCACCATGTATTGCTCGGCCATTTTTTTTTTTTTTTTTAATTTTATTTTTCCCCCAATTGCCTTCGCTCTCAGGGGACATACCATTAGCCATACCTCCTTCATGGGTCCTCCCAATCTCATTTACAAATACTATATAAAATGGAGGAACTCTATTATTGTTGCAAGCTTAAAATAAGGAAAAAACAGTGACCAAAGAACTTTGTATACCTCTTTTGTTTTAGTAGGAAAGGATAGAGATGCTTTATACACTTGTGCCTTTTCTAAGGAGTGTATGTGCACTTCCAAACAGCCTTATAATATTGAGGCTTGTAATTGTTACAATTTGGAAAGGTATCTTTTTATACAGGTTAGAGAGTTATGATCTGTTAGTACTTGTATTCCATTTTAGTAACTGTTATAATGCCAGATTGTACCTTGTCAGATGTTCAGAATAGATAGTTTTTTGATTCTTCTTTAAAAGGTGCCTTCAACAAAAAAAAATGTGATAGTTTTATCAATATGCTTGCATATCTGATGCCTATAAGACTGTTACTAAGGATCTCAAATCTTGTGATAATCTATAGCAAACGTCAGTGGTTTTTGTTTTGTTTTTTTTCTTGTTTTCTGTTTTGTATTTATTCAATTTATACTACAGGGCTTCATGTCCTTTAAGATTAAAAAGCAGGAGTGCACAACCTGGTTCGGGGAGGGTTCAAATGCCTCCCCTGATTCCCTTTTGTGCAGCCCTCAACCATCTGCTCACAGATGTGTCTGGTCCCATATGTATTCCCAGTCATGGAGAAGACCAGTGGTGCATAGCACTGTAGGAAAATGTAATTATGAATGGTGGAGTCATTTCTGGGGCTGCCATATTATGGCAGAATGGGTGCATCTCCACTCCTGTAGCACTGAAGGGAGTAGAAGAGGTGAAGAAGTGGCCATGCGGAGGCGTTGTAATCTTTGTAGCTTATGGGAAAAGGCATATACTATGCAGAGAGTGAACGCGTGTTCTCTCCTTTCTGGACCATACACCCATGAGAAGGGTATGTCAAACCTTCCTGATGGGTGAGGACCCTAAAACTGGAACTAGCACCTATTAAATATTTATGGCACATACTTTCTGAGACATTTATTGCATATTTAACGTAGCTGTGGTAACCAACCCTGTTGTGTTTTGGTAACTGAGGAGAAATAGCAAAAGCGGTAATACACTAGAGAGGCTGGAACTTATTGGATTGCAGTACCCTGAACTAACCACACAACTAGAGGTAGCCGTGGAGCGTTCCTACGTTGATCCTAGACGCCTCGTCACAGCCTGAGAGATAACTACACCTAAAGGCAGAAAGATGAAAGCTATCTGCCCCGGAGCAGATCTCCAAAGAAAATAGGAAGCCCCCAAACATGTAATGGCGGTTAGACAAGAAGAAAGCACGGACACAGACAGAAAATAGAATGAGCAAAGTGCAAACGCTGGGGCCCAATCTGTCTAGACAGAAAAGTACAGGAAAGAATTCTGACTGCAATCCAACAAAACCCTAACAAAAAAACAACACTTCTGATTGCCAAAAAACCTGAGATCACACGATCTCATCCACCTAAATCAGATCTCTGCTGTAACAAAACGCTATTCAGCAAATAAAAAGTAACAAAAGAGCAAAGCAAAAGTGCAGACACAAACGGAGCACAATTGCAGCGCCAGACCCCCAAAAGGGGACAGGCTGCAGTCCACTGCAGGCAGCAAACCAGCAGAGAAAATCAAACAGAGAAAAAAAAACAGCAAACACTTATCTGAAGGAGAGCAGGAAATTAGCAGTGCTTCAAGCAAGACCAGCAGGAACAATTGATAACCGGCAAGGCTGCTGGGAATTCAGGCCACTTGTATCCTACCATTTAGTGCCAGCTGAAGGCCATTCATTAATCAGTTCATTACCCTCAGCAACCACCGGAGGGAGCCCCAGCTCAGAAGCCGCCTCCAGCATATTCACAACACAACCCCTTGCTTGGTTTGATCTGACAATGAGACCCTCAGGCCAAAAACTTTTTTTTTATTTCTTAAGCCAGGTAAAAAAATAGTAGAGGAATATTAGTTTTGACTACGCCATTATATGCAGCACTCATCTGTTCTTATTCTGCAATGTGCTCATGGAGGTTCACTTGAATTTTCAGTGTTTTGCTGTAAATCCGCACAGTGTGAATTGTGCTTCAATGTATATTCACACGTTTCCGCCACAAATTTTAGTGACCTTTCCATTTTAACATTGCAGCATTGGGGTATGTTCACACGTTGATTATTTGGTGTGCTGAAATTTCTGCATTTCTTGGTGGGGAAATGCAACCTCAAATGTTCGGTTTTGGGTTGAAGGCAATGGAGTGCAAAACGCTGGCAAAAAACGCACAACAAATTGACATTACCTTCTTCACCAAATCTGCATGTCAAAAATACATAATGTGTCCATGACACTTCAGACTTCTCATTCACTTTGCTGGCATCAGGTTTTGCTTTAGGTTTTGTTGATAAATCCATGCGGAAAAAAACCAACATATGCACATGGCCTTACAATCAATGTGTCTTAAAGGGAGTCTATCAGCAAGTTTATGTTATGTAATTTGAAGACAGCAGGACATGGGGTCAGAGACAGACATAAATGTCACTAGGCTGTGTGCTGTTTACTTACAATGAAGGTTTTATCGCCAGGACTGGTGCTTGCATGCCTTCTAGTCTGACCATGCCTCTCCTGTGATGAGCAGCTCACTTAATAGACAATGTGCATAAAGACAGGGTGGATTGATTTAAATCACGCCGATTTAAATCATGATTTAAATCAAATGATTTTTTTCTATTTAAATCAGATCGATTTAAATCGTGATTTTAATCATGATTTAAATCAAAAGATTTTTTTAATATAAATCACGATTAAAATCTAAAACTTTCAATCATTGTTCAATTAACTCCACACTTCTAGCTTGGTTTCACTTTCTGTAGCTTGGTTTCAGTTTCTTTTTCCATTCAGTTGACATGCCCAAACTTGTTGGATAGTCAGTCAGCAGTACTTGGCTGTAGTAACAATCAAACTTCAGAAGTGATCTGCGTGAGCCATGGCAGGTCGTAAGAGAGACCCTATTTGGGTTCATTTTGTTGAGATGCCAGCAGAGCTTGGAAAGAAAGGTGGGAGAGCAAAGTGCAAATACTGTCAAAAGGATATCCAAGGATTTGTTTGCCGTTTGAAATCACATTATGAAAACTGCAACCAGAAGGGAAATGAAGATGTTGATAGTGATACAACTAATGTCAATGAACCCCCACAGCTTCTTATGCACCAGGACCCTAGCACTAGTGGTAAGTCTGGCAATTACAACCTATTTTAACAGACGTTTTACTGGGATGGTTAAAGTCTATGAAAAGAAAAATTTCTAGCACTAGTTCTGGATAGTGTTGAGCGATACTGCTCGATATCTAAAAATATCGTATCGAAATGGTATCGCCGATATCACTAAATATCGTCAATATCCGATTCCGATACCGGAAGTCCAATGTAAGTCTATGGGAACAAAATATCGCAACTAAAAAAACCTTTATTTCCTTGTAAACACTAAATATACACACATAGAATACATATTATATATATATATATACATGTCATTGTGACATATATATATACATATATGTATAGTTTATACACTTCTACATAGTAAAATATCCTCTGATTCAATTGCCGCCTAAAGCCGGCTTCTGTGAAAAGACAGAAGCACCCGACATGAAATGACACTTAGTGTACATAGGGTTAACTATGTCTTTTCATGTCGTTTGCAATCTGATTTGCACAAACAATTACATCAGTCTATGTGTGCAAAATTTCACACCTGTAGGGGTTAATTAAAGGTGTAAATTCGTTGTAAAAAAAAACTGACTTTTTTGCTACGAATTTACACCTTTAATTAACCCCTACAGGTGTGAAATTTTGCACACTTACACTCATGTAATTGTTTGTGCAAATCATATCAAACTACATGAAGACATGGTTAACTCTATGTAAACCAAGTGTCATTTCATGTCGGGTTCTGCATTTTCACAAAAGCCGGCAAATGAATTAGCGGCTATTATACTATGTAGAAGTGTATGAACTATATAAATAATATATATATATATATATATATGTCACAAATTTAATGACGTGTGTATATATATATATATATATATATATATAGTGTAAAATTGCTGAAAAAAAATGCGTGGGCTCCCGCCCTATTTTCGCAACCAGACAGACAAAGCCAGTGAGTGGGGGCAGATAATAATAGCCCAGAGAGGGACCATTATTTTTGGCCCCCCCCCCGGCTACTAACATCTGCCCCCAGACACCCCAGAAAGGGCAAATCTCTAATTAGATTTGCCCTTTCTGGCACTTTGCCCGTCTATTCCCATTGCCGTGTAGCGGTGGCGAATGGGTTAATAAGGGGTTAAAATGACCTTGCAATTGAAAGGTCACTTTAAGCCAGGTTAATAATTGAGAGCTGTCAATTAGACAACTATCCATTATTAATCCTATTGTATGAAAGAAAAATCAAACACACACACTTTAATAAAAAAGAAGTTTAATGAAATAATCAAAAGTTTTTGACCATATTTTATTTTCCTGCTAAAACCATTTCCTGTAATAAAAATAAAATAATAAAGCAAAATTATTCTTACCAATCCGATGTACAGTCAGGTCCCACGGTGTAATCCTTCAGAAAGGGTTAATGTTTACTGCAGGGACCGCAGCTAATGCTGCAGCCTCACAGTAAACCCCCAAATGAATGAGTTCCTCTCCTGGCTGACAGGAGAGGAAGTGGAAAGCTTAATTGATTGCTTTCCACTTTCACTTCAGGTCAGCCAGGGACACAATCAGTGACGTCAGAGGGAACTGGTTAACAAAAATAGGGGATCCCCTCAAAAAAAATTGGCGTGGGGTCCCCCCTATTTTTGTTAACCAGCCAGATGAAGCAGACCGCTGAGGCCTGGTTTTTCAGGCTGGTAAGGATCCAATATCCATGGACCTTGCAAGCCTGATAATACCAGGCCACAGCAGTCTGCTTAGCTTGGCTGGTTAACAAAAATAGGGGATCCCCTCGAAAAAAAAACGGCGTAGGGGTCCCCCTTTTTTTGTTAACCAGCCAAGTAAAATGCAGACTGCTGCGGCCTGGTATTAAAAGACTGTCAAGGCCCATGGATTTTGGCCCTCAACAGCCTGATAATACCAGGCTACAGCAGCCCCACATTTGGCGCATCAAAAGATGTGCCAATTGTGGCACTTTACCCGGCTCTTCCCACTTGCCCTGTAGCGGTGGCAAGCGGGGTAATAAGGGGTTAATGTCACCGTTGATTGCACGGTGACAATAAGCCCGGTTAATAATGGAGAGGCGTCAATAAGACACCGATCGATTATTAATCCCAAAGTTATTTAAATGCATAAAAAAAAGACAAAGCAAGAAAAAAGTATTTTAATGAAATAAAAGAGACAACACAGTTTTCATTTCTTTTATTACTCTCTCATTCCTGCGACGCCATCGATCTCCTGTAAAAAAAGAAAAAAAACAAACCAACAGTATACCACCTGTCCGACGCAGTCCATAGTAACGACTGTCCCACGACGATCCAGCTCTGCTACATCGCAATGACAGGCAGAGCCTGTCATCGCGACGCAGCACAGCTGATTACCTGCTTCCCCGGCGGTGACGTCATCGGACTGACTGCTTTACGGCCGGGATTACCCAGCAGTCACTGCAGTTATCGCGAGAAACTGCATGTGACCGCCGGGGAAAGATGATGGCGGCCATGAAGCAGTCCAGGCCGTGACCGCCGAGTTCTTCTGCCAGGTAAGTGCCGCTGACTCCTGACAGACCCGACCGACGGACACTGACAGTGACAGACCCGACCGACGGACACAGACAGTGACAGTGACAAATCCGATTCCGGTATTCGATATGACGAAAATATCTGTATTCGGAATCGAAAGGCCGATACAGCTAATATCGGCCGATACCCGATATTTGCAGTATCGCATCGCTCAACACTAGTTCTGGAGTATAGAATTTAAATTTATGTTAAGGCAATATTTCACAGAAGATTAACGTTAAGTAAAAATAAGAGTGTGTATACGCCTATATTTTTTTTTTTATTGTAGGCTGCAAATTGACCATTTTTTAAAAAAAAACATTTTTAAAACTTTTGTGACATAATTTTTTTCAGTTGCTCTGGTATTACTAGTATTACAGCAACTTCACCGGAAACTTGAGTAGCATAACTTTTGAGACAGCCCTTATAGGACGAGGTCCATTACATTGCTCAAAAAGTTTGTTTCAAAATATTTTCGTTATATTTCTTCAAATACGGAGTCGAATTATATTTTTAGTTACTGTGCTTTCAGGGTCAAATATGGCTTGTGCTGCACGTGACAATCAATATCTGGGTACAACTTCAACAAAGCAGCCCAACAAAAAACTTTGCGTGCAAAGTGTAGAAAAATTCCTCTTAAAGACTACGACGAGCCAGAAAGAACATTTTGATGAATTAATTGCTAAATTCATATTTGCAACCAATTCTTCTTTCTGACTAGTTGAACACCCATTGTTTGTACAAATGATCGAAGGAATAAGACCAGGCTACAAACCACCAAGTAGATTTGATATCTCAGGAAAACATCTTCAGGCTGTATACGACAAAGAAAGAGCGGCTTATACAAAATATTTGAAAGACAAAGTTGTTAACATGAGCTTGGATGGTTGGAGCAACATCCACAACGACCCCATAATTTGCACTTGTGTCACAACAGAAGATGGTGAAACTTACCTTACAGACACAATCGACACATCTGGAAATTCACATACTGCTGAATATTTACTTGAAATTGCTAAGAACTCAATTCACCAATGCCAAGAACAGTTTGGATGTAAAGTAAGGAGCTTAGTTACTGATAACGCAAGCAATGTGGCAAAAATGCGAGCGGAACTGGCACATGAGGATGACACAAATGTCATTACATACGGTTGTTCTGCCCATTTGTTGCATCTTTTGGCAAAAGACCTGCATATTTCGGGTGTCAAGGAACATGTTGTAGAAATTGTTAAATATTTCCGCAATAATCATTTTGCACATGCAACCTACAAGGAAATGGGAGGACTGAAGTTGGTTCTACCACAAGATGTTAGATGGAATACCTTGGCTGAATGCTTGGAACTGTTTATTAACAACTGGTCAAAATTAGTGTCCATTTGCGAAACACATCGGGATAAAATTGATGCTAATATACGAAGCAAAGTATTAAATCTTGGTGTGAAGAGAAATGCCGAGGACCTTTTGGAAAGGTTAAAGCCAATATCTATTGCGTTGGATAAAATGCAGAAAGATACTGCAACCATAGCTGATGCCACAGAAGTTTGGAAAGATTTAGAAGGTTCGCTAGATCGCTTGAACCTCTCAAACAATGTAAAGGTTGCAATACACCACCGCAGGGACCAAGCATTAAAAGAACACTATTTTGCCAATATCTTGCATCCCATCTACAGAGGGAAAAAACTATCTGAGGCGGAAATCAACTCTGCAATGGAGTGGCTCGCCAATACTAACCATGACATTGTGGCAACTGTGCTGAAATTGAAGTGTGAATCTGCACCATTTCAAAAATACATGTTTGCAGATAACGTCGTTAATGAACTAAAACCACTGGACTGGTGGAAGTTGCAATCACTTGTTCTTCCAGCGAAGATAATAAATGTAGCTACTCAGCTACTGACTGCATCGGTTTCATCGGCAGGAGTAGATTGTTTTCTTCATTTGGTTTTGTGCACACAACAGTCCGAAACCGCTTAGGAACTGCTAAAGCAGGACAACTAGTTTTCCTATTAAAAGTCCTAAATAAACAGTAGGCTTAAAGGACTGATGTATTCACTGAAGATGTTTGCTTACTTCAAACGTTAGAGATAGGCTATTGTTAAAAAGTACTTACTCTCTGTAGTTCAATTCTGATTGTTTAATAGTGCAAATAAAAATTATTAGGTTTCATAATCATCAACTGTTTTAATATTTTTATTTGTGTAAAATAATTTGATTTGCAAAAAGACAAAGTTTTGCTTGTGTACAACTTGATTAAAAAATCCTATTTAAATCAAAAACATCCGATTTAAATCAAAAAAATCCGATTTTTTTTGATTTTTTTTTTTAAAAATCATGATTTTTATCCACCCTGCATAAAGATCCTGTTGGGTGCTCTGTCACAAATGCTGCACCCCGTAAGCCATTTAGTTGGAATCAAGGTCTTTCCTCTATTATGCTACTCTTTCAGATTAAATGGCAAAAACCTGGTGACATCCCATGTAAGCATTTTGCACTGCTGGATACTAGATAGAAAGGATTGGCCACTGAGAAAAAAAACTAAGCAACCAAACTTTCTTGTCAAAATTGCAACTGGAATCCAATTTATTTAGACAAAATTACATTTATGCAGCTAGCTGTCAACTTCCATGCAATAGCTATATAAACCCCTTTTCCGGGCCCAGCTCTGTAGATGGAAATTACTGAGTTGGCTCGCCCCACACCTTAGGAGCTCGTTCAGTCCTCCCATTTTTTTTTTCATGGATGAGAAAAAGGATCTTGGTTTCGTCAGTTTTTTTTCTGAGATGAGTAACAAAAAAAACTTTCTAGCCGGCACTAGAACATGAGGAAGGTTCTTGTTCGATCCGTGCTAACAATTAGACATGTGCCTCACAGATTATTATAGGTATACGTGTGATCCATGAACACGACTGATTGAACTCCTGTATGAAAAACAGCTATCTGAATGAGCCCTTGGGGGCGGAATCATTACTTAACCCCTTAGTGACAGAGCCATTTTGCAGCTTAATGACCGGGCCAATTTTTACAATTCTGACCACTGTCACTTTATGAGGTTATAACTCTGGAACGCTTTAACGGATCCCGCTGATTCTGAGATTGTTTTTTCGTGACATATTGTACTTCACGTTAGTGTTAAAAAATTTTTGATATGACTTGCGTTTATTTATGAAAAAAACAGAAATATGGCAAATTTTAATAATTTAGCAATTTTCAAACTTTAAATTTTTATGCCCTTAAATCAGAGATATGTCACACAAATTTCTTATTAAATAAATTTTCCCACATGTCTACTTTACATCAGCACAATTTTGGAAACAAAATTATTTTTTTTTTGTTACGAAGTTATAAGGGTTAAAAGTTGACCAGCGATTTCTCATTTTTACAACACCATTTTTTTTTTTTTTTAGGGACCACATCACATTTGAAGTCACTTTGAGGGGTCTCTATAATAGAAAATACCCAAAAGTGACACCATTCTAAAAACTGCACCCCTCGAGGTGCTCAAAACCACATTCAAAAAGTTTAGTAACCCTTTACTTCACAGGAACTGAAGCAATGTGGAAGGAAAAAGTTAAAATTTAACTTTTTTGAAAAAAATTTACTTCAGAACCAATTTTTTCTATTTTCACAAGTGTTAAAAGAGAAAATGAACCACAAAATTTGTTTTCCAATTTCTCCTGAATACGCCGATAACCCATATGTGGGGGTAAACCACTTTTTAGGCGCACGGCAGAGGTCGCAAGGGAAGGAGTGCCGTTTGACTTTTTCAACACAATTGGCTGGACGCCATGTTGCGTTTGGGCAGCCCCTGATGTGCCTAAACAGTGGAAACCCCCAACAAGTGACCCCATTTTGGAAACTAGACCCCCTAAGGAACTTATCTACAGTGGTGGTAAAAAGTATTGGCACCCTTGCAATTCTGTCAGATAATACTTTGTTTCTTCCTGAAAATGATTGCAATCACAAATTCTTTGGTATTATTATCTTCATTTAATTTGTCTTCAATGAAAAAACACAAAAAGAATTGACCTAAAGCCAAATTGGATATAATTCCACACCAAACCTTAAAAAGGGGGTGGACAAAAGTATTGGCACTGTTTGAAAACTCATATGATGCTTCTCTAATTCGTGCAATTACCAGCACCTGTAACTTACCTGTGGCACCTAACCGGTGTTGGCAATAACTAAATCACACTTGCAGGCAGTTAACATGGATTAAAGTTGACAACCTCTGTCCTGTGTCCTTGTGTGTACCACATTGAGCATGGAGAAAAGAAAGAAGACCAAAGAACTGTCTGAGGACTTGAGAAACCAAATTGTGAGGAAGCATGAGCAATTGAGCAATCTCAAGGCTACAAGTCCATCTCCAAAGACCTGAATGTTCCTGTGTCTTCCCGTGCGCAGTGTCATCAAGAAGTTTAAAGCCCATGGCACTGTGGCTAACCTCCCTAGATGTGGAAGGAAAAGAAAAATTGACGAGAGATTTCAACGCAAGATTGTGCGGATGGTGGATTAAGAACCTCGACTAACATCCAAACAAGTTCAAGCTGCCCTGCAGTCAGAGGGTACAACAGTGTCAACCCATACTATCCGTCGGCGTCTGAATGAAAAGGGACTGTATGGTAGGATACCCAGGAAGACACCACTTCTTACCCCGAGACATAAAAAACCCAGGCTGGAGTTTGCCAAAACTTACCTGAGAAAGCCTAAAACGTTTTGGAAGAATGTTCTCTGGTCAGATGAGATAAAAGTCAAGCTTTTTGGAAAAAAACATCAACAAAGAGTACAGGAAAAAAAAAGGCATTCAAAGAAAAGAACACGGTCCCTACAGTCAATCATGGCGGAAGTTCCCTGATGTTTTGGGGTTGTTTTGCTGCCTTTGGCACTGGACTGCTTGACCGTGTGCATGGCATAATGAAGTCTGAAGACTACCAACAAATTTTGCAGCATAATGTAGGGCCCAGTGTGAGAAAGCTGGGTCTCCCTCAGAGGTCATGGGTCTTCCAGCAGGACAATGACCCAAAACACACTTCCAAAAGCACTATAAGGCTGTGGTTCCACGGTCTGGAACCACAGCGCTTTGGACGGAGCGGAAATTCCGCACTGCCCAAAGCCCCGCCCCCTTTTTGACGCGCGCTCTTTCCGGATGTGTTCTGGACACCTCCGGAACACATCCGGAAAGAACGTAGGGCTGCATAGCCCTGTGTTATTTCCATTGCGGCGACGCAGCGTCGCCGCAAGACGCTAGGACATGCTGCGGTCTAAAAAGACGCGCCGCATGTCCGGAAACACAGGTCTTCCGCCTGCGTATTTTTAGCATAGTGGAGACTGGATTTCTTGAAATCCCCTCCACTATGCTGTAACATCTGGACGCTGTGTGTTTGACGCTGCGCCAACGCACAGCGTCAAACACGCAGCTAATCCGGAATGTTTCCTGATCGTGGAAACATACCCTAAAATGGTTTGAGAGAAAGCACTGGAGACTTCTAAAGTGGCCAGCAATGAGTCCAGACCTGAATCCCATAGAACACCTGTGGAGAGATCTCAAAATGGCAGTTTGGAGAAGGCACCCTTCAAATATCAGGGACCTGGAGCAGTTTTCCAAAGAAGAATGGTCTACAATTCCTGCAGAGCATTGTAAGAAACTCATTGATGGTTACCAGAAGCGGTTGTTCGCAGTTATTTTGGCTAAAGGTTGTGCAACCAAGTGTTAGGCTGAGGGTGCCAATACTTTTGTCTGGCCCATTTTTGAGTTTTGTGTGAAATGATCAAGGATTTGATTTTTGCTTCATTCTCTTTTGTGTTTTTTTCCTTGCAAGCAAATTAAATGAAGATAAAAATAGCAAATAATTTGTGATTGCAATCATTTTCAGGAAGAAACTGAGTATTATCTCACAGTATTGCAGAAGTGCCAATACTTTTGGCCACCACTGTAGATGTGTGGTGAGCACTTTGAACCTCCAAGTGCTTCACAGAAGTTTATAATGTAGAGCCGTGAAAATAAAAAATCATTTTTTTCCTCAAAAATGATTTTTTAGCAAGCTATTTTTTATTTTCCCAAGGGTAACAGGAGAAATTACAACCCCAAAATTGGTGTGCAATTTGTCCTGAGTACGCTGATACCCCATATGTTTGGGTAAACCACTGTTTGGGCGCACGACAGGGCTCGGAAGGGAGGGAGCACCTTTGACTTTTTGAATGCCATGTCGTGTTTGGAGACCCCCTGATGTGCCTAAATAGTGGAAACCCCTCAATTCTAGCTCCAACCCTAACCCCAACACACCCCTAACCCTAATCCCAACCTTAATTCCAACCCTAATTGTAACCCTAACCCTAATGGAAAAATGAAAATAAATATATTTCCTTTATTTTATTATATGTCCCTAACTAAGGGGGTGATAAAGGGGGGGGGTTTATTTACTATTTTTTTTATTTTGATCACTGTGATAGCATTTATCACAGTGATCAAAATGTCCTGCACTGAATGAATGAATCTGCCGGCCGGCAGACTTGGCGGGCGCACTGCGCATGCGCCCGCCATTTTCTTTGCAGGCAGAAGACCGGGAGCTGCAAGGAGCCATAGGAGGACGGGGGGACACCGGGAGAGATCGGGGGTCCCGGGGACCCTATTTCTCTCCCCTCTGATGTGCGCAAGTGGAATAGCACGCGATCAAGAAGACGGATATAAATAAACATGGTAGCGCTAAAAACGTCATCTTGTCCCGCAAAAAACAAGCCGCCATATAGCATCATCAGCGAAAAAGCAAAAAAGTTATAGCTCGCAGAATAAAGCGATGCAAAAATAATTATTTTTTTTATATATAATCGTTTTTATTGTATAAAAGCACCAAAACATAAAAAATTATATAAATGAGGTATCGCTGTAATCGTACTAACCCGAAGAATAAAACTACTTTATCAATTTTACCACACACAGAACGGTATAAAGGCCCCACCCCCCAAAGAAATTCATGAATTGCTGGTTTTTGTTCATTCTGCCTCCCAAAAATCGTAATAAAAAGCAATCAAAAAATGTCATGTGCCCTAAAATGGTACCAATAAAAACGTCAACTCGTACCGCAAAAATTAAAACCTCACATGACTCTGGGCCAAAATAAGAAAAATTATAGCTCTCAAAATGTGGTGACGCAAAAACTTTTTTGCAATAAAAAGTGTCTTTCAGCGTGACAGCTGCCAAACATAAAACCCGCTATAAATAGTAAATCAAACCCCCCTTTGTCACCACCTTAGGGAAAAATAAAATTAAAAAATTGTATTTATTTCCATTTTCCCATTAGGGTTGGGACTAAAGTTAGGGTTGGGGTTAGGGGTGTGTTGGGGTTAGGGTTGGAGTTAGAATTGGGGGGTTTCCACTGTTTAGGCACATCAGGGGCTCTCCAAACGTGACATGGTGTCTGATCTCAATTCTAGCCAATTCGGTGTTGAAAAAGTCTAACGGTGCTCCTTTGCTTCTGAGCTCTGCCATGCGCCCAAACAGTGGTTTACCCCCTCATATGGGGTATCAGCGTACTCAGGACAAATTGCACAATAACTCTTGGGGTCCAATTTCTTCTGTTACCCTTGGGAAAATAAAAAAATTGGGGGCGAAAATATTTTTGTGAAGCACTTGGGGGTTCAAAGTTCTCACCACACATCTAGATAAGTTCCTTTGGGGGTCTAGTTTCCAAAATGGGGTCACTTGTGGGGGGTTTCCACTGTTTAGGCACATCAGGGACTCTGCAAACTGAACAGCAGGTCAGATATGGCCTTGGTCAGATGTGACATCATTTTAAGTGTGACATCTTTGAAGTGTTACATCAGAAATATATCCAGAATGATAGCGCATGGTATATTCCCCTTCATGCTGTCGTGTCCTGATCCATCTACTTTCATCCACAGGTATATTATCCAGAATACCCACTGCACCCCAGAATCCTATGTACTCCTTTTTTCTGTTGTAACTGGTACGTCTGAACCACCTCTCTATCCAGAATACCCACTGCACCCCAGAATCCTATGTACTCCTTTTTTCTGTTGTAACTGGTACGTCTGAACCACCTCTCTATCCAGAATACCCACTGCACCCCAGAATCCTATGTACTCCTTTTTTCTGTTGTAACTGGTACGTCTGAACCACCTCTCTATCCAGAATACCCACTGCACCCCAGAATCCTATGTACTTTTTTCTGTTGTAACTGGTACGTCTGAACAACCTCTCTATCCAGAATACCCACTGCACCCCAGAATCCTATGTACTCCTTTTTTCTGTTGTAACTGGTACGTCTGAACCACCTCTCTATCCAGAATACCCACTGCACCCCAGAATCCTATGTACTCCTTTTTTCTGTTGTAACTGGTACGTCTGAACCACCTCTCTATCCAGAATACCCACTGCACCCCAGAATCCTATGTACTCCTTTTTTCTGTTGTAACTGGTACGTCTGAACCACCTCTCTATCCAGAATACCCACTGCACCCCAGAATCCTATGTACTCCTTTTTTCTGTTGTAACTGGTACGTCTGAACCACCTCTCTATCCAGAATACCCACTGCACCCCAGAATCCTATGTACTCCTTTTTTCTGTTGTAACTGGTACGCTGCTGCTTTTTCCCTGATTTAAATTCCATGTAGCATCCTTCAGATTTACTGAATACATATTGATTTGTCTGTGACCCTCACTCATAAGCCTATACCTCCATCTTAATCTGTCTTTCTTCATCTGTGATGCTAGGCAAATGTTCTATTCAACTGCAATCTGCTAATTGCGCCCTGCTGTGAACTGTCCTCCTGTTCCTTTCTCCTCCCCTCTCTCTCTCTCACCTGGCTTCATTTCTTGGACATTTGAATGGTATAAGTTGAATGGAGCAGGTCAGATATGGCCTTGGTCAGATGTGACATCATTTTAAGTGTGACATCTTTGAAGTGTTACATCAGAAATATATCCAGACTTAAGGTACTGCCACACTAAACAATCCCGCTAGCGATCACTATAACGACGCATACTAATGCGATCGCTAGCGGGATTGTTTCTATATCGCTAAATGCTGCCGCATTTAGCGATATAGTTCCCGACGCTATCGCCGTTAGCGATCTTCTTAACGACTTTAGCGGTACAAAAGTACCGCTAAATCGCTAAGAAAAGGTGCCACACAGCGATAAGATACTTACCCAGCGGGAGCGCCGACGAGAAAATAGGGTCCGGAGCGATTCCAGCGACGAGCGAGATCACAGCAGGAAGCTCGTCGCTGGAAGCTGCCGCACTGAACAATATCGCTA
>JARQOD010000001.1:361088950-361147547 GCA_033576555.1 Oophaga sylvatica | reverse complement strand
TACGGAGCGGAGCCGTGTGTGTACGAAGTGTATGGAGCGGAGCCGTGTGTGTACAAAGTGTACGGAGCAGAGCCGTGTGTGTACGAGGTGTACCTAGTGGAGCCGTGTGTGTACGAAGTGTACGGAGCGGAGCCGTGTGTGTACGAAGTGTACGGAACGGAGCCATGTGTGTACGAGGTGTACGGAGAGGAGCCGTGTATGTATGAGGTGTACGGAGCGAAGCCGTGTGTGTACGAGGTGTACGGAGCGGAGCCGTGTGTACGAGGTGTACGGAGTGGAGCCGTGTGAGTACGGAACGGAGCCATGTGTGTACGAAGTGTACGTAGCAGAGCCGTATGTGTACGAAGTGTACGGAGCGAAGCCGTGTGTGTACGAGGTGTACGGAGCGAAACCGTGTGTGTACGAGGTGTATGGAGCGAAGCCGTGTGTGTATGAAGTGTACGGAGCGGAGCAGTGTGTGTACGAGGTGGATGTAGCAGTGCTGTGTGTGTACGGGGCGTACGAAACAGAGCCCTGTGTGTACGAAGTGTACGGAGCAAAGCCGTGTGTGTACGAGGTGTACGGAGCGAAACCGTGTGTGTACGAGGTGTATGGAGCGGAGCCGTGTGTGTATGAAGTGTACGGAGCGGAGCAGTGTGTGTACGAGGTGGATGTAGCAGTGCTGTGTGTGTACGGGGCGTACGAAACAGAGCCCTGTGTGTACGAAGTGTACGGAGCTGAGCCGCTCAGCTCCGTACACACAGGGCTCCGTGCTTGAGCCGTGTGTGTACGGAGCGGAGCAGAGCTATGTGTGTACAGGGTGTACGAAGTGGAGCCGCGTGTGTATGGAGCGGAGCCGCGTGTGTACGGAGCGGAACCGCATGTGTATGAGGTGTATGGTCCAAAGCCGCATGTGTACAAGGTTTATGGAGTGGAGCCATGTGTTTACAAGGTGTACTACTTATACAGAACTTTAACAAATATAAAAATCGATGTTTCAAACATATTCCTATTTAAGGGTCTGTGCACACGTTGCGGAATTGCCGTGGAAATTTCCACGGCAATCCCGCACCTCCCTGCCGCGGGAAATACGCATTTTTATAGGTATGCGTATTCCCGCCAGAAACTAGCGTTTTGCAAGCGTAATCAGCTTGCAGAATGCTAGCGTTTTCCAAGTGATCTGTAGCATCGCTTGGAAAACTGATTGACAGGTTGGTCACACGAGTCACACATAGTGTTTGACAAGTGTGACCAACTTTTTACTATTGATGCTGCCTGTGCCGCATCAATAGTAAAAAGATCTAAATTTAAACATAATAAAAAAAATAATAAATCATGATATTCTCACCTTCCGGTGGCCCCTGCAGCTTTCCCACCTCTCAGCGACGCTCCCGGCCAATCACGTTCCCAGACGTCCTTTGCGACAATGACCCCCAGATGACGTAGCATCACGCGAGACCACTACGTCACCTGGGGTGATTCTCGCAATGCATCACTGGGAACGGGATTGGCCGGGAGCATCGCTGAGAGGAGGTAAAGCTGCGGGGACCGCCGGAAGGTGAGAATATCATTATTTTTTATTTTAATTATTATTTTAACAAGGATAGGTACCCAGGGCCTGGAGGAGAGTCTCCTTTCCTCCAGACCCTGGATACCATCCGCACATGAACCGCTTACTTTGCGCATGGTGGGCACAGCCATATGCGGAAAGTAAGCAGTTCAATGCATTCCTATGGCGGCGGAATCACCGCAATTCCGCAAAAAAGAATGAGCATGCTGCAGATTCTTCCGCGATGCGATTCCGCCGTGGAAAAACACGCAGCATGTGCACAGCATTGCGGAATCCCATAGGCTATAATGAGTTGTGTTGTGTAATCGTTTCCGCTGCGAAAAAACGTGGCAAAAACGCTAAGAATCCGCAACGTGTGCACAGGCCCTAAGGGTCTGTGCACACGTTGCGGAATCTGCTGCGGATCCGCAGCAGATTTGCCGCTGCAGATCCACAGCAGAATTGCAAGTGATGTACAGTACCATTATATTCAATGGAAATAAAAAAACGCAGTGCACATGCTGCGGATTTTTCCGCGCGGATTTGGTACGGAATTAAATCCGCAGCATGTCACTTCTTTTGTGCAGTTCCGCAGCGTTTTGAGACCTGCTCTAAATAGGAATCCGCAGGTCTCAAAACGCAGGGGAAGTCCGCACAAAAACCGCGGCAAATTCGCAGGTAAAACGTAGGTCATTTTACCTGCGGATTTAGCAAAATCTGCGTGGAAAATTCCACAGCAGATTCTGCAACGTCTGCACATACCCTAAAAGTGTATTGTATTTCACATGTGCGTCACGTTAGGCTAGTAAGAGTAAACCAGATTTATTTGTACTGATTTTACAATGGGGGGGAGCACCGTTTTGCAGTTCGCCTCAGGCAGCAGAGAGGCTAGGTTCACCCCTGGTTAGTCGGCTATTTTCATCATCTTAAAATAACATATCTATATTGAGAGTGCAAAGTGTAAAAGCATCCTTGTTGCATGCAGGAAATTTAATTCCTAGAAGTTTACATTCCTTCTATTGTAAATTTTATAAAGTTACTGTATTATTTATATGAATACTTACTGTTTTTCTCGAAGAGAGCAAAGCACTTTAGCAATGAGTGCATGGTGTCCACTGTTTGTCTGCTCTTTCATAACTCTGACCAGTTCTGATATTGGCAGCTGCAGTTTTTCTAGACCCATCCATAATGTGTTCTCCTGTGGGAAGCAATTTAATAATTATAAACTATTTAAAGGGTTTTTCTGTAACCAAGAAATGTTATTAGTATTACTACCAGCCAATCTACTTTCTTAAAAAAGGGAACCAGGTTTTCCCCACCTAAAGTACGGCCACCACCATTAGAGCATTTTTTACAGTATACAGAAATGCTGTAAAAAAGTCCCCAATCCAGTCTGCAGGTGCCACAAAAGACTTGATTATACTCACAGATGGCTGGTCTTGGCCCTGCGCCTCCTCTCTTCTTGCGATTGCTGTCCTCCTGCCCTGCTTTATGTGAATGACGCATCTTACGTCATCCACACAGTGTCCCCCAATCGTGCTCCCGCGCAGGCGCATTTCCCCACAGCAAAGTACTATAGGAGAGAGTCGGCTGAAATGGCTGTCAGACTAACGATTGACAGAATCATTGTTCGGCCGAGAGCCACCTAATGTGTTTGGCCAGCCTTAGAGTAAGTCCGGTGTAAGGCTAAGTTCACACGTTGCGGAATTGCCGCGGAAATTTCCGCGGCAATCCCGCACTTCTCCCGCAGGAAATACGCACGTTTTTGTATGCTGATTCCCGCCAGAATAATAGCGTTTTGCAAGCGTAATTAGCTTGCAGAATGCTAGCGTTTTCCTAGCGATCTGTAGCATCGCTTGGAAAACTGATTGACAGGTTGTCACACGAGTCACACATAGTGTTTGACACGTGTGACCAACTTTTTTACTATTGATGCCGCCTATGCCGCATCAATAGTAAAAAGATCTAATGTAAAAATAATAAAAAAAATAATAAATAATGTATTCTCACCTTCGGCGGCCCCCGCAGCCTTCCCGCTCTTTAGTGACGCTCCCGGCAACTCCGGTCCCAGGAGTGCTTTGCGACAAATCACACCGATGACGTACATCTCGCGAGACCGCTATGCCATCTGGGTGATTCTCGCAAAGCACTCCTGGGACCGGAAGTTGCCGGGAGCATCGCTGAAGGCGGGAAGGCTGCGGGGGCCGCGGGAAGGCTGCGGGGGCCGCCGGAAGGTGAGAATATCATTATTTTTTATTTTAATTATTGTTTTACCAGGGATATGGTACCCAGGGCCTGGAGGAGAGTCTCCTCTCCTCCAGACCCTGGGTACCACCGCACATGAACCGCTTACATTCCGCAAAATTAATGAACATGTTGCTATTTTTTCCGCGAAGCGTTTTTTTCGCGGAAAAAAACGCAACATGTGGCCAAAACATGCGGAATCAATTAACATGTATAGGATGCTTAATGCTTGCGTTTTTATCGCGTTTTTACCGCGGAAAACCGCGGAAAAACCGCGAAAAAAACGCAATTATTCCTGATCGTGTGCACTTAGCCTAACACTTGCGTGTGTGATGCGAGAAACTAGCACAAGTGTTATGAATGTGCTAGAGATGGTTTCTGAGCAGAGGCTCCCTCTGGTGGTTACAGACAGTACTGAACCTTTCAGCGAGGAATGGCAATCTGGGATCACGGACTGGTCTGATATAAGGGAGGTTCCCTCCCAAGATGGTTGCCGTGATCAATTGTTCTTGTCTCAATTGTGGTTCCTGGTTCATTGGAAGTTTGCTGAGTCTTGCCTGCATCTTCTGCTATCAGATAAGATATTTTCTGCTTTTTATTTTTGTGCTTGCTTTTTGCATTGTTCCCTGCACTTCTGTGGAGGTCAGCCAGGTCCCCTCCGGGGGCTTGTGCTCCTCTCAGTTTATCTGGAGCCACTGTTGTTTGTTCATTTGCTTTTTCCTGTTTTTTCAGTGGCTGCGGCTTAGTTTTGTTACACCAGAGAACTGATCTAGGTGGTAGAGATCATGTGATCTCAGGTGTTTTTGCAATCAGAAGAGTTGGTATTTTTTAGGGTTTTTTTTGGATTGCAGTGAGTATCCTTTCCTGTACTTTTCTGTCTAGACAGATTGGACCCCAGCGTTTGCTCATTCTATTTTCTGTCTGTGTCCGTGCTTCTTCTTGTCTAACCGCCATTACATGTTTGGGGGCTTCCTATTTTCTTTGGGGATCTGCTCCGGGGCAGATAGCTTTCATCTTTCTGCCTTTAGGTGTAGTTATCTCTCAGGCTGTGACGAGGCGTCTAGGATCAACATAGGAACGCTCCACGGCTACCTCTAGTTGTGTGGTTAGTTCAGGTTACTGCAATCCAATAGGTTCCAGCCTCTCTGGTTTATTGCCGTTTTTGCTTATTCTCCTCAGCTACCAAAACATAACAGTATCACCGGCCCAAACTGAAAATTATATGGTACTCACAGAAGGGAAAAATAGTGTGGAAAGAAAAAAAAAAAAGTCAGAGTTGTCAGAGATTTTATTTCCCTGTTTGTTGCATTGTTTTCCCTCTTTTTCTCTGGGTGCTGAGGAGGATTTTTTTTTCTTTAAATGGAGCTTGCACAGTTGTCTGGCTGTGTGGATCAGCTTGCCACTGAGGTTCGGAGTATTGCTACCTATCTTGCTAGGTTGCCGGTTGTGGAACCTAGGATTCCCATGCCAGATTTGTTTTTGGGGGATCGGGCTAAATTTCTGAATTTCAAAAATAACTGTAAGTTGTTTTTTGCCTTAAAGCCTAAGTCCTCAGGGAACGCAGCACAGCAGGTTCAAATTGTCATCTCTCTCCTGCGTGGCAACCCTCAGGATTGGGCTTTTTCCCTTACACCTGGGGATCCTGTTTTGAATGATATTGATGTATTTTTTCTGGCTCTGGGGTTATTGTACGGTGAGCCTAATGTCACTGATCAAGCTGAGAAAACCTTGTTGGCATTAAATCAGGGTCTTGAAGATGCTGAGTTGTACTGTCAGAAATTCCGAAAGTGGGCAGTCCTGACCAAATGGAATGATGATGCTTTGGCACCCCTTTTTCGGAAGGGGCTGTCAGAGAATGTAAAGGATGTTATGGTGGGATTCCCTGCTCCCTCTGGTCTCAATGATTCTATGTCATTGGCTATTCAAATTGACAGACGTTTGCATGAGCGCAGAGGTATGCGTGAGATAGTGTTGCCTTGTGAGCCAGCTTCTGAGCCCATGCAGTGTGATAGAGTGACTTCTGGGGCACAGCGTTATGAGTTTCGAAAGCGCAATGGGTTATGTTTCTACTGTGGTGACGCCTCTCATGCTATTTCAGTCTGCCCTAAGCGGGGAAGACGTTTTGCATGCTCAGTTGTCTTGGGTAGTGTTCAGACTAAATTTCTGTTGACTGTTACCCTGATTTGCTCCCTGTCCACATTTTCTGCTCAGGCTTTTGTTGATTCAGGAGCAGCTATTAACCTGATGGATTTTGACTTTGCCAAACGTTGTGGGTTTCCCATGATACCCCTGAGGAAGTCTATTCCCCTACTGGGCATTGATTCTACCACTTTGGTGGAGAATAAACCCCAGTTTTCTACTCAGGTGATCATGAGGGTTGAACCAGATCATCAGGAGAGTTGCAAATTTCTGGTGCTGTATAATCTGCATGACATTATTGTACTAGGTTTCCCTTGGTTACAGTCTCATAATCCTGTTTTGGATTGGAAATCTGTGTCTGTGACCAATTGGGGTTGCTAATGTGTTAATGCCGACACTCCTGTTTTTGTTGCCTCTCCCCAGTCTCAGGATGCTCCTGACTTTTTGACTGATTTTTCGGATGTATTAAGTGAAAGTAAATCTGCATCCTTGCCCCCTCACAGGAGCTATGATTGCGCTATTGAATTAGTGCCTGGAGGTAAATTTCCTAAAGGTCGCCTTTTTAACTTGTCTGTACCTGAACACGATGCTATGCGATCTTATATCAAGGAGTCATTGGAGAAGGGTCATATCAGACCATCCTCTTCACCCTCGGGTGCCGGTTTTTTCTTTGTGGCCAAAAAGGATGGTTCATTGAGGCCGTGTATTGATTATCGTCTCTTGAATAAGATCACTGTGAAGTATCAATATCCGTTACCCTTGATTTCTGACCTGTTTTCCAGGGTGAAAAGTGCTAGTTGGTTTACCAAGCTTGACCTCAGGGGGGCGTATAACCTTATTCGCATTAAGCACGGGGATGAATGGAAGACGGCGTTTGATACCCCAGAGGGGCATTTTGAGTACCTAGTGATGCCCTTTGGGCTCACTAATGCTCCTTCTGTCTTCCAATCCTTCATGAATGATATTTTCAGGGATTTTGTGGATAAATTTCTGATTGTTTATTTGGATGATATCTTGATTTTTTCCAATGACTGGGACTCTCATGTGAAACATGTTCGGACTGTGTTCCAGATTTTGAGAGAGAATGCACTGTATGTGAAGGGATCAAAGTGTCATTTTGGTGTACAGAAGGTCTCATTTCTGGGATTCATTTTGTCTCCGTCTGTTATTGAAATGGACCCGGTCAAGGTTCAGGCCATCTGTGATTGGGTCCAACCTACTTCATTAAAGGCTCTTCAGAGATTTTTGGGTTTTGCCAATTTTTATCGTAAATTTATTGGTAATTTCTCCGGTATTGTTAAACCATTGACTGATTTGACCAAAAAGGGTTCTGATGTGGTGAATTGGCCTCCTGAGGCAGTCTCTGCGTTTCAGGAACTTAAGCAGAGATTCACTTCTGCTCCTGTTCTACGGCAGCGTTTCAGGTGGAGGTTGATGCCTCTGAAATTGGGGCAGGTACCGTTTTGTCCCAAAGAGATCCAGAGACCTCTAAGAGTAAGCCTTGTGCCTTTTTCTCTCGAAAATTTTCTCCAACTGAACGTAATTATGACGTGGGTAATCGGGAGTTATTGGCCAGGAAGTGGGCCTTTGAAGAGTGGAGACATTGGCTGGAAGGAGCCAAACATCAGGTGGTGGTCCTCACGGACCATAAGAATCTGGTGTATCTCGAATCAGCCAATCAACTTAATCCTAGACAGGCCAGGTGGGCCTTGTTTTTCACACGTTTTAATTTTGTGGTTTCTTTTCTTCCTGGCACTAAGAATGTTAAGGCGGATGCCCTCTCGAGGAGTTTCTTTGCGGACTCTCCTGAGTTATCTGATCCTACTGTTATTTTGAAAGAGGGTGTAGTTCTTTCCGCCATCTCGCCCAATTTGAGACTGGCTCTGGAAGGGTGTCAGGAGGATAAACCTGACGCTGCCCTATTGGGAAATTGTTTGTCCCAGACCAGTGGAAGAAGAGTGTGATGTCTGAGATTCATTTTTCCGCGTTGTCTGGTCATCCCGGGATTTTTGGTACCAGAGACTTGGTGAATCGGTCCTTTGTCTCGTGACGTCAGGGAATTTGTGCTGTCTCACTTGTGGTTCCTGGTTCATTTGACGTTTTCTGAGTCTTGCCTGCATCTTCTGCTATCAGATAAGATATTTTCTGCTTTTATTTTTGTGCTTGCTTTTTGCATTGTTCCCTGCACTTCTGTGGAGGTCAGCCAGGTCCTCTCCGGGGGCTTGTGCTCCTCTCAGTTTATCTGGAGCCACTGTTGTTTGTTCATTTGCTTTTTCCTGTTTTTTCAGTGGCTGCGGCTTAGTTTTGTTACACCAGAGAACTGATTTAGGTGGTAGAGATCGTGTGATCTCAGGTGTTTTTGCAATCAGAAGAGTTGGTATTTTTTAGGGTTTTTTTTGGATTGCAGTGAGTATCCTTTCCTGTACTTTTCTGTCTAGACAGATTGGGCCCCAGCGTTTGCTCATTCTATTTTCTGTCTGTGTCCGTGCTTCTTCTTGTCTAACCGCCATTACATGTTTGGGGGCTTCCTAATTTCTTTGGGGATCTGCTCCGGGGCAGATAGCTTTCATCTTTCTGCCTTTAGGTGTAGTTATCTCTCAGGCTGTGACGAGGCGTCTAGGATCAACGTAGGAACGCTCCACGGCTACCTCTAGTTGTGTGGTTAGTTCAGGTTACTGCAATCCAATAGGTTCCAGCCTCTCTGGTGTATTGCCGTTTTTGCTTATTCTCCTCAGCTACCAAAACATAACACACGCACCTCAACACCGGCACTGCACTCGGATCGGAGTGTGCGGCTACATGTATTTCTATGCAGCCGCACACTCCGGTCCCGAGTGCCGGCGGCAGTGCCGGGTGTTGATGCGAGAGACTCGCGCAAGTTTCTCGCATCACACATGCAAGTTTGACACCGGCCTAAATATGATACACTAATGCTAACTTAAAGGAGTTTTCCCATGAACAAAGTGCATTTTAATCATAGATCTTGGAATAAACATAGGTTCCATAAATGAATGTGTAAAAAAAAATATTCCTGTGCTGAGATAATCTTATAAATGTGCCCCTGCTGTGTACTGTGTAATGGCTGTGTCTGACCATACAGGGTGTGGTGTAGTGACTAATGTGGCAGCTAGGGGGTACTGTATATGTTGCTCAAATTATGCCTGGAGGCATGAGATGGATGGGGAAACCAGTCCCTGGTAGGGTGATAAATGGAAAGTATGTGTGGCAGAGCTACTCTGTGCTGTAGGTCAGTAATGTTGTTCTGGGACTTGTAGTCCCATAAGAGTTCTGATTGTTGTTAAGGGTGAACCTACAGGGTTAGCTTGTGAGCTGGGTGGGACATGCTAACCACACATACACCGCCCACTGGTGGTGGGAGAATGAATGTTACATACTGGTGATTGTATGTGTTGTGAAGGACCTGTGATGAGGTGATGAACAGGTGACCAGACCATGTGCTTCATACCTTGGCTTGGGGAGTGGCTACAGGTATGAAAGGCAGTGTTGGGCACATGGAGATGGAGATTGAGTTGGAGACTGAGGAGTCTCTGGAAGGCTGGCTGAGACAGTGGAGAGTGTGTCCTGCACAGGGCTGCCTGGAAGGTTACTGGAAGGTCTGTCAGTGTTGGAGGATCCTGGGGTTGGATCGGATTCCTGGAAGCACGTGGTGAGACTTTGAGCTTGGTGGCCAGGGTGTTGGACGGGGGTCCTGAATAGCACCTGGACAGGACACATGGGTGTGCGGAGCCTGTGACGGTCCCACACTGTGAACCATGTGGTTCTATTGAGGAGTTTGGCTGGAGTCAGCCTGGAAGTGACTTTCTGTTACAGTGTGTCAGTGAGCACCGGAAGCGAGTCTAGATCACCCAGGAAGGCACCTGGCGGTCCCTGCTGGCTTGCAGCTGTTTAGTCAAGCCCGTCCCATGCAAGAGTGCGTCTGGGAACAGTAGTTTGCAAAGCTGGAATGCATTGATGTTTTTGTCATGTTTTGTTACCTGGCGTTTAATGTGAAAGTAAACAATTGATTTTGGACTAAAAGCCTGTGTGTTGCCTCATAACTGCGGTCCGGCCCTTGCCTACCAGAGCGAATCCCTACAGTTTGGTGTTCGAATGCGGGCATACGCAGTGAGGTCAGGCTGGTTTTTTTGTGGATGTTTTTTTTTTCTCTGCATAACAAATAACCAGGTGACAAGTGGCTGGCTGTAACTCGGCGGGGTTACGAAGGTTGCTGTGGATCAGGGGGTCCACGAAGATGGCGCAGCGGAAGCGTGCAGAGACTGGTGGTAGCGGGAGCTACCAGGACACTTGCAGGAAGAGGTTCTGCAGTAGCAGCAGCTTGTGAGCGGCAGTCGGAGGTGCCGGTGGTTGGTGGCTGCCACAGCAGCGGTGTCGGTGCCAGCAGGAGCTGGTGGTGTAGTAGGACAGTGTGAACCAGGTCGCACAGACTCTTAAAGGGTCAGTAACAGCCCAAAAGAATAAAACTGTACTGTGGGAGTTGTGCCTAAGGAAACTGTGGGGGAGTCCACAGGGTGTATCCCAGAGTGGGCTAGTGGTCTAAACGGGGCATTAACCCACCAGCAGGGATGGGGGTTAAAACGGGGGTGGAGTATCCCAACGGTAAAGGGGAGGCGACATCTGTTTGTTGCAAGGGGCAATGGTGCTATGTATGTCCAGTCTGTCATTTGAATTACCCTCCAGGTGAGAGGCTACGTGGGTGTGACCTGCTGATGAATGGTGAGGAGGAGGTACACGGACTGGTCGATTCAGAAAGCTCGGTGACCCTAGTGAGGGCTGCACCCGATAACTTTATAACCACAAGAAAGATCAAGGTCACCTGCATCCATGGGTCCACTAGGGAATATGTAGAGGCCTTTGTGATACTAGAGATGGTCAGGGACAGTAAAAACCATAAGGCAGCTTTAGTTCCAAACTTAGCTTGTCCAGTGGTAATAGGCCGGGACTCTGGGCTGTTCTCAGAATTGTGGGAGGGGGGAGTTCCTCGACAGCCACTGAATAGAGGTCTCCGTACTGTTGGGGCAATGTGTATTAGTACAGTGACGCCTCCCAAAGTGGACGGGTCTGACCAACTCGGTGACATAGTAGACGATCACACAAGTGGAAAGGGTGCGGCTACCCAACGGACAGACCGGAAGTCTCTTGACGGGTGCCAGGTGGGAGGTGACTCAGACTGTGACTCTAATATTGAAAGGGAGTACAGTGAGGAAAAGCCCCACAAGGAGAAAAAATCCTCCCGTAGTCGGAGACACAAAGGGCGCAAGGCGCCGGAACACATTGTATGTACTAAGGATGGTAATAAAGAAAAACCTATGACTGATGCGATTGTGCAAGATGTGAGTACGCTTCCAGACCCTGAAGAGCCGGAGAGGGTGGAGCCTCAAGAAAGGTTGAAGGGGCCAGATACGGAAGTCACCAACGCCGTACAGTTAGAGCAGGTGCGCCACCTAGAGTCCGAGGTTGCGGCCATAAAGCAGAAGCTGGCTAACAAATTGTCTGGTGAGAAGAAAAAAAATCAGCTGAACTAAAGACCATGAAGGAGCAGATCGAACAAGAAAAGGCCCTGAGGCAAACTGCGGAACATAGAGTGGATGAGCTGGAGAAGGTAGTCTCTGAGCTCAGAGGTCACCTGTCTATGTGGCAAAGTGTGGGTAGGACCTTGGGAGAAGAAATGGAGGTGCTCAGAGAAGCAGTAAGGGGTCTGCAGAAGGAGAAGTTGCGGGTTGAAGATGTACAGCGGCCATGCCCAAGAGATGACCAGGCGGAAGTGCCAGTGCCCATCTGGGCAAGGGGTCGTGAAGAAAGTGAGTCTCAGGAGGAGGAGAAGACTTCACTCTTTAGGTGTGTGATAAAGGTACCTGCAGACATGCAAGAAGCCTGTGCCAGTGAGGGTGTGCATGAGGCCTTTAAAAAGGCGGTAAAAGCCGATAGTGTGAACTGGGCACCAGAGACGAACCAGTTGGTGATCCTGGCAGAGGGGGAAGACACAGAGAAGCTGGTGGCTGTCCTGAAGGATATGCATCTGCAGTGTCTCCACGCGAAACAGATGATTATGTTGAGTAACATGAAAGCCGCTCGACGTCTGGAGCAGGCAAAGGAAGATCAAAATCGGCTGGGCTTGGTAGAAGAGGTAAATCCGGTACCCAGAAATCTGGTGGGGAGAGTCGTTGGAAGACTTGGAAAAGTGATGCAGGAGATGGTGGATAGATCCGGTGTAAGGAGAGTGAGGATTCCAGCTGATGGCGAGATCAAGGTGGCTGGAGAAGAAGACATGGTTCCATTCATTGGTGTGGGCTCAGTGGAGAGCCTGAAGAACATCCGAACGCTCCTGGAGTATCGAGTGACGTACCTACGAGAAGTAGAGCAGCTAATCTCAGGAAGAAAGCAGATGAAGGAACAGCTGCAGGAATTGAAACAAAAATGGCGACTGCTTCCAGCCCAAGATATAGAGAAACAAGAGGCTTCTCTGGGGACGGGCAGTAGACGAGCTGAAACACTGAGGGGTAGAGATGACGATTCTTTTAGCTCAGGGCTGAGTGACCTAAGTGTGAGACCCGGTGGCGGACAAAGAGATAGAGAGTCCGACTCAGATCAACCAATGAGCTCGACTGGACGATGGACTCAGGACCGCAACAACCGTAGGAGACGGTACTGGAGAGGTCTGGTGACACCGACGGAAAAACAAGGCCGACATTCTGACCGCTGGGGGCGGGGAAGGCCTAACCAAGAGGTAATGTTGCAGGATGCCCAAAATCGACTGAGACGGTCCCCTCGATTTGTAGGGCAAGGTGACATGGGTGACCTGTCTCGGGGTGTTCGGGTTGGAACAGGTGTTCAACCTCACAAGCTTGAACAGAGGGGGAAGGTATGTGGTGTAGTGACTAATGTGGCAGCTAGAGGGTGCTGTATATGTTGTTCAAATTATGCCTGGAGGCATGAGATGGATGGGGAAACCAGTCCCTGGTAGGGTGATAAATGGAAAGTATGTGTCGCAGAGCTACTCTGTGCTGTAGGTCAGTAATGTTGTTCTGGGACTTGTAGTCCCATAAGAGTTCTGATTGTTGTTAAGGGTGAACCTACAGGGTTAGCTTGTGAGCTGGGTGGACATGCTAACCACACATACACCGCCCACTGGTGGTGGGAGAATGAATGTTACATACTGGTGATTGTATGTGTTGTGAAGGACCTGTGATGAGGTCATGAACAGGTGACCAGACCATGTGCTTCATACCTTGGCTTGGGGAGTGGCTACAGGTATGAAAGGCAGTGTTGGGCACATGGAGATTGAGTTGGAGACTGAGGAGTCTCTGGAAGTCTGGCTGAGACAGTGGAGAGTGTGTCCTGCATAGGGCTGCCTGGTAGGTTCCTGGAAGGTCTGTCGATGTTGGAAGATCCTGGGGTTGGATCGGATTCCTGGAAGCACGTGGTGAGACTTGGAGCTTGGTGGCCAGGGTGTTGGACGGGGGTCCTGAATAGCACCTGGACAGGACACATGGGTGTGCGGAGCCTGTGACGGTCCCACACTGAGAACCATGCGGTTCTATTGAGGAGTTTGGCTGGGTTCAGCCTGGAAGTGACTTTCTGTTACAGTGTGTCAGTGAGCACCGGAAGCGAGTCTAGATCACCCAGGAAGGCACCTGGCGGTCCCTGCTGGCTTGCAGCTGCTTAGTCAAGCCCGTCCCATGCAAGGGTGCGTCTGGGAACAGTAGTTTGCAAAGTTGGAATGCATTGATGTTTTTGTCATGTTTTGTTACCTGGCGTTTAACGTGAAAGTAAGCAATTGATTTTGGACTAAAAGCCTGTGTGTTGCCTCATAACTGCGGTCCGGCCCTTGCCTACCAGAGCGAATCCCTACAAGGGACATGGTCTAATCATACCACATCTGGACAGCAGATGAAGCAAAAGACAGCATACAGACATTACAGCATGGAATCACACCTTCTGCTTTCTGTGAGGTAAAACTTCCCCCCACCCTTGTTTAATATCAATGTTTTACTTCAGAGAAGAAATGCCTTCCCTTATGGAATCTTTCCTTCCTGAGTCCTCTTGGGCTTAGGCTATACAGTAGTGTACGATCATATGCAATATTGCCACATTTGGGATAAATAGCGTAACAGATTACGGAGTACCTTTTTTTATCAGCCAGTCTAAAAATGAAAAAAATTCAGTGAAATCTACTTCCTGTTGTAATAAATGTAATTTTTTTTATATAGCTCAATGGTTAAAAAAAAAACCCGTGTAACACCTGTGGGCTAAAAACTTTCACTAAACTCCTACATGAATTCACTGAAGGGTGAAATTACAAAAATTGTCTCTTTAGGTTTTTTTGCCACCTTAGACTACGTTTACACACAGCCAAAACCTGCTCTCTTCGCAGTAAAAATGCAGATTTTGCTGTGTTTTCGCAGTGTGCTTTTTTTTGCCTACAGTACATGTTTAATAAAGTTAGTTTTATTCATCAATAGCACAGCCAAAAACCCTGTGAAAATTTAGCCAAAGATTGATTGCTGTTTTTTTTTGCAACTTTTTGCATTCTCATTGCTTTCTGTAGGTGAAAAAATGCTGCAAAAATGCTGAAAGAATTGACATTTAAAAAATGCTGTACTTGTATGTATGTACAGTGGGTTCAGAAAGTACCGTATTTTTCAGACCATAAGTCGCACTTTTTCCCAAAAAATTTTTGGGGAAAATGGGGGTGCATCTTATGGTCGCAAAATACTTACAAATCCGGTGGCGGCAGTCCCAGTGGCGGCGGTCCCGATGCTGCCTCCCTGTGCTCGGTGGTGTCGGGGCTCTGTGGTGTGGCGGAAGCATGGCTCTGTGGTGCGTGGGGGGCTCCACCGGCATTTCGTCAAAGTCCGGAAGCCTTCTGTAAGGTTCTATGTATATATTCCTGAAACTCAGTTTGTTCGTCAGCCATTTTACTTTCTGTCTTGCTGCAGCTATCTTGTCCTCAGTCAAAATGGAGTTTCCAGCTTGCATGTTCCCGCCCTGATTCTCTCCTTTGCTTCTTAAGCAGCCACAGCTGAGCAATCAGTGCTTCAGAATCTAGCCTGCAGTGAACCTGTGACTTGACTCCTGTAAGCCTTGGACCTTGTACTCCAGCTATTCCTACTGAGGAACTCTGAAGCACTTGTGGACTCTGAACCCTGCTCTTTGAAAACCCACGTTTGCATGGACTTACGGTAACAGAGAAGAAGATCCTGAATCTGTATTGGAGAGTGATTGCTGAGCTTGGATTACTCTGGCCTGCTGTGTCTCCTGTTTCTGTGTCTGCAAACTGTGTGACTATTTCTGCCAACTTGTATGAAGTAATACAGGACTTTTCTATATCAAACCTGTGACTCCTGTGTTTTCATCGCACCCAAGCACAAGACGCTATATGAACTGTACTACATACATTACAAGATTCTGAAGCCAAAACGTTAGTGTCTGCTGGGTCTGGAAGGCTGTGTCTGCTGTAACTCTGGATATCAGATGTCTGGTTGAAACTTTCTGTGATGATAGTGGTTGTGACTCCTCACAACCATTCCAGGTGAGCAGTTCCCTTAATTTTTTTTTCTCTCTGCAGTGTTGCCACAGGTGAACACTATTGTTTTTTTTTTCTCTCCTCTTCTTCCAGTAATCCTGTCTTAAAAGATCTGGAAAATGGAGGCCCGCATAAAGGAACTTTGCGGAGTGACTGATAATATCCTTGCAGATTTGCAGAATATAAAGACCCGTTTTACAAATCTACAGGACCTCAATAATCACAATTTGCAAGTGGTTGGACAGACTACCCAGGATTTGCGAGCCAGGATTGAGGTTCTAGAGGGGCGAGTCCAGGCTCCTGCCGTAGCCCCGAGTGCTGGGATTCCCAAGTTGCCCCCTTTTCGTTTTGGCGGTGAACGTGAGAAATTCAGGGGATTTATTAATCAATGCAATCTTTTTTTTTCTGCACATGCTTCACAATTTCCCACTGAACGATCTAAGGTGCTTACTATAATTATGTTGCTTACCAACAAGGCTTTAATGTGGGCAAACCCTCTGATTGAGACTGAGGATGATTGTTTGAATCACCTTGATGATTTTATTTCAGCATGGGGCAGGTGTTTGATGACCCCAATCGAGGTGCAACAGCTGAAGCAGCCATGTTAGCTTTGCGCCAAGGTAAGCACTCGGTAGCTGAATATGCCTTGGATTTCAGGAGATGGGCCCTTGATACCACCTGGGACAGTTCCGCCAAAAAATCTATTTTTCGAAAGGGGTTATCTCCACTGATTAAGGATGAACTTGCTCGTGCCGACCCTCCCACTGCGTTAGGTGACTTTATTAACTACTGCATCCGTATTGATACTCGTCTGACTGAACGCAGGCAAGAGAGATGGTTCGAAAGCAATCGTACTAACCTTTTCCTACCTTCCTCTCCAGCTAAGGAACCTTTGAGTAGGATTACACGGGAACCTGAACCTGAACCCATGCAGGTAGACTCTTTACAACGACGGGTTAGTGATGCACGCAAGGAACATCGTTTTAAGGAGAATCTATGTTTCTATTGTGGTAAGTCAGGGCACTTCATTATAAACTGCTCCAGCCGTTCTCGTAAGACTACTGCAGCACTCATTCATTGTGAGTGTTGCGAGAGGGGATCTGTCAGGTCCGAGCCTCAGGCTCCAGAGAGGTCTGCAGCAACAGATCTTGATTTCTCGGACTTAAACTCCGTTACCTCTGAGGACGTTGACTGTGTAAACGCTGCCATTTTTCAAGTTTCCTCAGCGGTTGTCCCAGCTGAGTTGTAAGAAAAACAATTCTCATTGCTTTCTTTCCATCAAACTCTGGGTTTACTCAGCTTGGGTGTCTAGCTCTGCTATGATCGATTCAGGGCAAGTGGAAATTTTATGGATGTCTCCTTTGCTCTGAAACAGGGAATACGTTCAGTGAAGAAGGCTACTCCAGTACAGATGGAAACTGTGGATGGCTCCCTGCTGACCTCTGGACCAGTGGATCAGGAAACAGAGCCTTTGAGGGTTCTTATGGGTAAAGATCATCAAGAGAAACTGTCCTTTATGCTTATCTCTTCTCCCCACTTTCCCATTATTCTAGGGCTACCATGGCTGCAGGCTCAGAATCCTACCATTAACTGGGAGACCAAGGAATTACACTTTCCAGAGAAACAGATGAGTCCAAAAGTTTCAGCTTGCTCTGTTCCTAAAGGAATCATGTCAGTCCCTGAACTACCAGCTGTATACCAGGACTATGTGGATTTATGTGACAAGAAGAACGCTGACCAGCTTCCTCCTCACCGTCCATATGATTGTCCAATTGAATTATTGCCTGGAGCAGAGATACCTTTTGGTAAGATCTACCCCTGGCGGGGCCCGAGCTAAAGGCTTTAAAGGATTACATAGATGAAAATCTAGCCAAGGGCTTCATACGCCCCTCTTCATCTCCTGCAGGTGCACCCATCTTCTTTGTAAAGAAGAAAGATGGATCTCTGAGACCATGCGTAGACTATAGGGAACTCAATAAGGTTACTATTAGAAACCGTTATCCATTGCCTTTAATCCCTGAGTTATTGGAGAGAGTGCGACATGCCAAAATTTTTTCTAAACTAGATCTTCGTGGGGCCTATAACTTAGTCCGTATTAGACCTGGGGATGAATGGAAGACTGCATTCAGGTCACGCTATGGACACTTTGAATATCTAGTTATGCCTTTTGGTCTGAGTACCGCCCCAGCCACTTTCCAACACTTGGTGAATGACATCTTCAGGGATCTCCTAGATACATTTGTGGTAATTTATTTGGATGATATTCTAATTTTTTCTAACTCCACAGAGGAACATCATGGACATGTGAGAATGGTCTTGGAACGTCTAAGACAAAATCATCTTTACATCAAACTTGAAAAGTGTGAATTCCATAGGACCGAAATTCAATTTCTGGGGTATGTACTGTCTACACAAGGAATTAGTATGGATGGAAGCAAAACCCAAGCCATCAAGGATTGGCCAAGTCCTAGAAATGTGAAGGAGGTACAGCGCTTCATCGGGTTTGCCAACTTCTATAGACGTTTCATTAGAAATTTCTCTGAGGTAGTGTCACCTATCACTCAACTTACCCGGAAAGAGTCTAGGTTTTCCTGGACTCCCCAAGCCCAGGAAGCATTTTCCCGTCTAAAAGATAAATTTACCACTGCACCTATCCTAGTACATCCCAACCCCGAGCTTGCCTTCATAATAGAGGTGGATGCTTCAGACTGTGCCGTTGGAGCTATACTCTCTCAGAGAACAGGTGAGAAGAATGTCTTGCATCCCTGTGCCTTCTTTTCCCAGCAGTTGTCTTCGGCTGAGAGGAACTACGATGTGGGCAATAGAGAGTTGTTGGCCATTATTGCCGCCTTCAAAGAATGGAGACACCTTCTTCAGGGAGCTGCACAGCAAATAGTCGTCCTGACAGACCATCGTAACCTTGAGTTTATCAGGTCGGCTAAGTGCCTGACTCCTCGCCAGGCTCGCTGGAATCTTTTCTTAAACCAATTTAATTTTATCATCTCTTATAGACCAGGATCGCGCAATGGAAAGGCTGATGCACTCTCTAGGATTTACTCAGCAGAGACACGTCCAATTACTCCTCCTAAGACTATTCTTCCTGACTCTAGATTCCTAGGAGTAATTCATAATCAAGACCTACTTAAGGACATCAAGGAAGCATACCATGCGGATTCCTTTTTGGCACAACCCCCAAGGGACGTAAGTCTTGTCTTTAAGAATGGTGTGTGGATTCAGGGACAACGTCTGTATATTCCTGAAACAGTCAGATTAAGAGTATTGCAACTCATTCACGATTCCAAGATAGCTGGGCATAGAGGAATTCTAAAGACACAGGAATTTCTTTCTCGTTTCTTTTGGTGGCCCACTTGCAGGAAGGATGTTTTGAATTATGTCACTTCATGTGAGGTCTGTGCAAGATGCAAAACACCTCGCTCCTCACCAACTGGTCTGTTACAGCCTCTTCCCACCCCGTCCGCCCGTGGGGATCCATTTCTATGGACTTCATTGTGGAGTTACCAACCTCTCAGGGGAAGAACACCATTCTAGTGGTGGTTGACCGTCTAACAAAGGCAGCTCATTTTATCCCTTGTGTCGGCTTACCCACTGCAAAACAGACATCAGATTTAATGATTAAAGATGTGTTTCGCTTACATGGAGTACCGGATGAGGTTATTTCGGATCGAGGGGTGCAATTCACTTCTAGGTTTTGGCAAAATTTCTGTGCAGCATTGGACATTAAAGTAAACCTTTCTTCTGCTTTTCATCCCCAGACTAATGGACAGACCGAACGAACCAATCAAACCCTGGAGCAGTATCTCCGCTGCTTTATCTGCCACTACAGGATGATTGGGTGGATCTACTTCCATTAGCTGAGTTCTCGTATAACAACTCTCAGAGTGCCTCCACTAAACAGTCTCCTTTTTACTCTAATCTAGGTTATCATCCTAACATTCTACCACGATTTCCCATAGAAACGCCTTTACCAGCAGTGGCTGAAAGAATCACGTCTTTACAGAAGAATATGGATCTTCTAAAGGAAAATCTGGAATCGGCTCAAGAAAGGTACAAGAAAGCAGCAGATAAATTTCGTAAACCTGCACCAGCTTTCAAGGTAGGAGACTTGGTCTGGCTGTCAACCAGAAATCTTAAGTTAAGGATTCCATCGTCTAAGTTGGGACATAAGTACATTGGACCCTATAAAATCAGTAAAATTATAAGTGCCGTTGCTTGTCGTCTTCAACTGCCCAGAACTATGAGAATCCACCCTGTCTTTCATGTATCCCTACTAAAGGCTGCGACACCCAATACGTTTCCTGGACGTTCCTCTCCTTGCCCTGACCCAGTGCTAGTCGATGGTCAGGAAGAATTTGTGGTGGAAAGGATTTTAGATTCCAGGTTGTATAGAAATCAGTTACAATATCTGATTAAATGGCAGGGCTACCCAGTGGAGGACAACTCATGGGAACCGGTCAATAACGTTAATGCTCCTCGCTTGCTCCGTCAGTTTCATCAGAGGTACCCACACAAGCCTGGTCTGAGGTCATCCGGAGGTTGTCCTTAAGGGGGGAGTAATGTAAGGTTCTATGTATATATTCCTGAAACTCAGTTTGTTCGTCAGCCATTTTACTTTCTGTCTTGCTGCAGCTATCTTGCCCTCAGTCAAAATGGAGTTTCCAGCTTGCATGTTCCCGCCCTGATTCTCTCCTTTGCTTCTTAAGCAGCCACAGCTGAGCAATCAGTGCTTCAGAATCTAGCCTGCAGTGAACCTGTGACTTGACTCCTGTAAGCCTTGGACCTTGTACTCCAGCTATTCCTACTGAGGAACTCTGAAGCACTTGTGGACTCTGAACCCTGCTCTTTGAAAGACCCACGTTTGCATGGACTTACGGTAACAGAGAAGAAGATCCTGAATCTGTATTGGAGAGTGATTGCTGAGCTTGGATTACTCTGGCCTGCTGTGTCTCCTGTTTCTGTGTCTGCAAACTGTGTGACTATTTCTGCCAACTTGTATGAAGTAATACAGGACTTTTCTATATCAAACCTGTGACTCCTGTGTTTTCATCGCACCCAAGCACAAGACGCTATATGAACTGTACTACATACATTACACCTTCGCAGCTCTGTTGCTGCGACGTGGAGGCCTCTGGAAAGATGGCCGTCAGGGGCCTCCAGAAAGATGGCCGCTGGGAGCGGCACATGCTAAGATTCAGCACCACAGAGCACAGGGAGGCCACCAACGGGACCACCGCTACAGGATTTGTAAGTACAGTTAGGTCCATAAATATTTGGACAGAGACAACATTTATCTAATTTTGGTTCTAGACATTACCACAATGAATTTGAAACAAAACAAATCAGATGCAGTTGAAGTTCAGACTTTCAGCTTTCATTTGAGGGTATCCACATTAAAATTGGATGAAGGGTTTAGGAGTTTCAGCTCCTTAACATGTGCCACCCTGTTTTTAAAGGGACCAAAAGTAATTGGACAATTGACTCCAAGGCTATTTCATGGACAGGTGTGGGCAATCCCTTCATTATATCATTCTCAATTAAGCAGATAAAAGGGCTGGTGTTGATTTGAGGTGTGGTGTTTGCATTTGGAAGGTTTAGCTGTGAAGGAAACATGCGGTCAAAGGAGCTCTCCATGCAGGTGAAACAAGCTATCCTTAAGCTGCAAAAAACAGAAAAAACCCATCCAAGAAATTGCTACAACTTTAGGAGTGGCAAAATCTACAGTTTGGTACATTCTGAGAAAGAAAGAAAGCACTGGTGAACTCATCAATGCAAAAAGACCTGGGCGCCCACGGAAGACAACAGTGGTGGATGATCGCAGAATACTCTCCATGGTGAAGAGAAACCCCTTCACAACAGCCAACCAAGTGAACAACACTCTCCAGGAGGTAGGCGTATCAATATCCAAATCTACCATAAAGAGAAGACTGCATGAAATTAAATACAGAGGGTTCACTGCACGGTGCAAGCCACTCATAAGAATCAAGAATAAAAAGGCTAGGCTGGACTTTGCTAAAAAACATCTAAAAAAGCCAGCACAGTTCTGGAAGAACATTCTTTGGACAGATGAAACCAAGATCAACCTCTACTAGAATGATGGAAAGAGAAAAGTATGGCAAAGGCGTGGTACAGCTCATGATCCAAAGCATACCACATCATCTGTAAAACATGGCGGAAGCAGTGTGATGGCTTGGGCATGCATGGCTGCCAGTGGCACTGGGTCACTAGTGTTTATTGATGATGTGACACAGGACAGAAACAGCCGAATGAATTCTGAGGTATTCAGAGCCATACTGTGTGCTCAGATCCAGCCAAATGCAGCCAAACTGATTGGTCGTCGTTTCATACTACAGATGGACAATGACCCAAAACATAAAGCCAAAGCAACCCAGGAGTTTATTAAAGCAAAGAAGTGGAATATTCTTGAATGGCCAAGTCAGTCACCTGATCTCAACCCAATTGAACATGCATTTCACTTGTTAAAGACTAAACTTCAGACAGAAAGGCCCACAAACAAACAACAACTGAAAACCACCGCGGTGAAGGCCTGGCAGAGCATCAAAAAGAAGGAAACACAGTGTCTGGTGATGTCCATGAGTTCAAGACTTCAGGCAGTCATTGCTAACAAAGGGTTTTCAACCAAGTACTAGAAATGAACATTTTATTTACAATTATTTAATCTGTCCAATTACTTTTGGTTCCTTTAAAAACAGGGTGGCACATGTTAAGGAGCTGAAACTCCTAAACCCTTCATCCAATTTTAATGTGGATACCCTCAAATGAAAGCTGAAAGTCTGAACTTCAACTGCATCTGATTTGTTTTGTTTCAAATTCATTGTGGTAGTGTCTAGAACCAAAATTAGATAAATGTTGTCTCTGTCCAAATATTTATGGACCTAACTGTATATTGCAACCAGAGCCCCACAGAGTACAGCAACCCCACAGAGCAACGCCGCAAAACAGAGCACCGCCATCACACCAGCCTGGACCATCGAACCAACCCTGTGACCACTCCTCTACCTGTGCCAATCCCTTCCCTAGTAAGCTGAATTCGGACTGTAAGACGGACCCCCATTTTTTTTCCCCTATTTTCCTTCTGAAAATTTGGGGTGCGTCTTATGGTCTGGTGCGTCTTACAGTCTGAAAAATACAGTATTCAGACCCCTTTAAATTTTTCACTCTTTGTTTCATTGCTGCTATTTGGTAAATTCAAAAATTTTCATTTTTTTTCTCAGTAATGTACACTCTGCTCCCCATCTTGACTGATAAAACCCAGAAATGTAGAAATGTTTGCAAATTTATTAAAAAAGAAAAACTGAAATATCACATGGTCATAAGTATTCAGACCCGTTGCTCAGACACTACTATTTACATCACATGCTATCCATTTCCTTGTGATCCTCCTTGAGATGGTTCTACTCCTTCACTGGAGTCCAGCTGTGTTTAATTAAACTGATGTTACACTCGGTCCCAGCGCTGGCTCTGCACTCCGTTCTGCTCACTCACCTGTTCCTCTAGCTGTCCCTCTGCAGCAGTCTGCTCGCGGGCTGGGGTCTCCTGTCCCATCTGCTCCTCGGCGTCCTGTGTCCTCCTCCACTTCCTGGCACGCTGCTGGCAGGCCTCCAGATAGACTGCTTAGGACGCGAGGCCACGCCCACCGTCTCTCTTAAAGGGGCAGCGTGCATTTTTTGAAATAGCTAATTAACCAATGGCTGCGCACTCAGTACTATATCTGGTCACTCCACCATTAGGGGAGTGCCGGAGCAACGTGTTCTATCATTGCTACATCCGGTTCTGTTCCTGATCTGTCTGCGCTGCGTTTGCAGTCTCTGTGCTTCGCTTATACTGTTTGTCTCCTCAGATCATTGCTAACCCGTATCTGGCTAACCTGGACAATCTCGGCTATTACTGGCGCAAGTGTCATCCCGTTCCACCATCAGCCATCCGTACCCGTGGACCGTGACAAGGTCACTGAAACCAGCCTGCTACCAACCGTTCTGGACCAGGACCTTACCCTTCTCCGTCAAGAACCCTCCACGGACTCTGTAAATACCTGTTACCCTTTTGGTCCCTCTGGGACAGCTGCCACGTGTCCGGGGTCTAACTGGAGGTAGCACCTGTGTCCTCCGGGTATTCCATTCTGGTCCTGTTCGAGGGGCCTTACTACGGGTACCCGGGGCTCACTAGTTACGCCCCCTTCGGAGCCCCCCGGACCGCGGTCTCGAGGTTCCACATTAAAAAATAAAAACGAATGTGAACTTCACCACCTCTGCCTCCGCTTCCATTCGTTACAACTGATAGGACTTGATTTGTAAAGGCACAGACCTTCTATATAAGACCTCACAGCTCACAGTGCATATCAGACCAAATGAGAATCAGGGGGTCAAAGGAACCTACCAAGTGGCTTAGAGACAAAATTGCCACACATCTGGCCAAGGTTACAAAAGAATTTCTGCCGTACTCAAGGATCCTAAGAGCACAATTGCCTCCATAATTATTAAATGGACGAAGTTTGGGACCACCAGAAGTCTTCCTAGACCTGGCCGTCCAGCCAATCTGAGAAATCATGGGAGAAGAGTTTTGGTGAGAGAGGTAAAGAAGAACCCCAAAATCACTATGGCTGAGCTCCACAGATGCAGTAGGCAGATGGGAGAAAGTTCCACAAAGTCAACTATCACTGCAGCCCTCCACCAGTCGGGCCTTTATGGCAGAGTGGCCCAAATGAAGGCTCTCCTCAGTGCAAGACATATGAAAGCCCGCATAGAGTTTGCAAAAAAAAAAAAAAAACACATGAAGGACTCCCAGACTACGAGAAATAATATTCTCTGGTCTGATGAGATGAAGATAGAACTTTTTGGTGATAATTCTAAGCGGTACTTGTGGAGAAAACCAGGCACTGCTCATCACCTGCCCAATACAATCCCAACAGTGAAACATGGTGGTGGCAGCATCAGGCTATGGGGGTGTTTTTCAGCTGCAGGGACAGGACGACTGGTTGCAATTGAATTAAACATGAATGCGGCCAAGTACAGAGATATCTTGGATGAAAACCTCTTCCAGAGTGCTCTGGACCTCAGACTTGGCCGAAGGTTCACCTTCCAACAAAACAATGACCCCAAGCACAAAGCTAAAATAACAAAAGGAGTGGCTTCAGAACAACTCTATGACCATTCTTGACTGGCCCAGCCAAAGCCCTGACCTAAACCCAATTGAGCATCTCTGGAGAGACCTGAAAATGGCTGTCGAACAATGTTCACCATTCAACCTGATGGAACTAGAGAGGATCTGCAAGGAAGAATGGCAGAGGATCCCCAAATCCAGGTGTGAAAAACTTGTTGCATCATTCCCAAGAAGACTTATGGCTGTACTAACTCAAAAGGTTGCTTCTACTCAATACTGAGCAAAGGGTCTGAATACTTATGACCATGTGATATTTCAGTTTTTCTTTTTTAATAAATTTGCAAACATTTCTACATTTCTGTGTTTTTTTTTCAGTAAAGATGGGGTGGAGATTGTACATTAATGAGAAAAAATGAACTTTTTTGCATATACCAAATGGCTGCAATGAAACAAAGAGTGAAAAATTTAAAGGGGTCTGAATACTTTCCAAACCCAATGTATGTATGTATGCATGTGCTTAAAATAAAAAATGGTGGCATAATCACCTTACCAAGCACCCACAAATTCATTGCAGACCATACCATAGGTCTGTGCCAGCTCCAGAATCAATGTCTGCTCCGTTTAGAAGTCAGATGCAGTCTATGATTGGCTGCAACTAGCTTAACTCGTCATCAAATCTCTGATAACCTCCTTTTGTAGCTATTTGACTGCAGTGATCCTCTGACTTCTAAATAGAGCAGGCATTACTTCCAGAGCTGATACAGACCTATGGTATGGCCTGTGCTGGAACCATGGGGCAGCTGGAAGGGGAGTATGTAGTTTTGTATTTTAAAATTATACAAGCCTCCAATTTTTTTTCTATATAAAGGATAACCCCTTTTAATATCCATGACACACCAAGTGTATCTTGATTAGAGGTGTAATCTAGTTTTTGTTAGTAGCGGTGTTAGGCTACTTTCACACTTGCGTTTTTTTGCGCAGCGCATCGTGCGCACGTGAAACGCATTAAAAAACGCATGCAAACACTTATAAACGCTGCGATATTTAGTCGCATCAGCGTGCGCATTATGACCAAAAAACGCAGCGTTTGTATGCGATTTCAAGCGTTTTTGCATGCGTTTGTGTTTTTTTGGCGCATGGGTTGTCTACGTGTCACATTTCTATCAACTCTGTCTCTATCATCTCTATCATCTGTCTCTATCATCTATCATCTGTCTCTATCATCTCTGTCTCTATCATCTCTGTCTCTATCATCTCTGTCTCTATCATCTCTGTCTCTATCATCTGTCTCTATCATCTGTCATCTGTCTCTATCATCTATCATCTGTCTCTATCATCTGTCTCTATCATCTATCATCTGTCTCTATCATCTCTGTCTCTATCATCTGTGTCTCTATCATCTGTGTCTCTATCATCTGTGTCTCTATCATCTGTCTCTATCATCTCTGTCTCTATCATCTTCTGTCTCTATCATCTCTGTCTCTATCATCTTTTTCTATCATCTCTATCATCTGTCTCTATCATCTATCATCTGTCTCTATCATCTCTGTCTCTATCATCTGTCTCTATCATCTGTCTCTATCAACTTTTTATCTACACTCCTCACAAACAATGTATCTTGTGTAGGGGGTGGTTTAAACAAGTGTTTAGACATTATTTACTCCAAAATCGCGTGCGTGCAAAAGCGCTGACGAGCGCAAAGCCATGCGCACGCCACGCACCCATAGACTGCAATGTTATTTTTTGCGCATAGCATGTGCACACGCGTTTTTTAAAGTGGTTGGGTGGAAAAAAAATGCAACATGCAGCGTCTAGCGCGTATGGGCGCACACCTGGAAAATGCGCAGCGCACGCCAAACGCTGATGAACGTGTGCAAGCGCTAGACCCTGCGCCCGCCATGTTAAAGATATGGGAACATTGCACATGCGTCCGATAGCGCACGATGCGCTGCGCGATAAAACGCAAGTGTGAAAGTAGCCTTAGAGAGGAGCTAAAGAAGAAGTTTGGCTGTCCATCTGCTTCATCTGGTATTATAGCCCTTACCTATTAAAGTACCATAAATATGGTGAACTACAAGACAGACATGGCACCATCAGTTTTATTCTGATCTTGCTGAACCTTTTTAATGGGAAACTTTACTTGTCCATTAAAACAATTATACAAAATGTTTCATCTGTAAATGCCTGCAGAGTTGAAATGAGGTGCATTTCCCAATCAGACACAAGAAACAAACTCAGATACCTACTACTTTTTACCCTTTTTAAGGGAATCTGTCAGTAGGATTAACCCACCTAAGCTGTTTATCTAGGCATACAGGTTATAGAAAGCTTAATAAAATGACATTTTTCCAGAGAAATCCACATTTTTTAAGATCTATGGGCTGGGCACTGATCACCCTGAGAATCTGCCTCCAGAGCTTGAATTAAATGAAACGGGGCATTACCAGTGTGAGACACGTAGATCATGAGAATAGACTGTCCGTCATTATACATCACACTGGTAACTCCTTTTCATTTAAATTGAGCTCTGCAGGCAGAGTCTCATGCAGATCAATAGATAGATCTTGACAGCTCAGTTAGGGTCCCGTCACACTCTTCAATGTCCCAGCGATCCCACCAACGATACGACGTGGATGGGATCGCTGGGACATCGTTAGCTGATCGCTGGTGAGCTGTCACATGGGCAGACTCACCAGCGATCAGGACCAGCGAGCACGCTGGTATCTAATGTACACATCGGGTAACTAGGCACCGCGCAGCACCTAGTTACCTGATATGTACCCTAGATACCGTCTCTCAGCGCTCTACAGCAGAAGCTGGGAGCCGGTAATCAGGGTACATATCGGGTAACTAAGCACCGCGCGGCACCTAGTTACCCGATATGTACCCTAGATACCGACTCTACATCAGAAGCTGGGAGCTGGTAACCAGGGTACATATCTGGTAACTAGGTGCCACGCGTTGCTTAGTTACCCGATATGTACATTGGATACCAGCTCGCTGATCGTTGGTCTCCCGCTGTCACACGCAGTGATGCGAGCTGGCCAGCGGGAGACCAACGATGAAAAAATGGTCCAGGACATTCAACGACGATCAGTGATACCAAGCAGGGGGGCTGGTCGTCGCTGCATGTCACACTAAGCGAGATGGCTGGCTAGGTCGCTGTTGCGTCACAAAATCAGTGACGCTTCAGCGATCTCACTTAGTGTGACGGGGGCTTTACATGTAAGAAAAATGTGGATTTATCTGAAATAAGACATCGGATTGTAGATATCAAGGTATTGTATTCAACTTCCTATGACCTGGAGGGCTGATCCTACTGACAGATTCTCTTTAACTAGGCTTTTTGCTTTTTACTAGTATGAATAATCCAAGCTTTTTGGCAAATCCATATAAAGTTTAATATTTGCTTTTGACCTGAATTCATACTCACGTTTGTTGAAGGCCTTTGTTCTTTAGACATCTTTTGCGAGGGTAATTCTTTCAGTATGATTTTTGGAAAGGAGACTGGAGAAGTGACACTAAATTGCTGTTCTTTATCAAAAGTAAGTTTTCCTCTATTTGTTATTTCCACCAAGTTTAACCGCCGATGGTCATTTTGTGCAGGCTTCAATTTATCCTCACAGCTTTCACATTTCCGTAATGATGGGTGAGAAAAGCTCATAGATTCTGGGTTCCTCAGAATAGGATATACTCCTTCAAGACATTTATGTCTTTTAGTCAACCCTCGGTCTAAAAGTCCTGATGTAGAAACTGAGCTATTCTCACTTTGCAAGTCTTGTTCTGAAAGTCGTTCCAATGAGGAATGTGAATAAGATGTTGTATTCAATTCTTGATCTGAATGTGCTGCTGAAGAAATGGATTTATTCTCTGTGTCTGCAACATCTTCTTCACACAGATCTACAGCTTCCCTTAAAACTGGTCGAAGATCAACAATTATCCTGCGAACTATAGGTTGTTCTTGAATAAAGTGTTCAGTGGTTGCATTATGTTGCACCTTATAAGGATATCTGAAATTACATTTCTAAAGTGGAAATAAAGAATTTGGAAATAGCTTTAGTATATTTGTTGCACTTAAAGTTAAGCTCCATGGTTTTAGCCATTGAAACTATTCTATAAAAGAGCTGCATTAAAGGAAATTCCCAAATATGTATTTATTGCTGTTTTATATCAATCCAGGTTATTATAGTTGTATGTAATTACACACTGTAGCCTCCATTGCACAGTCAGCAGATTACAGGCAGCAATTACAGCAATTCATGAGGATGAACTTCTGCATACTGCTTTGCAGAGCTCCGATCACAACCCAACAAAAAGATGGCGTGCACTACCCAAACCTATTTAGTCTAAGTGGACACCATCTAGCCTCATAAGTCGTCAATATTTCTCTCTAGCTGGATATAATGATTCTCCACACCTGACTGGAAAGGATGGAATGGGAGAACCTGTGTTTAACTGTCACCCTAGCCTTCTCAACTATGCTAGTATCCCTGGGAGGAAAACTGAAGTATAGTCACAGTACTATTTTGGAAAAAATCCCAGAGATCCACTAAGTCAATGTGCTTCTGTGGCACCCCTGAGGGTTCAGTCGCCACAGAGGTATTGCACCTCTTCCAGAGGTGTGATATCCCACTCTCAGGTAAGAAGGGAGCACCAACCCAGACTCTAACACCTGTACCCAACACAGACTATAGCAGCAGGGCACCCTGGACGTACCCTAAGGGAGGATGGTCTCATCCCTATCTGGCTAGGAAAGAGTGCATGGGAGGTGGGTGGAGAAAGTAACAAGGAGGGGAAGTGAAGCTTTAGAAGGTAGGAAACAGAGTCTAGTCAGACAGTCTGAGAGGGGACCTGGAGCTGGTAGGAGCTTGGCCCCAGACAGAGAACGTGAGAGAAGGAGAAGCATAGAGGGAAGCTTCTGGAAGGTAAGAAGGTATCCTAGGGGCACGGATAGTGAGTGATCTATCCGTGGGGCCCGATCGAATTGTGGAGGGACCAGGTTGCAGAAGGGACACTAGACCCTTAGCCTAGTGGAGAACGTTAAGACTCAGCTAGCAAGCCAGAGGCAGTGGCATCTCTAGGTGCCTCAGCTACTGAACCACAATTATCTTCGCCGAACAGGTGGCCATATAGGAGCAAGGAAACGCAGAGAAGACGTTATCCGACAGGTTCCGTGGCTACTGGCTTGGGACACTGATTGCGAGGTGTTGGCAGGAAGGCGAGTAAGACAACACAGTGAGACGACAGAGAAAGGAACATATTGAAGGGAGTCTGTTGTGAATGGGCTTGAGATGAGTTCTGAGCAGAGGCTCCCTCTGGTGGTTACAAGCGGTACTGGTCTGTCCAGTGAAGATTGTGAGGATTGGGAATCAGGTGTTACTGACTGGTCTTATATAAGGGAGTCACCTTCCCATCAGGGTTGCCGGTGATCAATTGTTCTGGTCTCTATCCTTGATTCCTGTTTCCCTTGTAGCCTGCTGTGTCGTGTCTGCATCTCCTGCTAACAGATAAGACATTTTCTTCTTTTTGTTTTTGTGCTTGATTTTTGCATTTTGTCCTGCACTTCTGTGGGGGCCTTCAGGGTCCCCTCCGGGGGCTTTTGCCCTCTCAGTTTAGTTCAGCCACTGATGTTTGTACTTTGCTTTTTCCAGTTTTTTCAGTGGCTGCTGTTTTGATTTTGTTACATCAGAGAACTAATTTAGGTGGTAGAGGTCGTGTGATCTCAGGTGTTTTTGAAATTAGTAGAGTTGGTGCTTTTCAGGGTTTTCTGGGATTGCAGTAAGTACCCTTCCTATCCTTTTCTATTTAGTTAGTTTGGGCCCCAACGTTTGCTCATACTATTTTCTCTCTGTGTCAGTATTTCTTCTGGTCTAACCGCCATTACATGTTTGGGGGCTTTCTATTTTCTTTGGGGTTCTGCTCCGGGGCAGATAGCTTTCCTATATCTATCTTTAGGTGTAGTTAGTTTCTCAGGCTGTGACGAGGCGTCTAGGACCAACGTAGGAACGCTCCACGGCTGCCTCTAGTTGTTTTGGTTAGTCAGGGTACTGCAATCTCATAGATTCCAACTGCTCTGGTGTATTGCCTTTTTTGCCTGCACTCCTCAGCTACCGAAACATAACAGTATCACCGGCCCAAAATTTAAAATTGTATGGTACTCACAGAAGGGAAAAAATTTGTGAAAGAAAAAAACGGTTGTCAGAGTTGTCAGAGATATTTTTCTGTTTGTTGCATTTTTTTTTTTTTTTTTCCCTCTGTATCTCTGGGTGCTGGGGAGGATTTTTTCTCTCAATGGAGTTTGCACAGTTGTCTGGCCGTGTGGATCAGCTTGCCACTGAGGTTCAGAGTATTGCTGCATATCTTGCTAGGTTGCCTGTTGTGGAACCTAGGATTCCCATGCCAGATTTGTTTTTAGGGGATCGAGCTAAGTTTCAGAATTTCAAAAATAATTGTAAATTGTTTTTTGCCTTAAAATCTAAGTCCTCAGGGAACGCAGCGCAGCAGGTTCAAATTGTCATCTCTCTCCTGCGCGGCGATCCTCAGGATTGGGCTTTTTCCCTGACACCTGGGGATCCTGTTTTGAGTGATGTTGATGCATTTTTTCAGGCTTTGGGGTTATTGTACGATGAGCCTAATGTCACTGATCAAGCTGAAAAAGCCTTGTTGGCATTAAATCAGGGGCTTGATGACGCTGAGTTATACTGTCAGAGATTCCGTAGGTGGGCAGTCCTGACCAATGGAATGACGACGCTTTGGCGGCCCTTTTTCGGAAGGGTCTGTCAGATAATGTAAAGGATGTTATGGTGGGATTCCCTGTCCCCTCTGGTCTCAATGATTCTATGTCATTAGCGATTCAAATTGACAGAAGTTTGCGTGAGCGGAGAAGTATGCGTGGAATGGTGTTGCCTTGTGAACCTGCTTCTGAATCCATGCAGTGTGATAGAGTGGTGTCTGGGGCACAGCGTCATGAGTTTCGAAAGCGCAATGGGTTATGTTTCTACTGTGGTGATGCCTCTCATGCTATTTCAGTCTGCCCTAAGCGGGGAAGACGTTTTGCACGCTCAGTTGTCTTGGGTAGTGTTCAGACTAAGTTTTTATTAACTGTCACTCTGATATGCTCTCTGTCCTCATTTTCTGCTCAGGCTTTCGTTGATTCTGGAGCAGCTATTAACCTGATGGATTATGATTTTGCTAAACGTTGTGGGTTTCCCTTGATACCCCTACAGAAGTCTATTCCCCTACTGGGGATCGATTCTACCCTTTGGCTGAGAATAAACCTCAGTTCTCTACTCAGGTGATAATGAGGGTTGAACCTGATCATCAAGAGTGCTGCAAATTTTTGGTTCTGTATAATCTGCATGACATTATCGTACTGGGTTTCCCTTGGTTACAGTCTCATAATCCTGTTTTGGATTGGAAATCTGTGTCTGTAACCAGTTGGGGCTGCCAATGTGTTAATACCAACACTCCTGTTTTTTCTGCCTCCCCCAGGCTCAGGATGTTCCTGACTTTTTGATTGATTTTTCTGATGTATTTAGCGAAAGTAAATCTGCATCCTTGCCTCCCCATAGGAGCTATGACTGCGCTATTGAATTAGTGCCTGGTAGTAAATTCCCTAAAGGTCGCCTTTTTAACTTGTCTGTACCTGAACATGACGCTATGCGGTCTTATATCAAGGAGTCATTGGAGAAGGGTCATATCAGACCATCCTCTTCACCCTTAGGTGCCGGTTTTTTCTTTGTGGCCAAAAAGGATGGTTCATTAAGGCCGTGTATTGATTATCGTCTTTTGAACAATATTACTGTGAAATATCAATACCCGTTACCCTTGATTTCTGACCTGTTTTCCAGGGTGAAAGACGCTACTTGGTTTACCAAGCTTGACCTCAGGGGGGCATATAACCTTATTCGCATTAAGCACGGGGATGAATGGAAGACGGCATTCAATACCCCGGAGGGGCATTTTGAGTACCTTGTGATGCCCTTTGGGCTCACTAATGCTCCTTCTGTCTTCCAGTCCTTCATGAATGACATTTTCAGGGATTTTGTGGATAAATTTCTGATTGTTTATTTGGATGATATCTTGATTTTTTCTAATGACTGGGACTCTCATGTGAAACATGTTCGAACTGTATTCCAGATTTTGAGAGAGAATGCTCTGTATGTGAAGGGATCAAAGTGTCTTTTTGGCGTACAGAGGATCTCATTTCTGGGATTCATTTTGTCCCCATCTGTTATTGAAATGGACCCGGTCAAGGTTCAGGCAATCCGTGATTGGGTCCAACCTACTTCATTAAAGGCTCTTCAAAGATTTTTGGGTTTTGCCAATTTTTATCGTAAATTTATTGGTAATTTCTCGGTTATTGTTAAACCATTAACTGATTTGACCAAAAAGGGTTCTGATGTGGTGAATTGGCCTCCTGAGGCAGTCTCTGCATTTCAGGAACTTAAGCAGAGATTCACTTCTGCTCCTGTTCTACGGCAGCCTGATGTTTCTCTGCCATTTCAGGTGGAGGTTGATGCCTCTGAAATTGGGGCAGGTGCCGTTTTGTCCCAAAAAGATCCAGAGACCTCTAAAAGTAACCCTTGTGCCTTTTTCTCTCGAAAATTTTCTCCTACTGAACGTAATTATGACGTGGGTAATCGGGAGTTATTGGCCATGAAGTGGGCTTTTGAAGAGTGGAGACATTGGCTGGAGGGAGCCAAACATCAGGTGGTGGTCCTTACTGACCATAAGAATTTGGTTTATCTGGAATCTGCCAAGCGACTCAATCCTAGACAGGCCAGGTGGGCCTTGTTTTTCACACATTTTAATTTTGTGGTTTCCTTTCTTCCTGGCACTAAGAATGTTAAGGCGGATGCCCTCTCGAGGAGCTTCCTTGCGGACTCTCCTGAGTTATCTGATCCTTCTGTTATTTTGAAAGAGGGTGTAGTTCTTTCCGCCATCTCACCTAATTTGAGACTTGCTCTGGAGGGGTGTCAGGAGGACAGGCCCGAGCGCTGCCCTGTTGGAAAATTGTTTGTCCCAGACCAGTGGAAAAAGAGTGTGATGTCTGAGATTCATTGTTCCCGTTGGCTGGGCATCCCGGAATTTTTGGTACCAGAGACTTGGTTAGTCGGTCCTTTTGGTGGCCTACCTTGTCTCGTGATGTCAGGGAATTTGTGCAGTCCTGCGGGACTTGCTCTCGCTCCAAGCCTTGCTCTCGCTCTAGTGGTTTGTTGTCATGTATAGTGTACAGTTCCTATAGCGTCTTGTGCTTGGGTGCGAGGAAAACACAGGAGACATAGGTTGAAATGAAATGACTTGTATTACTTCATACAAGCATGCTGAAAAGTTCACACAGTTTGCAGGAACAGAGTCAGGAGACACAGCAGGCCAGAGTAATTTCAAGCACTACAATAAATCTCCAAAGCAGGTTCAGGATCTCTTCTCTGTACCGTAATTCCTCTGCAAACATGGATTCACCAAACAGCAGGTTTCCAGAGTCCAAAAGTGTTCAAAGGTTCCTCAGTAGGTAATAGCTGGAGTACAAGTTCAAGGTTTCCAGGAGTCAGGTCACAGACTGACTGAGGCTTGATTCAGGAGCACTGATTGTTCAGCTGAGGCTGCTTAAGAAGCAAGAGGGAAGAATCAGGGCGGGAACATGAAAACTGGAACTCCATATTAACTGAGGGCAAGAGCTGCAGAAAGACAGAAAGCAAAATGGCCGACGGAAAACTGAGTTTCAAGGAACATGTCAACAGAGACAAAGAACCTTACATTACTCCCCCCTTAGGGACAACCTCCGGATGACCTCAGACCAGGCTTGTCAGGGTACCTCTGATGAAACTGGCGGAGCAGGCGAGGAGCATTTACATTGTTGACTGGTTCCCATGAGTTGTCCTCCACCGGGTAGCCCTGCCATTTAATCAAATATTGCAACTGATTTCTGTACAACCTGGAATCTAGAATCCTTTCCACCATAAATTCTTCCTGACCATCGACCAGCACTGGGTCAGGGCAAGGAGAAGAACGTCCAGGAAACGTATTGGGTGTTGCAGCCTTTAGTAGGGATACATGAAAGACAGGGTGGATTCTCATATTCTGGGCAGTTGAAGACGACAAGCAACAGCACTTATAATCTTACTGATCTTATAAGGTCCAATGTACTTATGTCCCAATTTAGACGATGGAATCTTTAATTTAAGATTTCTGGTTGACAGCCAGACCAAATCTCCTACCTTGAAAGCTGGTGCAGGTTTACGAAATTTATCTGCTGCTTTCTTGTACCTTTCCTGAGCCAATTCTAGATTTTCCTTTAGAAGATCTATATTCTTTTGTAAAGAAGTGATTCTTTCAGCCACTGCCGGCAAGGGCGTATCTATGGGAAATCGAGGAAGAATGTTAGGATGATAACCTAGATTGGAGTAAAAAGGAGACTGCTTAGTGGAGGCGCTCTGAGAGTTGTTATAAGAGAACTCAGCCAGTGGAAGTAGATCCACCCAATCATCTTGTAGGTGGCAGATAAAGCAGCGGAGATACTGCTCCAGGGTCTGATTGGTTCGTTCTGTCTGTCCATTAGTCTGGGGATGAAAAGCAGAAGAAAGGTTTACTTTAATGTCCAATGCTGCACAGAAATTTTGCCAAAACCTTGAAGTGAATTGCACCCCTCGATCCGAAATGACCTCATCCGGTACTCCATGTAAGCGAAACACATTCTTAATCATCAAGTCTGATGTCTGTTTTGCAGTGAGTAAGCCGACACAAGGGATAAAATGAGCTGCCTTTGTTAGACGGTCAACCACCTCTAGAATGGTGTTCTTCCCTTGAGAGATTGGTAACTCCACAATGAAGTCCATAGAAATGGATCCCCACGGGCGGGACGGGGTGGGAAGAGGTTGCAACAGACCAGTTGGTGAGGAGCGAGGTGTTTTGCATCTTGCACAGACTTCACATGAAGTGACATAGTTTAAAACATCTTTCCTGTAAGTGGGCCACCAAAAGAAACGAGAAAGAAATTCTTGTGTCTTTAGAATTCCCCTATGCCCGGCTATCTTGGAATCGTGGATGAGTTGCAATACTCTCAATCTGACTGTTTCAGGTATATACAGACGTTGTCCCAGAATCCACACACCATTCTTAAAGACAAGACTTACGTCCCTTGGGGGTTGAGCCAACAAAGAATCCGCATGGTATGCTTCCTTGATGTCCTTAAGTAGGTCTTGATTATGAATCACTCCCAGGAATCTAGAGTCAGGAAGAATAGTCTTAGGAGGAGTAAGTGGACGTGTCTCTGCTGAATGAATCCTAGAGAGTGCATCAGCCTTTCCATTGAGCGATCCTGGTCTATAAGAAATTACAAAATTAAATTGGTTTAGGAAAAGATTCCAGCGAGCCTGGCGAGGAGTCAGGCACTTAGCCGACCTGATAAATTCAAGGTTACGATGGTCTGTCAGGACGACTATTTGCTGTGCAGCTCCCAGAAGAAGGTGTCTCCATTCCTTGAAGGCGGCAATAATGGCCAACAATTCTCTATTGCCCACATCGTAGTTCCTCTCAGCCGAAGACAACTGCTGGGAAAAGAAGGCACAGGGATGCAAGACATTCTTCTCACCTGTTCTCTGAGAGAGTATAGCTCCAACGGCACAGTCTGAAGCATCCACCTCTATTATGAAGGCAAGCTCGGGGTTGGGATGTACTAAGATAGGTGGTAAATTTATCCTTTAAACAGGAAAATGCTTCCTGAGCTTGCGGGGTCCAGGAGAACCTAGACTGTTTCCGGGTAAGTTGGGTGATAGGTGACACTACCTCAGAAAAATTTTTAATGAAACGTCTATAGAAGTTGGCAAACCCGATGAAGCGCTGCACCTCCTTCACATTTCTAGGAATTGGCCAATCCTTGATGGCTTGAGTCTTGCTTCCATCCATACTAATCCCTTGCGTAGATAGTACATACCCCAGAAATTGAATTTCGGTCCTATGGAATTCACACTTTTCAAGTTTGATGTAGAGATGGTTTTGTCTTAGGCGTTCTAAGACCATTCTCACATGTCCATGATGTTCCTCTGTGGAGTTTGAAAAAATTAGAATATCATCCAGATAAATCACCACAAATGTATCTAGGAGATCCTGAAGATATCATTCACGAAGTGTTGGAAATTGGCTGGGGCGGTACTCAGACCAAAAGGCATAACTAGATATTCAAAGTGTCCATAGCGTGACCTGAAAGCAGTCTTCCATTCATCCCCAGGTCTAATACGGACCAAGTTATAGGCCCCACGGAGATCCAGTTTAGAGAAAATTTTGGCATGCCGCACTCTCTCCAACAACTCAGGGATTAAAGGCAATGGATAACGGTTTCTAATAGTAACCTTATTGAGTTCCCTATAGTCTATGCAGGGTCTCAGAGATCCATCTTTCTTCTTCACAAAGAAGATGGGTGCACCTGCGGGAATGAAGAGGGACGTATGAAGCCCTTGGCTAAATTTTCGTCTATATAATCCTTCAAAGCTTTTAGCTCGGGCCCCGCTAGGGGGTAGATCTTACCAAAAGGTATCTCGGCTCCAGGCAATAATTCAATTGGACAATCATATGGACGGTGAGGAGGAAGCTGATCAGCGTTCTTCTTGTCACATAAATCCACATAGTCCTGGTATACAGCTGGTAGTTCAGGGACTGACATGGTTCCTTTAGGAACAGAGCAAACTGAAACTCCTTGACTCATCTGTTTCTCCGGAAAGTGTAATTCCTTGGTCTCCCAGTTAATCGTAGGATTCTGCGCCTGCAGCCATGGTAGCCCTAGAATAATGGAAAGTGGGGAGAAGAGATAAGCATAAAAGACATTTTCTCCTGATGATCTTTACCCATAAGGACCCTCAAAGGCTCTGTTTCTTGATCCACTGGTCCAGAAGTCAGTAGAGAGCCATCCACAGTCTCCATCTGTACTGGAGTAGCCTTCTTCACTGAACGTATCCCCTGTTTCAGAGCAAAGGAGATATCCATAAAATTTCCACTTGCTCCTGAGTCGATCATAGCAGAGCTAGACACCCAGACTGAGTCAACCCAGAGTTTGATGGAAAGGAAGCAATGAGAATTGTTTCTTTTACAACTCAGCTGGGACATCGCTGAGGAAACTTGAAAAATTGCAGCGTTTATACCGTCATCGTCCCCAGAACTAACAGAGTTTAAGTCCGAGAAATCAAGATCTCTTGCAGCAGATCTCTCTGGAGCCTGAGGCTCGGACATGACAGAGCTCCTCTCGCAACACTCACAGTGAATGACTGCTGCAGTAGTCTTATGAGAACGGCTGGGGCAGTTTATAATGAAGTGCCCTGACTTACCACAGTAGAAACATAGATTTTCCTTTATACGATGTTCTTTGCGTGCATCACTAACCCGTCTTTGTAAAGAGTCCACCTGCATGGGTTCAGGTTCTGGTTCCCTTGTGATCCTACTCAAAGGTTCCTTAGCTGAGGAGGGAGGTAGTAAAAGATTAGTGCGATTATTTTCGAACCATCTCTCTTGTCTGCGTTCAGTCAGACGAGCATCAATACGAATACAATAGTTAATAAAGTCACCTAACGCAGTGGGAGGGTCGGCACGAGCAAGTTCATCCTTAATCAGTGGAGACAACCCTTTCCGCAAAATAGATTTCTTAGCGGAAGTGTCCCAAGTGGTATCAGAGCCCATCTCCTGAAATCCAGGGCATATTCGGCTACTGAACGCTTACCTTGGCGCAAAGTTAACATGGCTGCTTCAGCTGTTGCACCTCGATTGGGGTCATCAAACACCTGCCCCATGGCTGAAATAAAAGCATCAAGGTGATTCAAACAATCATCCTCAGTCTCAATCAGAGGGTTTGCCCACATCAAAGCCTTGTTGGTAAGCAACATGATTATAGTAAGCACTTTGGATCGTTCAGTGGGAAATTGTGAAGCATGTGCAGAGAAAAATAAATTGCATTGATTAATAAATCCCCTGAATTTCTCACGTTCACCGCCAAAATGAAAAGGAGGTAATTTGTGGATCCCAGAACTCGGGGTTATGGCAGGAGCCTGGGCTCGTTCCTCTAGAGCCTCAATCCTGGCTCGCAATTCCTGGGTAGTCTGTCCAAACACTTGCAAATTATGATTAGTGAGGTCCTGTAGGCTTGCAAAACGGGTTTTTAAAGTCTGTACATCTGAAAGGATTGTATCAGTCACTCCGCAAAGTTCCTTTATGCGGGCCTCCATCTTCCAGATCTTTTAAGGCAGAAGTGCTGGAAGGAGAAGAGGAAAGGAAAAAAAAAAAACAATAGTGTTTACCTGTGGTAACACTGCAGAGTAAAATTTTAAGGGAATGCGCTCACCTGGAATGGTTGTGAGAAGTCACAACCACTGTCATCACATAAGGTATTTAAACGGACATCTGATATCCACAGTCACAGCAGACACGGCTTTCCCAGACCCAGCAGACACTAAACATTGGCTCCTGAATCTTGTCATGTATAGTGTACAGTTCCTATAGCGTCTTGTGCTTGGGTGCGAGGAAAACACAGGAGACATAGGTTGAAATGAAATGACTTGTATTACTTCATACAAGCATGCTGAAAAGTTCACACAGTTTGCAGGAACAGAGTCAGGAGACACAGCAGGCCAGAGTAATTTCAAGCACTACAATAAATCTCCAAAGCAGGTTCAGGATCTCTTCTCTGTACCGTAATTCCTCTGCAAACATGGATTCACCAAACAGCAGGTTTCCAGAGTCCAAAAGTGTTCAAAGGTTCCTCAGTAGGTAATAGCTGGAGTACAAGTTCAAGGTTTCCAGGAGTCAGGTCACAGACTGACTGAGGCTTGATTCAGGAGCACTGATTGTTCAGCTGAGGCTGCTTAAGAAGCAAGAGGGAAGAATCAGGGCGGGAACATGAAAACTGGAACTCCATATTAACTGAGGGCAAGAGCTGCAGAAAGACAGAAAGCAAAATGGCCAACGGAAAACTGAGTTTCAAGGAACATGTCAACAGAGACAAAGAACCTTACATTTGTTGATGCCATTGCCTGTGCCCAAGAGACCATGGACCCATATCTCTATGGATTTCATTTCCGACCTTCCTGTTTCTCAGAGAATGACCGCCATCTGGGTGATTTGTGATAGGTTTTCCAAGATGATACATCTTGTGCCATTACCTAAGTTGCCTTCCTCCTCTGAATTGGTGCCGTTGTTCCTTCAGCACGTGGTTCGTTTACACGGCATTCCTGAGAACATAGTGTCTGACAGAGGAGTCCAGTTTGTTTCCAGATTTTGGAGGACTTTTTGTTCTAAACTGGGTGTTCAATTGTCTTTCTCCTCGGCATTTCATCCTCAGACCAATGGTCAAACTGAGAGAACAAACCAGACATTGGAGACTTATCTAAGATGCTTTGTGTCTGCTGATCAGGATGACTGGGTCTCTTTTTTGTCTTTGGCTGAGTTTGCTCTTAATAATAGGGCTAGCTCTGCCACTTTGATGTCTCCGTTTTTCTGTAATTCTGGGTTTCACCCTCGATTTTCTTCAGGACAGACGGAGGCTTCTGTCTGTCCAGGTGTTGACTCTGTTGTGGAGCGTATGCAACAGATTTGGGACCAGGTAGTGGAGAGGTTGTCCCTCTCTCAGGAGAGGGCCCAGCGGTTTGCTAACCGGCATAGGACTGATGGTCCTCGGTTTAAAGTAGGGGACTTGGTCTGGTTGTCCTCAAAAAATATTCCTATGAGAGTAGCATCTCCTAAATTTAAGCCTAGGTTCATTGGACCTTATAAGATCATGGAGATTCTTAATCCTGTTTCTTTTCGTTTGCTTCTTCCAGGGACATTTAAGATCCATAACGTGTTCCACAAGTCCTTGTTGAAGAGGTTTGTTGAGCCAGTGGTTCCTGCTGCTGTGCCTCCTGACCCTGTTTTGGTTGAGGGCAATCTGGAGTATGTGGTTGAGAAAATATTAGATTCTCGTTTTTTCTAGACGGAAACTCCAGTATTTGGTTAAGTGGAGAGGTTATGGTCAGGAAGACAATTCTTGGGTGTTTGCTTCGGACATCCATGCTAGGAGACTCATCCGTGCGTACCATAGAACTCATCCTGACCGACCTGGTTGCTCAAATGAGGGTTCGGTGACCCCTCCTCAAGGGGGGGGTACTGTTGTGAATGTGCTTGGGATGAGTTCTGAGCAGAGGCTCCCTCTGGTGGTTACAAGCGGTACTGGTCTGTCCAGTGAAGATTGTGAGGATTGGGAATCAGGTGTTACTGACTGGTCTTATATAAGGGAGTCACCTTCCCATCAGGGTTGCCGGTGATCAATTGTTCTGGTCTCTATCCTTGATTCCTGTTTCCCTTGTAGCCTGCTGTGTCGTGTCTGCATCTCCTGCTAACAGATAAGACAATTTCTTCTTTTTGTTTTTGTGCTTGATTTTTGCATTTTGTCCTGCACTTCTGTGGGGTCCTTCAGGATCCCCTCCGGGGGCTTTTGCCCTCTCAGTTTAGTTCAGCCACTGATGTTTGTACTTTTGCTTTTTCCAGTTTTTTCAGTGGCTGCTGTTTTGATTTTGTTACACCAGAGAACTAATTTAGGTGGTAGAGGTCGTGTGATCTCAGGTGTTTTTGAAATTAGTAGAGTTGGTGCTTTTCAGGGTTTTCTGGGATTGCAGTAAGTACCCTTCCTATCCTTTTCTATTTAGTTAGTTTGGGCCCCAACGTTTGCTCATACTATTTTCTCTCTGTGTCAGTATTTCTTCTTGTCTAACCGCCATTACATGTTTGGGGGCTTTCTATTTTCTTTGGGGTTCTGCTCCGGGGCAGATAGCTTTCCTATATCTATCTTTAGGTGTAGTTAGTTTCTCAGGCTGTGACGAGGCGTCTAGGACCAACGTAGGAACGCTCCACGGCTGCCTCTAGTTGTTTTGGTTAGTCAGGGTACTGCAATCTCATAGTTTCCAACTGCTCTGGTTTATTGCCTTTTTTGCCTGCACTCCTCAGCTACCGAAACATAACAGGAGTCCTGAAAAAGTGTATCCCAAACTACCTGGGAGTTTGCTGAGCCCCTCACCTGGAGGACACTGTACCAAGCGGGCATCTGTGCTGCAGACAGAACTGTGAGTAAAGCCTTTGAAACTGCATCTGACTGTGTCCTCTCAAATTCTTCCTGCGACACACATTCCACTCTGCTACATCACCCAGTACCATTACGCTCAACAACATCTCCCTGCCCTAAGACAACAAGCTTCGCCTGTGGGAAGCTATTCCAACTCTGCTGCATCACTACCAGTCTCAGAGGATCTGCACCGCAGCGCTGGTCACCTCTGACCAGAAACCACAGGTTGCGTCACAAACACTTTACTACAAACTCTTTCATCCCCTGTAAATAATCCCCTTTTATTGGACGCCCAGGGCCACGGACCGGGTCACTGCCGCTGTGACACAACCCTTTAAGACACCGGCCAGGTACCGAGTATCCCACTGCCCTGGCGGGCGATCCACATCAATATCATTAATGGAGCCATTTTAAGAAAACAAACTATTGACACCAATGATGTCAATATCTCATTGCAGAGAAGTGTAATATTTTACCAAAGCACAAACCCTGTGTACAGGAAATGAATGCATTTATAAAATTACATCTTGAAAGACATCTTGGTTTAGCCATGTTTTTTAGTAGTGGTTATCATATATATCTTAGTGATTCATTGGCACGTCTTCAAACTGGCTGGACTAAGACATTTTTTTGCTTTAGTTTCCATTCTAGAAATAGGGTCCCAGATTCAAAATCCTGTGTTTTCTAGCCATGACTTTGGGTACTGACCACAGAATGTAGTAATTCGCATAGCTGAGTAATGATAGCTATTTAAAATTAGCACATAAATCTAACAGGGATTTTTTTTGTGTGCAACTGCATAACTAGAAACCTAAAATATAAACAGGTTTAAGTCAGACAAGAAATGACTACACATAAATTTATTAGGAAATGGAGATTGTGAAATGCCAATTAATTAACAATTCCAGCTACAAACTTGTTTGTGTCTTGCAGATGTAACCTCATGCTCCATATGTACACACCTCAACATTGAAATTACAACACCAAGAAGGAAAAGTAATGAAATTCTGGAAATTACAGGATTAATAGATATGTTAATAATATGAAAACAATGAAAATATGGAAACAACATTTTCAAAACATTTCAATATATTGAGCATCAAGTATGAGTGTCACATACAGAAATACACACACTTACACTTACAAGTCTTGGCATGCAGTCAGTGAGGTTAATAATGGTTGTCTGAGGAATGTTTTGCCAAGATGAATGTACTTGGGCACGTAATTCATAAAGATCTGACCAATGACATCTTATTCTGATTCTGACCAATGACATCTTAAATGTAGTAAATAGGAGACAAATCTGAAGACACTTAGAGAAATGGTTGCTTCACAGGTTCCACGATCAAATCCAAGTAATGCCTAGCTACCACACATTATGCCACCCCACATTATAATCACTAACCGGCTGTAAGGTTCTATGTATATATTCCTGAAACTCAGTTTGTTCGTCAGCCATTTTACTTTCTGTCTTGCTGCAGCTATCTTGCCCTCAGTCAAAATGGAGTTTCCAGCTTGCATGTTCCCGCCCTGATTCTCTCCTTTGCTTCTTAAGCAGCCACAGCTGAGCAATCAGTGCTTCAGAATCTAGCCTGCAGTGAACCTGTGACTTGACTCCTGTAAGCCTTGGACCTTGTACTCCAGCTATTCCTACTGAGGAACTCTGAAGCACTTGTGGACTCTGAACCCTGCTCTTTGAAAGACCCACGTTTGCATGGACTTACGGTAACAGAGAAGAAGATCCTGAATCTGTATTGGAGAGTGATTGCTGAGCTTGGATTACTCTGGCCTGCTGTGTCTCCTGTTTCTGTGTCTGCAAACTGTGTGACTATTTCTGCCAACTTGTATGAAGTAATACAGGACTTTTCTATATCAAACCTGTGACTCCTGTGTTTTCATCGCACCCAAGCACAAGACGCTATATGAACTGTACTACATACATTACAAGATTCTGAAGCCAAAACGTTAGTGTCTGCTGGGTCTGGAAGGCTGTGTCTGCTGTACTGTGGATATCAGACGTCCGGTTGTACTTTCTGTGATGACAGTGGTTGTGACTTCTCACAACCATTCCAGGTGAGCAATTCCCTTAAGTTTTTTCTTTTTGCAGTGTTACCACAGGTAAACACTATTGTTTTTTTTTTTTCCTTTCTTTTCTCTTTTTTGTCTGCTGTAACTCTGGATATCAGATGTCTGGTTGAAACTTTCTGTGATGATAGTGGTTGTGACTTCTCACAACCATTCCAGGTGAGCAGTTCCCTTAATTTTTTTTTTCTCTCTGCAGTGTTGCCACAGGTGAACACTATTGTTTTTTTTCTCTCCTCTTCTTCCAGTAATCCTGTCTTAAAAGAAAAATGGAGGCCCGCATAAGGAACTTTGCGGAGTGAGATATATCCTTGCGATTGCAGAATATAAAGACCCGTTTTACAAATCTACGGACCCCTATCAAATTTCAAGTGGTTGAACAACTCCAGGATTTGCGAGCCAGGATTGAAGGTTTAGAGGGGCGGTCCAGGTCCTGCCGTAGCCCGAGTGCTGGGATTCCAAGTTGCCCCCTTTCGTTTTGGCTGAAGTGAGAAATTCAGGGGTTTTTATCAATGCAATCTTTTTTTTTGCACACTTCACAATTTCCACTGAACGATTAAGGTGTTTTTACTATAATTAGTTGCTTCCCGGCTTTTGTGGGCAAACCCTCTGATGAGACTGAGGATGATTGTTTGAATCACCTTGATGATTTTATTTAGCCATGGGGTAGGTGTTTGATGACCCCAATGGGTGCAACAGCTGAAGCAGCCATGTTTAGCTTTAGCCAAGGAAGACTCGGTAGTGAATATCCTTGGATTTCAGGAGATGGGCCCTTTGTTGGGGACAGTTCGCCAAAAAAATTTTTTTCAAAAGGGGTTATCTCCACTATTAAGGATGAACTTGCTCGTGCCGACCCCCACTGCGTTAGGTGACTTTATTAAACTGCATCCTATTGTTCTCGTTGACTGAACGCAGGCAAGAAGATGATCGAAAGCTGTAACTAACCTTTTCCTACCTTCCTTCCCAGCAAGGAACCTTTGAGTAGGATTCCGGGGGAACCTGAACCTGAACCCATCAGGTAGACCTTTACAACGCGGGTTAGTGATGCACGAAAGGGGGTTTTTTTAAGGGAATCTTGTTTTAGGGTAAGTCAGGGCACTTCATTTTAAATGCCCAGCCGTTCTCGTAAGAATACTGCAGCACCTTCATTGTGAGTGTTGCGAGGGGGATTGTCGGTCCGAGCCTCAGGCTCCGAGAGATCTGCGCAACAGATCTTGATTTCTCGGACTTAAACTCCGTTACCTCGAGACGTTGACTGTGTAAACGCTGCCATTTTTCAAGTTTCCTCAGCGGTTCCCACTGGTTTTAAGAAAAACAATTCTCATTGCTTTCTTTCCTCAAACTCTGGGTTGACTCACTTGGGTGTCTAGCTTTATGATCGACTCGGCAAGTGGAATTTTTATGGATGTCTCTTTGCTCTGAAACAGGGGAATACTTCTGAAGAATACTCCAGTACAGATGGAAATGTGGGTGGTCCCTGCTACCTCTGACCTGGTCGGAAAAGGCCTTTGAGGGTTCTTATGGGTAAAGACACAAGAGAAACTGTCCTTTATGCTTATCTCTTCTCCCCACTTTCCCATTATTCTAGGGTACCTGGCTGCGTGAATCCTACCATTAACTGGGAGGGACCAAGGAATTAACTTTCCAGAGAACCAGTGAGTCCAAAAGTTTCAGCTTGCTCTGTTCCTAAAGGAATCATCATCCCTGAACTACCGCTGTATACCAGGACTATGTGGATTTATGTACAAGGGGAAAACGTTGACCAGCTTCCTCCAACCGTCCAAATGATTGTCCAAAATTGAATTATTTCCGGAGCAAGATACCTTTTGGTAAGATTCCCCCCTCGGGGCCCGAGCTAAGTTTTAAAGGATTCATGAGAAATCTAGCCAGGGCTTCATCCCCCCTTTATCCCTGCAGGTGCCCCATTTCTTTGTAAAGAAGAAAGATGGACCCCTGAGCCATGGTGAATAAGGGAACTCAATAAGGTTACTATTAGAAACCGTTATCCAGGCCTTTAACCCGAGTTATTGGAGAGGTGCGACTGGCCAAAATTTTTTCTAAACTAGATCTTCGTGGGGCCTATAACAGTCCGTATTTGACCGGGGATGTGGAAGACTGCATTCAGGTCCCGCTAGGACCCTTTTGAATTTAGTTAGCCTTTTGGTCTGAGTACCGCCCAGCCACTTTCCAACACTTGGTGAATGACATTTCAGGGATTCTAGAACATTCGGGAATTTATTTGGGTATTCTAAATTTTTTCTTTAAATCCACAGAGGAACCAGGCCATTGAGAAGGGCTTGAAGTCTAAGAAAAAATCCTTTACTCAAACGAAAATGTGAATTCCATAGGACCGAAATTCAATTTCTGGGGGTATTACTGTCTACACAAGGAATTAGTATGGATGGAAGCAAAACCCAAGCCATCAGGATGGGCCAAAAGTCCTAGAAATGTGGGAGGTACAGCGCTTCATCGGGTTTGCCAACTTCTATAGACGTTTCATTAGAAATTCTCGAGGTAAGGCACTACACTCAACTACCCGGAAAGAGTTAGGTTTCCTGGCCCTCCCAAAGCCCCGGAAGCATTTTTCCCGTCTAAAAGATAAATTTAAACCATGCAACCCCCCCCCCCCCGTACATCCCAACCCGAGTTGCCTTCATAATAGAGGGGATGCTTCAGACTGTGCCGTTGGGCTATACTCTCTCAGGAACATGAGAAAAATGTCTTGCATCCCTGGCCTTCTTTTCCCCAGCATTGTCTTCGGGAAGGAACTGATGTGGGCAATAGAGGTTGTTGGCCATTATTGCCCGCCTTCAAAGAATGGAGACACCTTCTTTCAGGGAGCTGCCAGAAATAGTCGTCCTGACGACCATGTAACCTTGAGTTTATCAGGTGGTAGTGCCTGACTCCTCGCCAGGCTCGCTGGAATTTTTTCTTAACCCTTTTTAAATTTTATCATCTCTTATAACCAGGATCGGCAATGGAAAGGCTGATGACTCCAGGATTTACTCACAGAGACACGTCCAATTACCCCTCCTAAGATATTCTTCCTGACTCTAGATTCCTAGGGTATTCATAATCAAACCTACTTAAGGACATCAAAAGCATACCAGCGATTCTTTTTGGCAAACCCCCAGGGAGTAAGTCTTGTCTTTAAGAAGGTGTGTGGTTCAGGGACACCGTTTTGTATATTCCTGAAACAGTCGATTAAGAGTATTGCAAACTCATTCACGATTCCAAGAAGCGGCAAGAAATTCTAAAACACAGGAATTCTTTCCTTTCTTTTGGTGGCCCACTTGCAGGAAGGATGTTTTGAATTATGTCACTTCTGGAGGTCGTGCAAGATGCAAAACCCCGCCCCACCAACTGGCGTTACAGCTTCTTCCCACCCCCGTCCCGCCTTGGGGCCTTCAGGACTTCATTGGGGTTACCAACCTCTCAGGGGAGAACACCTTCAGTGGTGGTTGACGTCTAACAAAGGCAGCTCATTTTATCCCTTGTGTCGGCTTACCCACTGCAAAACAGACATCGATTTGATATTAAAGAGTGTTTCGCTTACATGGAAGACCGGATGAGGTTATTTCGGATCGAGGGGTGCAATTCACTTCAGGTTTTGGCAAAATTCTGTGAGCATGGAATTAAAGTAAACCTTTTTCTGCTTTTCATCCCCGCTAATACGGACCGAACGAAAATCAAACCCGGAGAGTTTTTCCGCTGCTTTTATCTGCCCCTACAGGAAGTGGGTATTACTTCCATTAGCGGAGTTCTCGTAAACAATTCAGAGTGCCCCACTAAACGTTCCTTTTCTCTAATCTAGGTTATATCCAAATTTACCCGATTTCCCATAGAAACCCTTTACCAGCAGTGGCGAAAGAATTTTTCAGAAGTATGGATCTTCTAAAGGAAAATTTGGAATGGCTCAAGAAAGGTACAAGAAGCAGCGAAAATTTCGTTAAACCTGCACCGCTTTAAGGTAGGAGACTTGGTTGGTGCAACCAGAATTTTAAGTTAAGGATTCCTTGTTAAGTTTGGGACATAATACATTGGACCCTAAAAAATCATAAAAATTAAATGCCGTTGCTTGTCGTCTTCAAACGCCCGAACTATGAGAACCACCCTGTCTTTATGTATCCCCATAAAGGTGCGCACCCAAATACGTTTCCTGGACTTCCTTCCTTGCCCTGACCCGTGCTAGTCGATGGTCGAAGATTTTTTGGTGGAAAGGATTTTAGATCCAGGTTGATAGAAATCAGTTACAATATCTGATTAAATGGCAGGGTACCCAGTGGAGGACAACTCATGGAACCGCATCGTTTAATGCTCCGCTTGCTCCGTCAGTTTCATCAGAGGTACCCACACAAGCCTGTCTGAGGTATCCGGAGGTTGTCCTTAAGGGGGGAATAATTAAGGTTCTATGTATATTATTCCTGAAACCAGTTTGTTGTGCCATTTACTTTCTGTCTTGCGCAGCTTCTTGCCCTCATCAAAAGGAGTTTCCCCGCTTGCTGTTCCCGCCTTGATTCTCTCCTTTGCTTCTAAGCAGCCCAGGGCAATCGTTCTTCAGAATCTCCGCAGTTTAACCTGTGATTGACTCCTGTAAGCCTTGGGACTTGTCTCCAGCTTTCCTACTGAGGAATCTGAAGCATTGTGGACTCTGCCCTGCCTTTGAAGACCCCGTTTGCATGGATTACGGTAACAGAGAAAAATCCGAATTGTTGGAGATTGATGCTGAGCTTGGATTACTTGGCTCTGTGTCTCCTGTTTCTGTGTTGCAAACTGTGTACTATTTCTGCCAACTTGATAAGTAAACAGGACTTTTCTATATCAACCTGTGATCCGTGTTTTCATCGCACCCAAGCACAAACGCTATAGAACTGTATACAAACATTTCCCGGCATGACTTTCCCTCATGAAAGTTCTTCTGGCGTTGCTCCATGGTCTCCAAATGGAACTGGAATGGAACATTGAGGCTTTTATAGGCTATCATTTTTGCAATACCCCTTTTCTTGGTTTAATGATAATAGAGTTGGTCTAGTGACCTTCACAAGGAAAACACACTATCATAATCGCTCTATCCCCCGGTTTAGAATGGGTACATAATTATGGTAGCCAACCTCTCAGTCTTTGGCCCAGGTACATAATCGCTTAGTGCCATGAATTTGGTGGTGGACCCACTGGGCCCATTTCTCCAATAATCCACAAAGGATTTTCAAAAAGAACAATCCGGCGCATTTATCTGCTACTTGTGCGTCTACATGGTTAAATGTTTTAATACGACCTCTTCAATTGCCTCTAATCGAACACTTGTAGGACAAAGCACGGGTGTGTCGGGCGGAGATGTCGCGATTGCACACCCTGATTCGCACAGCTGAGTTTCTGGTGGCGGTGTTTTTTGGCATGAGGAGTTAATTCTTTCTTCTTCGGTGCTGGGCGACCCCTCGCCCAGCTGGATTGTGTTTTTTTTAATTAGTTCCTTCAAAAACCTGTGGTTGTGGGAAGTTGCCGGTGAAAGCTTTCTTCAGACCCGCAGGGGATGTTTCGAGAAAATTAACTAAGAGTGCCTGTTGGGGTTTTTTTCCCCCCCGTTTTGTTTATCCCCCTTAAAACCTTTTGGTCCTCTGTAGTAAAGTGTTGTATGAAGGGGCTGTTTTTCTTTACCCTTGTCTGTCCTTTTGTCTTAGAGGGGTGTGAAGCTTGACCTGCCCTTCCCTGTGGTGTAATCGGGCCTTTTCTAGGACAGATTACAGTGGTCAGGGAAAAAAGGAGACGGGTTAGCGGCGGCCTGGCCTCTGCCCCTTTAACAGTCCCCCGGTTTTAGAGGGTAGTCGGGCCCCCCTTTTGGGGGTCACAAGCCCCGGGGCCCCCCTACCAAAACAGCGTGACACGACCGTATTGACCCATACATAGATATTATGTAGGTAAGACTTGTGGCAGATACTAGTATACATGTTTTTTTTCTTATTTTAAATTTTTAGAATGATGTCACAAAAGATTAGGTTGTATCTTGAATATATCTTTTTAACGTGTGATTTTTTCCCGGCCCATCAAATTTTCCCCCAGCCCCTGGCCCCCGTACCCCTTTTTAGCTCAGCAGTTGCAGAGTTTCCCCATGGAGTGAGGGGCTTTTTAAACCAAAGGGTTTTTTGTACCCCGGAGCCCAATTTAACTAAAGTGCTCCCCGGGGGCAGGTTCACTGGTGGGCGGGACAAGTTTTTTACTTTCCGGGAAGTGTTTGATTTTCGGCTGCGGCCGCAGTCGTCGGGGAGTGAGGATAGAGGGGGGGAATTGTATCTCGCTCTTACGGGGACCCCAACCTGGGCGTTTCTCTCCCCCCGGGTCCCGGCTCTCCAGTCTGGACCGTTTTTTACACCGGGTCTGGAATTGATACCCGGATCGGGTCCCCTTGCTGAAAGAAGTTACGGGGATACACGGGGATCCCCCGGCGGAGGAATTTTCTTCGAGTCCAGGGGGCCCCCGGATACTCGGGGGAATGACCCCTCTTAAACCCTTTTTGAAAAGGTTTATCGACAAATAAAAGATTTTGGGGTCAGTTTATTTCCCCGAAAAGGAGGCCATAGGCTCTTGCTATTGCATTGATAGACGGCTTGGGAAGGGGGGGGAACCCCCCCCCCTGTGATGATCCACCTCCTTCTAAAGTCCCTAATATTGAGGTTCCCCTTTTGTTCCTGGAAAAACCTATGCAGTTGGGAGGGACATCTTCCCCGAGGGAGGGATCGCGGTGCCCGAAAACAAAAGGTGTTTTTTTGCGGGGGGAGAGGGACATTTTTTTGGGGGTCCCCCTTCTTACGAGCAAGAAGTCCCGGGGAAAAATTAATCCCAGGTTTTTTGGGGCCCAATCTGGGGTATGTATTTCCCCCCAAGCCGTCTCTTTCTCGCCCCGGGAGGTGGGGGTAGGTACGAAAACTGAGAGGATTTGTTTTCTGGAAGTGGGGCCCCGGGTAAAATGGTGGACCCCGGTTTGCCCAGGTGCAAGGTAGCAACTGAGGTATTGGCCAAACCCCTCCCTTTAAAATTTCATTTTCGCCAGGCCTTCGGTCAAGGGGGCTTTTTTGGAAGCCGTTATAACAAGCCCCTTGGTGGGGGCAATACTAAAGAACTATTGTTTGTTATGTGTTGGGGGGGCCCTTCCCCTTTTGTGTTGGATTCCTTGGTTACTAAACATAACCATTTTAATTGGAAAACCCAAAGATAAAACCCGTGGGGTGAATTTGCAATAGTAAAAGCATGAACCGGCATCGGGGCGGTGTGCCAGAACCTTACCCCTTTTTTGGAGGGGGTTTAGGATGTGTTTTCAGAAGGGGGTGTCAAGAATTACCCCTCACGCGCTATGATGTGTATAAATTGCTTCCCCAGCTAAGTTACCAAATCTAGGAATAACCCCTTTGGTCCTGGAGGCAAGCTATGAAGGGGTTTCATTTTTTGGGAAAGTTGGCCAAGGGCATATTAGACCCTTATCTTCCCCCTGGCCCCGGGGGGGGCTTCTTTTGAAAAAAAAAAATGGAGGTCCCCCCTGCCTATTTCCCCGGCCCAATCGGGGTTCGGCCCCGATCCCCCTTTCCCCCCCCTTATTCCTGTTTTCAATCAATTTTTGGGGGCCCCCCCCGGTTCTCTTTTAATTGGTTCAGGGGGGGAGAATCTGATTAGGATAAAGGGGGGGGATGGAAGCGGTTTAACATCCAGGACTTATGAAAACCTTGTCCCCCTTTGGGGTTGATACTGCCCCGGCGGTGTTTAAATTTTTTGTTAATGACATCTTTCGCCACCTAGTGGGACGTTTGTTGTCTTTTCTAGAGCATTTAATTTACTCCCGGGGTTTTTGTCTCATCAGAGCAGGAGACAAGTTTTCGATCTTGGAGAAAAAAAATGTCCCAAAGGGGAAAGCGGTTTTTGCTGTACAAAACTTCAGTTTTTGGATTTTGGGGTCAGCCCCGGTTTTTCCGTAGGCCCCGGGAAAAATGAAGGCTGTGCTTGAATGGGATCGGCAGAGGATTTTTTGCACTGCAGCTTTTCCGGGGTTTGAATACTCCCCGGAAATTTTTCGTAATTTTTTGTTGTAAAAATCTCATAATGAAAAAAAAAAGGGGGGATTTTTCTAGGGGGTTGACAAAGCTTTTCAAGCATTTTCCTCCTTAAAAAAATGTTTTGCTTCGACCCAAACCATCCACCGATGTCCAATTTTCATTGTGGAGGGGACGCCCGACGTAGGAGTGGGGCGTATTATCTAGGTCCTTCCCCGGTAAGGGGATCCTTTTCGCTTTCTTCTCTAAAAAATTTCGTCCCCGGGGGAAAATTTTATGTCGGAATGGGGAACTTTTTGGCCTTTGTTGGTTTTTAAGGGCCCTTTTTGGGGGGGCAGTCCACCCGGTCACCGTCATTACTGACAAAAAAACCCTGTGTATTTAGAGTCTGAAAAAAAGTCTGAATTCCAGAAAGCAGTGGTCGTTGTTTTTCCGGGTTTTTTAATTTTTTCGTCACTTTTCCGGGGGCAAAAAAGAAAAGGTGATGCCTTATCCGTATTTTCCCCGGGGGGGGGAAGACGGATGCCCCCGGTTTTCCATTCTTCAGGAGGGGGTTGTGGTGTCGGTGTATGCTCGGCTTGAGGGGGGGGATTGGGGCTCAGGGGGACCCCTGGGGGGCCCCGGGAAACTGTTTGTTCCAATCATTAAAAAAAAAGGGGTTAAGGACATCAAATTCTGCTTTGGGGACCCCGGGAGTAAAAAAAACTGTAATCCGTTTTCCCCGGGTTTTTGGTGGCCAACTTAAAAAAGAGGGGGAAAATTTTGTCGTCCTGGGGGTATGTGCGCCCCCCAAAAGACCCACATACCCGTCCGTCGGGGGCCCCCTTTTCCCCTTAAACCCCGGAGCGTCCTGGCCCCTCTGTTTTGGGGGCTTCATTAGGCCCTTTCCCGTCTTAGGTAAACGTCATCTATTTTTTGTTGACGGTTCACAAAAGGCACTTTTATTTTTCCGTCTTCCAATGCTAAAACTCTGGGGCAGGTGTTATTGGGGAGATGTGGCTTCAGGGGGTTCCCCTTCCCGGTGGTGTCGGACGGGGTCCCCATTTTGGCCAAAATTTTGGGGAAGGCATTTTGTTTCGTCGGGGGATGCGTTCATTTTTTTCGCTTTTCATCCCCCCCAAGGTCAGACAGAGCGTCTGAATCAGGTTTTTGAGACATATCCCCGGGGTTTTGTCTCAGAAAACCCAAAAAGGGGGGCGGGTCTTCTTTCTTGCCTCGCAGAGTTCGCTCTTAAAATGGCGGGCGAGTCCCTGGTAATCCCCGTTTTTTTTGGGGGTTCTTTTTTACCCCCAGTTTTTTATTTCAAGGGGGGCCTTTTGGGGGTTTCCCGAGGGGAACTATTTTTCGTCGTCACTGCTTCAGTGTGGAGAGGAGTCTTAATTTTTGAGCATAGGGAAACCATAAAAAATTAGGCTGTGGGGGGAAGTGCTGGCCCCGGGCCAAAAGTGAACGATTTTATGGTTGTCTACCAAAAATATAAACTTAAGGTTTTCCCCCTGGAAACTCGGCCCCCCGATTCATGGGCCCCTACGGGTCGTTCAATATTAAACTGGTTTTTGTTTTGACCCCCTCCTACATTTAAAACCCCCCAAGGTTCCACAAATCGTTGTTAAGAGGTACGTGGGACCAGTTATACGTCCCTCTACCTCCTTCCAGTGGTGGTCAAGGGGAAATTTTGGGTTTCAGGGGTCGAAGTCATTGTCAGTCTGAATCGCCGGGGCCCCTTTAGTACCTTTTATTGGAGGGGGTATGGTCCGAGGGGGGGATGGGGTTTTCTGCGTCGGAATTAACGCAGACCCCTTTTGGGTTTGGGCCTTCCCACTACTCACCCAGATAACCCCGGGCCCCGATGTCCGGGGCCCTCGTAGAAGGGGGGGGACTGTCACGGGGTGTCGCGGGGGGAGTCGCGCGATTTACACCCCCACTTTTCACAGCTAGTTTCTGGGGTGGGTTTTTTCGGCAGAAGGAGTTAATTTTTTCTCTCTCGGGGGGTGAAGCTTCCTTCATTACCTGCTGGTCTGCTGGGGGAATTGCCCCGGGAAGCATTCATTCAGACCACAGGCGGTGTTCTGAGAAGACTTAAGTAAAAGGGGTTTGTGGTTTTTCCCCTCCCCCTTTTTTTTTATCTCCTTTTAAACCTTTTGTGTTCCTTTTATGAATGTTGTATGCATCTAGATGGTGTAAGTGTGACCCCCCCCCCGTGGTGGGGTCAGGGCCTTCTCAGGACTAGATTACAGTGGTCAGGATTACAGGAGACAGGGGGTTCGCGGCGGCCTGGACCTCTGTACCATTAAAAGTACCCCAGGTGGGGACATCGGGCCCCCCGTTCGGGTCACATAGCCCCCCCGGCCCCCCTTATCCAGAGAAGCGTGCCCTAAAGTATTGCCCCCCAATACTGGATATTATTTTCAGAAAAAAAATTGCTGGCAGATACTATGTATAATGTTGATTTTCTCTATTTTAAAAAATTTGAATGTGTCCTTAATTATGGTTTTTCTATCTTTTAATTATTGTTTACGTCGTGACACATAAATACGGGGTTTGTAAAAAAAACCCCCCCCATAAAATTTTTAAGATTTGCTCCCAATGCATTCACTGATAGAACATTCCCCGATAAATCAAGATCTTTGAAATTTTGTTTCCAATTTTTTTAAAAATTACAGATTTTAAAATTTTGCCAATGTTTCGTCCCCTGGGAGATTGGGGTTAGAAAATCTTTAAAATTTTTTAACATAGAGTTGAGCAAAAAAAGGGGGTCAGATTCAAAATCGGGGATTTTTCGCCAAAGTCGGTTTCGTGAGCAAAAACCCCCATACGTAAGCAGCCATGCGGTCTTGCCCCAGTGCCAAAGGGGTTTTTCCCCCTTGCTTGCAGGCCCCTTTTTTTACCCAAAGGGCGGCTCATGGGGGGAAGAGATGACATGGGCCGCCCCACCATCTTAAAAAGGGCATTGCATGAGGGGTTGCTTTGGGGGGCATATGTGTTTTAAAAGCCCTACCCCGACCCCATTTTTTTCTGCCGATCTTAACAGTGGGGAAAGGGGTTTCTGACGGGGGGTTTCCGGGGGGGGGAAAAGGGGTTAGGGCTGAAAAGGGGAAATTTTATGTGCTTGTGCTGATAGCAATTTTGCGTAAGTTGTGTGCGTAAAGGGGGGTGTCTTGTGTGTAGCAGTGTGGTTATTGGCTGCCGCCAGTGACGGGAGGATTTTTTGTGGCAGCAGCGCTGGTTTTAGGTGCCGCTGCTGTATTCTGTGTGTACACTGCTGGCAGATGTTTTTAACAGCCAAAATTTTATTTTTTTTTTTTGCAATTACCGGTTCATTTTTTTTTCCCCACCGCATAGCTTTGCTCCTCACCACACTGTGTACGGCTTATCGGGGAAATCATCTTGCTGACACAGAAATATTACGGAGATTTACAATTTTCCCTAGACTGTATCATGTATGCTTGTGATACGACCCTTTTCCTGTTTTTTTTCTGGTCTAATCCCCAATGAGCCGGGCTTTTTGTGTGACTCCGGGAAAAATATCGGGATTTTCAAATTCCCCATGTATACAGCTGTACGTTCTGATACATACCTTTTTTTGCTTTTTATTCTGGTTAATCCATAGACTGTGGCGTCGTGCTGACTCGGAAATTATACGGAGATTTTTAATTTCCCCCCCTTTTTTTACGCGTACGTTGGATACAGTTCCCCTTTTTTTTCTTTTTATTTCTGGTTAACCATACTGAGCCTGTCACGTCTGTGTCTGACCCAGAAAATTACGGAGATTTACAATTCCCTCCTGTTACACCGGTATCTTCGATACAGTACCCTTTTCTGTTTTTAATTCTTGTCTAAAACCCTATGACCCCCTGGCACGTGGACCCGGAAAATTCGGGGGTTTACAATTCCCCATACTGTTAAGTGTATTTTGTACAGAACCCCTTTTTTGCTTTTTTTTTGGTCTAATCCCCACGACCCCTGAGGTCTGTGCCGATCGGGAATATAACGGGATTTTCAATTTTCCCCCCCCCTGTAATGCTGTACGCTTTTGATACAGACCCTTTTTGCTTTTTATATTTTGGGCTAATCCCCACTGAGTCTGTGAGCGTCATTTTGATCCGGAAAATATACAGAGATTTACAATTACCCCACACGTATCGGGTACCTTTGATACATTACCCTTTTTTCTGTTTTTTTTCTGGCTAATCCATACTACCGACAGGTCTGTTTTTCCCGGAAATATTTGAGATTTACAGTTCCCCTACATTGTTACGCTGTCCTTGTGATGCAGAACCCTTTTCGCTTTTTTTTTTCTGGCTAATCCTACTGAATGAGGCGTCTGTGTCTGACTCCGGAAAATATAAGGGATTTCAAAATTCCCCCCCATGTTACACCGGTATCTTCTGATACGAACCCTTTTTCGCTTTTTATTTTGCTCTAATTCATAGAGCTGTGAGGTCGTTTGTCCGGGAAAATTTTAGGGGATTTAAATTACCCTAGAGTGTATAAGCGTTTGCTTTAAAAAAACCCTTTTTGTTTTATTTTTTGGGCTAACCCTGTGAGCCTGTGGTGTCTGTGTCTGACTCCAGAAATATATACGGAATTTACAATTCCCCTACATTAAAATAATTTTCTAACTTACCCTTTTTCGCTTTTTATTTTTGTCCCCCAAAACCCCGTGAGCGTCGGTCAAAACCCGGGAATAAAAAGGAAAAATTTTCAATTACCCCCCAAACTGTTTCACTGTAGCTTTGATCTACTCTTTTTTTTTTATTCTGGTATAATCCATACGATTTTGTGAATAGGGGAAAGATTCAGAGCGAAGCCCCTCTGGTGGTTACAAACGGGACTGGATGTCCCTTAAGATATTTGGGGGTTTGGGAAAAAAGGTTTACTGACTGTCTTATATAAGGGGGTCCCTTCCTAGGGTTTTCCTGATCAATTTTTTGGTCCAATCCCCTTTTCCTGTTTCCTTGGTAGCCGCTGTGCTTTTGAAAATCCTGTAACAGATTAAAAATTTTTTCTTTTTGTTTTTTGTGCTTTTTTTTTTCATTTTTTTTTTGCCCTTCGTGGGGGGCCTTTTTGGGTCCCCCCTGGGGGCTTTTGCCCTCTCGTTTTTGTTCACCCCCGATGTTTGTACATTTGCTTTTTTTCCGTTTTTTTTAGTGGCTGCGTTTTGTTTTTGGTTACACCGAAACTAAAATTTGGTGGTAGAGGGTGGATCTCAGGTGTTTTTTAAAAATTTGTAGGTTGGTGCTTTTCAGGGGTTTTTTTTTGGGGTTGCGTAAGTGCCCCCTTTCCACCTTTCTATTTAGTAAGTTTGGGCCCCCCAAGTTTCTCATACTATTTTTGTCTGTGTCAGTATTCTTCTTTTCTAACCGCCCTTCTGTTTTTGGGGGTTTTTATTTCTTTGGTGATCTTCTCCGGGCAATACTTTCCTCTTTCTTCTTTGTTTTTGTTAGTTTCCAGGCTGTGACGGGCGTTAGGACAACGTTAAAACCCCCGGCTGCCTCTAGTTGTGGTGGTTAGTCAGGGTACGCAATCTCATAGTTTCCAATGCTCTGGGGGATTTTTCTTTTTTGCCTACCTCCTAGCTACCAATCTAAACTGAGCCCCTGAGAGGGGGTGTGCGATCCGAAAATTTAAAAAGGGGATTTTTAATTACCCCCCACTGATATCGCTGTACGCTTGTGATACAGAACCCTTTTTTTGCTTTTTTATTCTGGGGTAATCCATGTTGAGCCTGTGAGCGTCTGGTTTTTACTCCGGAAAATTTCAGAGATTTTTTTAAAATTCCCCTACATGTATACGCTTACGCTTTTTTACATTACCCTTTTTTTTCTTTTATATTCTGGCTAATCCTCTGAGCCTGGAGGTCTGGTTGATTCCGGGGAAAAAATTTCGGAGATTTCAATTATCCCCCGATGTTTTGGGCTGTACGCTTGTGAAAAAACCCCCCTTTTTTGCTTTTTTATTTGGCTAAAACCCTCTGGCTGTGGTGTCTGTGTTTGACTCCCCGGGAAAAAATACGGAGATTTCAATTACCCCACACTGTTTTTCACCCCGGTATTTTGATACGTACCCTTTTTTGCCCCTTTTTTGTTCGGTTAATCCATTGACCGTGAGTGTCGTGTCTGACTCCCAAATAATACGGGGAAATTTCAATTACCCCTCACTGTATACAGCTGTACGTTGTGATACAGAACCCTTTTTTGCTTTTTATATTCTGGGTTTTAACCCCCTGAGCCCCTGTGAGCGTCTGTGTCTGACCCCCGGGAAAAAATCGGAGATTTACAATTTTCCCCTTCTGTAAAAAGCTGAGCTTGTGAAAAATACCCTTTTTTATTTTTTTACATTTGGCTAATCCATGTAGCCTGACAGCGTCGTGTGTGACTCCCCGGGAAAAAAAAACGGGGTTTCAATTTTTCCCCTTTTCCCATAGGCTTCGCTTTGATACAGTAAAATTCTGCTGGGGTTTTTTGGTAATTTTCCCCCAAAATGAGGAAGTAGGGGAAGAGGCCACGGCGTGGGGGGCCCTGGTCTGTTGGTGGTTTTGGGAACTGTGTAGTGCCAAAAAAACAAAGCACTAAGGCAGGGGTTTTAGCCGCTCATCGGGCACCAGAAGGCCTTGAAAAGGTCCCTTTTCTGGGGTAAGAAACCCCCTTTTAAAAAACCGAGCATCAGGGAAAAGGTTTTGGGTTTTATTGCCAAAAAACCTCCGCCTACGTCCTCTTTGAAGTTTAAAAAAAGAAGCATGAGTGTCCGCAGGCTCCTGGGAACAACCCCCCTTCCCTTTTTCCCCCCTAAAAAAGAAGGATGGGCAGGCC